>VYXH01003696.1:91418-134537 GCA_013397275.1 Burhinus bistriatus
AAAAAAGGGAGATTATGCATTCTCTCAGGAATCTGTCTAAGGAAGTTATGGGTGTAGCTGCAGCGAGCTTTGGCTTTGGTGAAAGCCTAGAGCAGGAAGTCTTGTGGGATGTCCCTGGGGAAACTTATAGAAACAAAAGCTATACAGTAAGAGAAAAATCTAGATAAAAGAATTGATATAAAACCTTAGGATAAATGAATCTCCTATTGGACTGACAGTCTAGAAGAGGATTATCTTCCTTCTGGAATTGACAGTTTATTGCAGAACAAGAAATGAAATACTACAGCAATGATGGGTTCCCCCAGAGCAGTTTCTGGGACCTCTCACTCAGAGGAGTGAGAGTAGGGTTTTTTTCTATTCTGCTATTTCGTTAGTTATGGTTGTAACAGCAATTTAAGCAACAGAAAGAATTTTAAACCACTTGGGGAAGTAGTCAGGATTTTGTGATGGACTATTCTTTTGTGATTTCTGTAAAATGAGTGGGACTCAATGCAGTGGGACTCCAAATCTTGCCCTCCTCACCACTGACCCCAGAGCCGCTCCTAAAGGGGTGCTGTGAAAGCCTACACTTACTACTGGAAAGAGACATCACTGACAAACATGGTTTCAGAAAACATTCAAAGTGGTCATGCGGTCTTGTGTCTGACTTCTTTTTCTAAAAGCATAAGTTATCTGCTTATCTGTTCTGGAACAATATTGTCTGTCAGTTGTCTGAGTATTCAGAAAGTCCTGCTTTGTTTGCAAATTTAGAGCAGAGAACAAACAAGAATAATTTGTCAGCTTGAACAAAACTATGTATTTGAAGGTGGAGGCAAATATCAGGATAACTTCTTGCTTGAATATTATGGGCCAGACTACATCAAATAGTGGGAATAAGTTCAACAGCACTATTTCGCTAGTTTCCGGTAACTGAGTATCTGACTCTGGACTGAGCTGCCCCATGGTCAGATTCCAGCGCTTACACCTGGCTAAGGTTTCTGTTCCACAGACCTGCAGAAGGGCACGAGCAACCAGCTGCCCCACAGATACACGTTTTGAGTGTAGCTTCAGCATCCACACCAACGCCTTCACTTGCATAAAGCACTGGGCTCTGCTCAGTTCTGCAAAAAGTCACGTTTATCATGTTAAGTTTCTTTAGGGAAGATGAAGACCAGAATTTGTCTCCTTGAAACTCTTTCTTCTGCTGCTGCAGCTATTTTGAGTATGGAATTTATTGGTGTAAAAAACCAGACATATGCCTAACATCAAAATTGCGCAATATTTTATACCTGTGTTTACTTCGCAGCATCATTCAAGCCCCCGAGCTGTCTGGTCCAAGTAGTTTTGATAATTGCTTAATAAAATTGCAGCAGCTCCTCAGGAAGTTCCCACATGAAAAATCCACTGCTGGCAGATTGAGGAGGGAAGAGGTTCAGGTAGAATTCTCTTTCCTGCATACACACCTTTAGGATTTTATGTGGACCTAAACATGTGAAGAATATAGCTTTCACCCACAGATGGCGATGAACACAATCTATGCCTTCCCAAAGATAGAAAATTACATATTTAGACCCAAAGAAATGCCAACATATAGCTTAAGGAAGAGGGCTCTAGCCTACGTCAAAACAGTATAATCAATTTGGCATGAAAAAAGTGAGAGTCAGATTGGTGTAACATCTACCCATTCATCAGGCTCCTGTGCAACCCAGGAAAGCGCAGACCCTGAGAAGAAAACTGCCTCATCCTAATAAGGCAGAGCTGTCTGCGAGCGACATAGTCTGGATGCCTTCTATATGAACTAATGCAAACCATCGGGAGAGCTGCTTCTGTGTGGCTCAGGAGCCGTATCGTCTTTCCATCAATAACAAAGTATGACCATCTTTGCAGGATTATTCGTGCTGAGTTGCACACAAATGCTTTGCTCGCATGTGTGCTGTGTGAAAATCTCATGTTACAAGAAAAGCCACTTACCGATGTCCTGGGTTACCCTCTGCATCTCCTTCAATATGAAAGTGCAGTGAAAAAAACCCCAGTTGTCATGACTGAATAGTAAACATCTTTTCTGTCCAGGGAATATAAAATTATAGCAAATATTTGATTTATTTTTGAGTCTGTAGTAAAATGATATTGCTTCTTAGTTTGACTTGTCAGGACCTCCCTTTGTTTAGATTTAACTTGATATGAATGAATCCTTTCAAAATAATAGATGTGCTTTGGAACACAAGCCTACAGCTCAGAAGAAGGGCACCTATCCAAACAGCCAAGCTGCTGCCTATTGCTGAGTAGAGATGGCAGAGTATCTGCTGAGGTAGGAGCTGCTGCTCCCTTATTTTGAAGAGATGTCTTTATTTCTTGATGTATTTATAACGGTCATATCCACTACTTTAATGCATTTCAGGGAGAGCCACATCTCCCTACTGACGTCAACAGAAGCAGCTGAATATAGGCCAATAACAATTTTTGGGTTTTAAAGCAGGCTCTGTGGCTGTGCAGGAAGGAGAAGATTTCTTGTTACAAGCACAAATAAGAAAAAAGTCATTTACAAAGAAAAAAGTCATTTACAAAGAAAAAATTAAGTAAATAATGTCAAAATTATTCATGTTTTGCTGTAGCACTTATATTTTGTTGCCAAAAAATGATCCTTCCTGCAGCAAGATTTCCATCTGAATTATTAGGAGATTTGCTTGATTAAGGACTGCAAGATGTGGCTTCTGCTCCAAAACTTCGTTTTGGTCTATTGGCATTGTGGAGTTTTCTCATTCAATCAGAAATACCCAACATATTAAAATGAAAATGAACGCTCAGCTACATCTACTACATCTTACTGTTTTCTCTCAATAATTATAAACATCTGTCCAAAATACGGTGACATCTCATACTTTTCCTACCATCTGCAATAATCAAGTATGGCTCTACTGGCCTCCTAATCCCTCTTCATGCCTTCCTTCCAGATTTCTTCCTGGAACAGGGTATTAGTGGCTTGAAAGAGAACTAGGAATTGGGGTGAGGGTAGGAGAATGTGCTGTAGTGCTCGCGGGTGAAAAAACAGCGCAACCGAAAAGATTTTGATTAAACAGAGATGTTTATCTTGACACAGAAGAAAGCATGAGCTTATTCAACTCCCATTTTTATGAGATGGTTTGTTTTTGTTTATTATCTTTGGGGGGCCCTAAAGTTTGGTTACAATTAATTTTCAGTTCAGAGGAGATGCCCTCATTTGCTCATCAATTATTCAGGAAATGAAGGTAGCCCCGACGTTCACACACAGAAAGTAACCTCCACCACAAACCTGCCAGTTACTGGAAGCCGCTCCTTTAATAGCAAACTTATGCAAAAAGACAAGATACACAAGAGGTGCATCAGACCAAGCATAAATACACCTCCATAGCAAATAAAAAAGAAAAGAAGTTGAAATTTTGAAAAGTACTTTTCAAAGCCCTTCTAATAAATGTATATACACAGAGCCAAGGAAAATTATGATGGAATTCTTTGATGTGCCATCTCCTACAGATACGCCTTTTCTCTACCAACAAACCACACGAATCAAACTCTACCCGCAAAAGGAAAGAAGCTGGGTCTGACTAGGGATCTACAATTCACTTACAAGGCCCCCTATTTCACTTGTAATTCTTTAATATTTTCAAGTTGCTAGTCACATGGTTTCAACAGAGTACAACTTCCCCACATGAATTATGTTTTCCAGTTCAAATTTCCACATTTGAGGAGATGGACAGACCCAGTTATTTGAACTTAGAAATCTTGGAACAGTGCATCTCCATTGGAGCAACAGAGAGGGGGATTGCAGTACACTCAGCAAAGACCAAAAGGTGAGCAAACGTAGGCCACTGGTGTGGCAGAGTGCCACTGAAGCATGGTCAAGGTGCTCTGCCAAGTCCTTGTAGGTGTTGTCAGTATAGAAACCCATCTGAAATTTTCCAGAAAACAGTTTCCACATGACTGACATCTTCTACAGGTCAAAAAAAAAGGTTCATTATTTCACCTCGGTCCCAAGCAGACAAGACAAGAACAAATGCTGACACATCAGCATTTCACACAATACAGAAATCGTCATTTATGGCCACCTCTGCATTTTTCTGCTTTGGATAAACGATCTCATTCCTCTGCACCAGAACCTGTCACCACACACCAAACAACAGTGACATCTCTATGTGTAGATACTCGGCACTATGTACCCGAGCACCTACAGCTGAGAAAGATAGTCATTTAGTAAGCCAAATTCAGAGCCTCCTTCTGCTAACCCTAAAGAAATGCTCCATCATCATTCCACTGCTTACGCTCTTGTTCTGTCATCCACAGAAAGCCCGGTGACTCAGAAGTGCCTGCTCTTGGGCAAGAGAACATGGAAGACACTAGAAAACAGAAGAACAGAAAAAGAAACCTCCTTAAAGCCAGGAAAGGTCTTTTTTTAAATTTATTCTGAAGTGGGCTGGCCATAAAGGAAAACTTCTTTCCTCTTCCTCCACATTGTTGAAGTTCTCTAAGCATGCTCCGAGTCCAGACTGAGGGTGGGAGGGAGCTCACTCATCTTTAACATCAGTTGTAATGCAGGGTTTACTAGACTGAACCCCCTCATTCTGGTTGAGAAATAGTTCTCTCGTTTCACTGCTTTCTTTACTCCCTGAAGTTTCTATCTGCTCTCTCCTTGTCACTATGATGAGATAATGCCAAGTCTAGTCCCAAGCAATCATTCTGAGCATGTATTTCAACATTGTTGTGGTTAATTAACTTGTCAGATAGCAATCCAGGAGCAGTTGGATATATAGGTCCCTCAGGCATGCTGCGTATTTTATCTTTGCCGTATCTCTAATTATAACCATAGTTGTGATTAGAATGCCGAGATTCACGTTTTTACACCTCGCTCTTTCCTTGCCAATCCTAACTTTCATTTCAGTCTCCTCTCTCTGGCTCCAGCGGCAAAGAAAACAGACATCAGTGACAGGGAACGCCTGCCAATGCAGTAGGAGCGAGCCAATGCTGATCCCTCTTCCAGTAACATGTCCTGGCTGAGCATGTCCAGACTAAAAAGTCATTACAGCCAAACATATACATCCTCAAAAGCAGATAGTATCACTAAATACTAAAATTAACAGCACTGTCATCAGAAGCTTCTTGAACAGACAACCTTTAGATTAATGCAGAAATTGGAAGCAGGTTTAAGACTAGCTTTTCCTTATAATGGAGGGCATTTCTTACGCTTAGTTGCACGAATAATACCTAACTCCTTGAAATGCTCATCCTTTCAGAGACCTGATAGGGTCCTTGCAATGAGGGAATTCAGACTAACCGAGCCGAAAAAAAAACAACAACCCAACCCAGACAAAAAAGGATACAAGGCAACATGAAAAAGT
This sequence comes from Burhinus bistriatus, assembly GCA_013397275.1. Classification (NCBI taxonomy): domain Eukaryota; kingdom Metazoa; phylum Chordata; class Aves; order Charadriiformes; family Burhinidae; genus Burhinus; species Burhinus bistriatus. Next base: position 96,767 of record VYXH01003696.1, read on the forward strand.
ACTTGTGCAGGACTCAAGTACCTGATCCCAGGCTCTCTTTGCTTGGTTGCCTCCTAGCACTGGATAAAACTCAATTTGACAGATACCTACTTTTTCCATTTCACAATGCCCAGGTGCCCTGAGCTGCACCACTTTATACATCCAGAACTGTCTCTGCTCAGACGGAGCAGAGGAGCTGAACATCCGGCTCTGCTTCAACCTGATCTACACTCAGAGACGGGGCCTTAGCTCAGCCAGGTGGCAGGAATCATTTGGTCATGGTGCAGTTGGTTTCCAGGTCTCAGAGATGCAGACGGGTACCATGGTGGCTCCTGTCTTCTTGTAGAACAGAGGATGAGGTGGGGTCCTCTTAATTCATTATCAGTCTGATGCTTAGCATCTGCCTGTGGGCAAGAAAGCTGTCATCCTGAGCAGGATGTCTTTGTCACTACGTGACAGCTTTATCCTCCATGAGGGAATGCTTCCCATCCCACCAGCTGAAGCTGTGACAGTAGTCAGAGAAGCACTTACTGTGCTCAGGGCGCTCCAGTGCAAGCAGGGAGTCCTGGTTACTCTCTCTGCTGCCAGAAATGCTTGCATATATTACTTTTCAATTGCCAAACATAACTTATCTTGGGGGCAGGGACCACAGCTCACAACACCTGTCTTCCTCATGAGTGCCCTAAGCATTAACCTACAGTCCTGCAGCTTTTTTGTTTCTCTGTATTCATGCTTTCGCTAGTTTTAATTAATTTTGTTTTGGTGGCACACATTCAAAAGGAGAGGGGAAGGGTGTTCTTCCAGGATAAGCGGTTGCCTTGAAAATAGAACATGTGGATTTGAATTCTCTCAGGCTGAGAAGGGAACTGAATGTAAATCCCCTGCTTTAAGGTGCACATTCGACACACCCAGCAAGCCATACCCTACTCCTTGAAGGAATGGACCTTGGAACCATCCTCAGGGCAGAGCCAAGACCAGGGTCCTGCAGGAAGGCTTCTCCCTGAAGCTTAAAGCCCATAGTAGGACATTTCACTCAGGTAAGTATCCAGGCAACTTCTTAGTGAGCACGTAGACTCGTGCATCACCCTCGTCTCAAGCTTTCTGACTGCTAATCTAAAATGTTAGGAAAATAAAGATTAGTGATTTTGTCTAAAAATTGGTATGGTAATAATGACACTTTCAGGATTGAGACAACATGTGCAAGCACTACACTGACCTTACCGTTCAGGTGAAATGGACTTACACTTGATTTATAGAATCACAGAATCATAGAATGGTTTGCATTGGAAAGGACCTTAAAGATCGTCTAGTTCCAACCCCCCTGCCATGAGGGAGGATTTTTTGGCTGCTTATTTTTTTGGCTGAAAAGTGCTTTTCCCCTATAAGTTCTTTTCAAGTAATGTGTTAGTATTAGGTCTGGGTTATTTAGAGCTAGTCAAATTGCAAAAAAGATGGTCTCAGGGCACGATCTTCCTGAAAAAATGCCAACAGATACTCACAAGCTGAGCTTAGATCATGCGTTGAGTTTTGTAGACTACTGTGGAGGTGCCAAATGATGACCACTTTGGGCATCCATAGCCAAGGCCTAGGGGCTGGAGAGGCTGTGACCCTGCCGGGCCTTTAAGCCCTACTGTCCTGAGTGCAAAAGATCAAAGGCAACTGAGAGAACAGTTATCATGTTATGTCACGTTGATTGAATACACAAAAATACATATTCTCACTTCAGCTTTTCCAATGCTTTGAAAAAAGTGCAATTTAAAAAAAAAAAAAATCTATGAAATTGAATTGCATATGTCCAAAAGCTGAGCCTGTTTTGTTTTGCTACTTTTCAGCTCATTTACACTAACAGGATTTTTAGAAGCTCAACATACCGCTGCTGTCCTGTAATAATACTTCACAGTATGGTAAGATACGCTGCCTTATTTTTCTTCTTGGCCCAGAGTGAATAATTCAGCGTTGCCTGTTTCATAGTCTGGGTCATAAATGTTGAAACTGATTACACAGAGACCTTGGAGTAGTCTCTCATTTTGCTTGCTTAAGGATCCACTGAAATTCGTTGAGACATTTACAACTCCAATGAAACGGTGGCTTCTAACTTGAAGCTTTTTATTTTTTCCCACCCACTGTCAGGACAGCAACTCTGACGACGCGATACACGTTCAGAAATTGCAAGAATGCTGAAAACCCCAGATATCCCCCCCTCAGACAATATGTGATGAACATCGCATAAGCTGGCTTTCTTCTGGCAGTGAGCAGGTATTACCAGTATGCGGGCACAGGCTAATTCTTAGTACTCCATAACCTCTGTGCCAGTCCCTGTTCCTCTGCCTACAGAGATTTTTGGTATTTAATGAAGTTTCTGTTTACTGAAATTACCTCTTTTAAGCCTCTAACACTCCTTTTTAGTAGCAGAAGAATGCAGTTAGATCCTCCCAACCCTTTCTGCTCCAGGATAAACAAACCCACCCTCCTGAGCTCTCTTCTTCACTGTCATATGCTCAGCCTCCTCCTCAGCCCCCCATTTTAATGGCTCACCACTGAATTAATCTATTTCTCAATAATTGCACTTGTTTTAAAAAAAATATATAGCTGGTCTTCCTACTGGAAGTAAGCCCAAATACACCAGTGTGCAGGATAAAAGACATTGAAGTGTTTGGGGTTTTGGTTTTGTTTGTTTGTTTTTTTTTTTTTTAAGGAGGGATTTTAATTCTTGTCTTTGGAACCAGTTGTGGTCAACTGAACAAGAGTCACTTGTGCCCCTATGGAAGTCCACACAAAGCTGGAGTAAATCTACTACAGGAAATGCAGGGTTGTTTGTTCTTCTTCATACTAGGGTAACTGACTCGATCCTCTACGCCAAATCCAGTGCCAAAGCAGATGAACATTTACCATTTTGGAACAGAGATCAGGACTGATACTTGCCTGACTTCCCGAGACACCCACAGTGCAGGAGCTAGCTAATGTATAGCTAGCTTCTAACAGAAAGGGTGCAGCTCAAGGTAATGGGGCTAGAATAAAATGGGCACTAGCAACACCTACTTCAAATTCTGAATATGCTGCCTGGGAAAAAAAGTCAGTGAATTCTTTAGAAATTTCTAAACGTGCTGGCCATTTAAATAATTGTGTCAGGTTACATACAATAGCATGGATCTTCATCCATCTGTAAGTACTGTGCAAACTTTTTATGAAACACTTAATCGCTTTCTCTTCTGCAAGCTGATGGACACTGAAATGGGGGCTCTGAGGTACATCGAGGGAGCTGATGGAACAACCTCATCAGCCCGCTCGTTAGACCTCCTACACGACCAGGACTGGGCAGGCTTTTCTGCACAGCACGTTCCTCTTCCCCAACCTCACAAGGTGAATTAGAATACATCCAGTTAAGACATAGAGGAAGCCTAAGCTAGAAGGAAATAACCTAATTCGTACTTCACTGGGACATGAGGGTGATACATCCATCTTTATTAAAGCAAACAGAACAAGGATAACAACACTCTGCAGTCCAGGGCCACAGCACAACCCTTACTGTAAATAGAGGGTTTAAACATTATTCTTAGAAGGATCATCGTTTAGAAAGTTGCCAAAACCCTCACTGGCCAGAGCTAACGCCCTCTGACATGTAGGGAGTCATATTTTTCAAAGGTGTTGTCTTTGTGACAACCCCGTTCCCTAATGAAGGGCCATCCCACACACGCCCCGTTACAGTTTGCTGCGTTGCAGCTTGCTTTGTGCATGTGTCACACCTTGCAATCCTCCCTTTGTTGGTCATATTTGCAGCGCTACCCACGACAACTACATTTCAGTACTGCTTTGCTCAACTGGTTTCCTGTAAGAACCTTTGGAACTTACATCTTTGAAAAATTATACAGCAAAACCACTCCAGAGATAAGAGTTTTCAGGTGGGCTGGAAAACACTCTTGGTCACAGATGAGGACTTAGGAGTTTCTCATTTGTTTTAATGCAGTATGTGTTTTTTCTGGCATCAGTGGAGAAAGAAAATAATGTTGGTATCAGACAATGATAAATCGAAGTATTTTTAAAAGACTGTGTTCCACTGTCTCCTGAATGCACAACAGTTTCATGGAGAGGAGCAGGGATGTAAGGCGAAGCGTTGCCTGGCAGTGCCAAGAGAGAAGGGGCAGGCACGTGCTGACACCGGGGCATGGCCAGACCACCCCGTCCCTCCCGGTGCTGCGTATTTGTTCTGCAAAGCCCCAGATACAGGGAGGGCTTGCTTTGCTTGCCACATGCTTTTTGAAAAGAGGAGTATTACCGATGTTGGAGATGGCTATACCAGGCAGTAAGGTAGGGAGGGATTTGCAGTGGAAATGAGTAACGCTGTTCGAAACTTTTTATACCTTCCAGCCCAAGGCCTTGGAGCCTCTCCCAGCTGCCAGTGTAGCCTCAGGGGCTCCCCAGGACGTGGCACTCCTGAGCACAGTGGTCCCCACAGCGCTCCCAGTGTGGCTGCTCGACCCCACAGTATCTCTCTGGTGCTGAGCTGTGTTGGTTTTAGCTCTGGCAGGGAACGTTTCAGCTGCATCAGTGCAGAGCTATCCTGTTCCATGGGCAGCCTCCCAGACTAACGCGGGGGTTTTAAAAGCTTACTGAGTAAACAACAGATTTCATACTGTTTCATCGACCATTTCCCACCCCATTCCCAGGGCTGAGGACAAAAGCATTGACGTAACTTTGCATTTCTGACCAGAGTGCTGCCAGTCTCCTCTCGCCTTCCACCTCTCCCCAGGTTTCTAAATAACGCGCATCACCACTTCCCCAGCAGTCACCCCAAGCCCACATCGACACAAAGCCAGGCGAGGCTGTGGCAACTCTTTGGGAGCACAAGAGAAAATGAGACCCAAGACACGCACGAACTGGTAGAAGGTAGAGACTATTTCAGTCTGCTCCGGGGTTTGAAGAGCCAGCTGCCAGGACAAAAGACTACGGAAAATGTCCTCTACAAAGACTCGCAGTAAATGAGAAAGGTCAGCAGTGACAAAGCTGCTAAAGAGACGGTGACTGTGGCTAATTAGATGGGCTGCTGCCTAGCTGTTTGAAACCCAAGGATTTGTCTGCAAGATATTTTATTTTAATTTTTTAGGGCCTTGCCAGCCTTGAGTATTATGCCGTTGTAGTTCATACAATGCAAAGATGTTTCTTTTCCCTTTCTTTTCTTATTCATACCTTAAATGCATCATTGTGTTCTCCATTAGGTCTGTTTTCTAGAAAAAGTAGGTGAAGGTAGGTAAAAGATAGAGCTGCAAAATCTTACATACCCAGCGTAAGTGGACACTTGTGAACTTAAAAATATTTTGCAGGTGGACAATTATTTCAGTGCAAATTTTTCCATTAGGAAAAAGTTTTAGCATTTGAAATGGCCAGTTTTAACATTTTCCTGATTGATTTTTCAGTTCAAAATCAAACAAACTTCCTGTCAGGGTCATTTTAGCTCGGCATCTCCAAGTCAGCATCTCTCCCCCTTTCTTAGCATGTCTCTGTTCTTTCCCTGCTGGAGATAAGCCGGGGGATTTACATGCTATTTTCTCACTGACTCATTTTCCAAATATGGCCATATAACAAATATTATTTCTGCAGGCAGCCATCCCCTTCAGATCCTTCATAAAGGAAATTATTCAATCAATAAAGTTAATTTTCACTCCCCCCTGAAGCAGCCACCCACCCCAGCAGATGTTCAGAAACAGAATAAAACAAAGCCGGAAACCTACTCAGATCCAAACATCTCTTGCCAACGTCCTCCTGCAGCGAAGGTTGAAATGAATACTTTATCTATACTAGGAAGCAACGCAGAGAGCAAGACCATGTTCTGCTGCTTTAATTAGCTAACTGAAAGATTAATAAACAGCAATGATGAGCTCTGGTCCATTCTCACTATGTTTACAGTCAACCCACTTCCACTATAAATATTGTTTTCATGTTTAAACAAATGCAAAGGTGACATTAACTCCAACTAGGTGTCCCCTGTGTGCAGCACAAATTACTGCAGTCCTGAAACTGGCCTGGTGGGACAGAGGAACTCTTCTCACTGCCTTGTTTCATGCCAGGAGGAGGTCCACACTGGAAAGGGAGCAAAGCCTTACCTGGAGATCCTGCCGGAATCCTGCAGCTGCGTTACTCCAGCTTATGGATGGATGCCACTGGGGAGACCCTGAAAGCTCCTTGAGTAGGGTCTGGTTTTGCCAACCTGCAACAAGTAATCCACAATAGCATTAATCACAGGAGGGAAGTACACAACAACACTATGTTTTGCATCTCTCTTCTTTGCAATAAGAAAAATGAGGTCCAATATTGCATGTACTAAAAAAAGGATCCTGGGATCTAACCTAATCTGCTTTACACGAACATGGTGTTCGTGGAGCAAGTCCAGACTTAAACTGAGAAAGCTTAGAATTAGGTTCTCCTCCAGAAGGGTTTTACCTTGTCCAAATTCTTGCCACATGCAATCTCCCCAGTCCTAACACGTTGGCAAAGGCAGCACAGAATTTGGCCCCAGTTTGAATTTCCTTGGGAGTCACACTGGGACAGAAGGGGCACTGGCACCCTTAAGCAGCATTCAGTGAGTGCGTTAGCAGTTCTTAGATAAAGTTTGGAAGAAAACAGAAAAATGAAGACTTAAATTTAATGTTTAAGAAAAAAAAGACAAATGACAATTGGTCTCAGGCATAATATCAAGAAAGGTTGTTAACAACTGAAAGAGGTCTCCACAGAGGCAGGAGGCACAGGGGAAAAAACTAGAAGAAAAAGCACTGGGTTATGGAGAAGGGAATTTCATAGGCAAAACAAACATCATGAAATGACTCAGAAGTGCAATACCAACGCAGAGCATAATGTAAAAGAGGTGTGAAGGAACTGGGACCATCTATTGTAAGCGTATGATATGAAGCTAAAACCAAGAGAAAAACACCGTGAATAATGATAGCAGGAAAGAGAATGAAAGGATAAACTGATATATCTACCTATTATATACTTGCCAGGATAAAAAGAAAATAATGCATTCTTAACCAAGTGTGGCTAACCAGGACACTCGTAGAATTGATCTATTCACATGCCTAAAATAACTCTTCTGTCTCTACGGCATCAGGGGTCTCACTACCCTAGGCACTGCAAGCCACTCTTTATGTTACAGGTGTCACCATTTAAGAGACAAAATTAGCCTGTCTCCCAGGGATTTATCTCCCGGGAGCCTCCCAAGCTGAAAGGCAGAGGAGGGCAAATCACCTACCTCAGGGTGGGGAATGCTGCTGCCCCGGGAAACCCCCCGTGGGTTTGTGCCACCTCTCACGGGTGGGATGGGAATTTTCCAGAGTAGGGACAGCCCGGGGAGGATGCCCCGTGCTTTGGTGTTGTGCTAATAAGGAAGGAGCGGTTGAGGACTAAGACAGCTTCGCATTCAGACCTCAGCAACTGCACATACCCGTGACTGCTGGTTTAGCAGTGATTTCCACCCTGCTGACGCAACCAGCACCGGGAGAGCCGGTTGCAAAGAAGTTAACCACTGTAATTTCAAGCAGAGCTGTTGCTATTAAAAGGACAAAGAAGTTTTAATGATGAACAGAGGAAAATCTTCTGTAAGAAGATCTGATAAGTCAGCACCTGATTTGATAGGAGATCCAACCTGAAAGGATGGAAACTGGTAGCAGAACGCAGCTGGCTTCTCAGATGGGACTTGTGGTGCTGAGAGCAAATGGAATAGTCACTGCTGCTGGTAAAATTAACGGCAAAAGCTTGTGGCTTCACAAGCCCGTTGGCTGTTTGAACAGAGTTGATAACAAATGATAGTGAGCAAAATCCTTCTGCAATTCAAACAAATATGTGGCATGTATCATACATAATGAGCTTAAAGCATGGAGGTCCAGCACGTTCCTACCAACAGCTCCCGAATATCAGTAACTACTTTGCTCTCTTTGTTCTGCTTTTGCAGGGCAGCAGAGTATCGGAACAATTTACCTTAGTTTTTCTACATAACTACCTGGCATAAATGCTGTCAGAAGAGTCCAGCTGCATCACCTGTTGAATGTAATAGATCCTGGAGATTAACGATGTTTTTAGAAATCTTTACCACACAAGAGAGCTAGAGCTGCAAAGTGGCGTTTGGTGTCTCATCCTGCCTGGGTATGGAGTCGCTCTGTTTAACTAACACCAAGCTCCTAAAGGTCAGGGCTGATGACAGACTGCACACAGATGGAGTTTCCAAACCCTGAGATAACTCTCTACACCTCCTCCCCAGCTATCACAGCTGATCTACAGCAGCTGTCGCCTGCATTTAAGCTTAGTTTTTGCCTAACCACTGTAAAGGTATTATTTACAGTTCAAAATCCTGACTTGGACACATATGAACCCAGGGAGCGGCTGCTCTGGACTGATCATTAACAGCAGTAAATCCTATGCCAACAGCTTAGGGCTCAACTATTGTCTTTGTACAGGAAAAAGGCCAGATATTAATGAACATGGAGAACATCTATAAAACCAGCTTTTTTTTTTTTTTTTTAATTCTGCTTTCCTTGGCTACTACCTTGATGAACAACCCAGTGAGTCATTTTTTAAATCTTCTGTAGCTTTTTCTATTTAATAAGACATTTCCCAATCACAGAACCCTCTTCCTTTGCTGCTGTCTTGTTTGCAGTCTCTCCGTGACACTGAAGGTCTCTCAGTGCTAAGGGGGGAGCTTTGCTTTCTGGCCTTCCAGTATTGGGTTTTACCGTTAACTTTAGAAAAAAACAATAATGCCTGGGGCTTTTGGAAAATTGTCAAAAAGTAATTTTTCTTTGAATGCAAAGCACAAACTCTCCAGATGCATTCCACCCTTGACAAAAGCACTGGGTGTGGGTGAAAGTTAAACAAGCCGTGATCCATCTGATTCTGGAGAGCCACAGAGGAACCATTCCTCCCATTGCTTGGGATGGATGCCTCTGTTTTCTCTGTGTCCCAATCTGGAACCTGGGCCTTGCATACATCCGCATTGCTCTGCTGATAGCAATCAGCTGTGTTGCTGCTCCCCACTCTAACTCAGAATCACTTTGGCACCTGGGCGTTGCTGGGTTGCTCACATGTTCATGGAAGTCAGGGAAAACCTTCTTGCTACCTCTCTTCCTGAATTTTGTAGAAGCACAACTGGAGCATCTAAAGTCCAGCTTGTAAGGGATCTGTGACACTTTGAGCATCCTTAACGCAGCCTTCACAGGTAATCTCTCAGCAAAGCTGGATTTCTCCTCTTCTAAATATTAGTGATGCATGAAGAGATACAGATTCGCTCCAGCTCATCAAATTAGAAATGTATATGTGCCTTGTGGTCTGTTGCATTAGAGGTGCTTGTACCTGTAGGCTTTTAGAGATGTGTATAATTAATCCTGCACTGAAGTGGAAAAAAACACATTTGACTCGCAGAGTAAATGGAAACAATCATAAGCCTCTGTGTGGACTACATTTAGATAAGTTCGCTTAGCAGCAGGCTACAACCCACTATGCTTTTGCTCTTGGGACATGGTATCTTTTCTTAGAAGCTATTAATAGTATGAAGCACTATCTAGTGCTTACTTTCTCACAGAGATGTTTTATTTATATTCACAACTGTGCACTCCTTACCACATTATTTTCCACCAGTACCACTCCCAAATAAATATTCTTATTCCAGGGGTTGCTTGCGGGCAAATGAAAGCAGACCAGACAATACAGCTGCTTCACAACAGGTGGCTTTCCTTTCCCAAGACCTCTGCTCCCGAAGTATTTAGCAACAAGAAACCTGTGAATCCACAGGCTGAGTCTTGCACTTGGGTTTCACAGGCTCAGTCTCCAACTGACAGCCACACCAAGAAGCCTCCTATCTTCTGCCATAGCTACGACACCTTTTTTTTCTGTCTGTAATTCTGTGGTAAGGCTCTAGGATGCCCTTCTACTTTTTCCAGGGTCAAATTCTTTAGTAACTCAACGCTAACGGTGGCTGGAATTAAGTCTAAGCTTCTTAGTAGTAAAACGTGAGGACATTTAAGAAACATTGTCATACCTGTTGGTCACCTATTTTAACCCAAGGCACGGCTTGGCAGCAGTTAAGAAGGCGGGTGATATTAAAAATGTATTTATTGGTGAAAGGTAATATACTTTGAAATGCAGGTTTTTATGTATAGCCCATGGGCAAACATATTGCGTACAATGAAGCGTGGTGTAAAGGTAGCTTGGCTAGCGATGACCCAAGCTGGCACCTTGGCTCAAAACCCACAGCCACCGCCTCTCTGCTGCCAGGTTCCACACTGACGGCAGAGAGCTGCTAAGAGCTTGAGCAGTGCCGTACCAACGCAGCTACGGTGCTTGTGCTCAGCTGGTTGCCTCATTGCTGCTCTGTGGGGTGGCTGCCTGGTATTCCCTTCTGTTGGCACGCTGAGCAATTCCCTCCACATGGCACTATCTGCGATGCTACATCTTTGGAAATTCTTGGCCCCACCTGCTGTTGTGCAATTGAGAGAGCTGAGAACTACGAGAGGTGAAGACTGAATTTCTTACAGGCTATTCAACTTTGGCTTTAGCCAGTCTCCTCCTGGGACTAGCAGTAGATGACATCAGAGTAAAGAAAATTAATAAGCAGCCCTCTCCCTTGGAAGGACAACTAGTCTCTCCTACCACATCGGTCCCCTTCTCAAAATCCAGCAGATATTACGAAGAAATTAAAAGAATTTAGCTTCTCTTCAGCTTCTTTCAGCAGTGATTACCGTAGTTTCCCTGTGTTGGGAAATGAACCTATATTAACGCTTACAGTGATAAAGCATATTACTCCGTTTCCTGATGAAAGAATTTTTTAACTCCTAAGAATTTGTTTACCGTAGAATAGGTCTTGGTCAGGAGCTGCAGGCAGAAATAAGAGCGTTTCGAGGCTGAATGCAGATGGGAAGCAGCTCACCACGTGCAGTCACCGACAGGGATTTTCAGGGCACTTTTCTCTCCAAGGCCAGGGGACAGACCTGAACAGATTTCAGTGTGAATTCTGATTTCACGTTACTTTTACCTTGAAAACTTATCTTGCAGTTGCAGCTGAATGTAGCATTACTTTATTGTGCTAAGTTGCTCTATTCTACTTTCACCTATGGCCACGTTGCCATGGCAAAGTCACTCCTGCATGTGTATGTTTTAAATACATAACCTACAAAGCACTTCAGATTCCTTTGACATGGTAGGCATCCATTTTCCAGGTGATTTTCTTGTTTCAGATACAATTTGTAAAACGAATGGAGAACATGCTACCAGTAGGCCAATTCGTATTTCCACAATAGCATCACTAAAATCCTATGTACATGTGTTGCACGTTACACATATGAGTATTCTTTAAGCACATGCCAGGTTTTTGGATCAAGCATCTACATAACACGTCTTTGGTTTTATGCTATTATCATGTCACAACATAATTCCTTGTGGTTTTCATAGCCAAGTATAGAATTAAATTATAGCAGCCTTTGGTTGAAAACAAGAGCAGTGCAGATTTTATCCTTCAGAGTATTACTTCTCTAAATGAGCTATAGCATTATTTATTTTTTTTTTCTTGTATTAACACAAATTTCCACTACCCTGTCACAATGACCAAACATTTTTGATTTTACACGGTTGTGAATAAATAAAAAAATGTCAGATCAGACGGGTAATGCTCTGAACACACACATTCATCCTCTCAAAGTATTAGCCAGAGAGCTCTCCAAAATAGCAATTATTAAAAAATTGAAAAACAAGTTACATATTTCTTACCTGAAGCAGATTAGCAATGTTATTCCATTTATTTATAAGGTACGCTAGAAGCACCTTTTCACTCTAAGAAGAAAGATTCTGGCAACCAGCAGAACATGAAAAGGGGGGTAGGTTGACTGCTGCAAGTTACAGAACTATTTACCAGTACAGATCCATGCCTTTTTTCTTTTCCCTCTTGTTCCAGGGATTTTAATGAGCAGTGAACAACAATCTAAGCTGAATGTTTGCAGAAAGAGAAAGGGTCTAGAAGTTGTCTGTGAAATTGCTGTTTAACATTATAATGCAATGAACATTGGAGATGAAGAAAGAATACGTATAAAAATATAGGTGCTATTCTGGATGCTGTTTGCTTCCAAGGGGTACCCATTGGGAGTACATCCCTTTCCCTTTCCATTTTAATGGATTCAAATACATTCCAGAACTTAGAGAGAATGAATGCTGTACAGATAGCCAATTCTGGATGCTGTACCATAGAAAATCTATAGAGTTATTTAATACATGAGTATAAAACGTAAGACATAGTCTATACCCAATGCTATATAGTAGGTTTTACAATAAATAGTAGGAAATCCATTATTTTCAGCTAGGCTAGCACTTCTTAGATGTACACTAGAACAAGTACCATTTTTTGCAATGATAAAATTCTTTTACATCAAGGCTGGTGACAGTCAAATTGTTCACATGAACCAGATTCAAGTTATTGTGTTGAATTTTGTGAGTCCTGTGGAATTAGGCAAGTAGCCCCTTACATCACAAATAATTAATTTATTTCTTAACATGAGTCACGCATTATGTCTCAGAAGACACCATTAGATCTGCTGTTCAAAGCCATTTTTCTGCTGGGAGTTCTTAATGAGTAATAAGGTGGTTTACGAATTCAACATCATAAATTAGCAAAGCGCAGGAGCAGCAGTGAACTTCCTGAGCCCATTTTTTAAGATCTTCAGAAATTTTGATGTTGGGTGCAAATGGAGACAAAATGAGCACAGAGTAGCTTTTTTATGTCTGCATCACTTTTAGTAGTTTAGAGGGAGGAGCATGGGAATAAAACACTTTTTAGAAAGTATTCAAGACAAAATTATACCACTTCGAGAAAGACATACAGAAAAATTCAAGGCAGAATACTGGTTAGTAACAAGCTCTGCCAGTTCTACGGACATACTAGAACATTAAAATCTGTAGAGGCTACTGGCAACAAGGCTGGAAGTCTGCAGGGGCACTGACACATACATGTGCATCTTCAATCACCAAAGGATGAAATGAAATCCAAGGAATTTAAAGTGTCTTCAAAACTGGTACTAAGTACAGCTTTTCTTAAGAATAGGTTCATTATTGTAATTATTTTCCGTATCTATAAATGCACTTACTGTAGTTATTTGTGTACTGCAGGAAAGGACAGAACTTCACCTAGAAATAGTTTAGAAAAGATGGACAGAGTGTTTCTGACTATAAGAATGCTTTCTCTTCCTGTGTTAGTTTAATGGGATAAATGCCAATGCTTTTATGAATTATGAATGCAGCAGTCTTCTTTCCAAATGAAGATGTTGGAAGTCTGCCACTGGCACGAGGTGCTCATATTACATACTGCCAGCAGATTTCTGTTTCTTTAATGAAAACTATATTACTAAATCACTTTTCTTTTGAAAAACATTACTCTTGCCTCTAATGATGTTGTATAGCATATTCTCCTCTAGAATAAAAGAAAAAAAAATAATCAGGATAGAAAGCAATTTGAATCACAGTTCTAACAGGGAAATTCATATGCTGTGCCCCTAATGTAAATAGCTGTTTGTGTACCACCTACCTTCCTCCTTCAATAAAACATACTCCGGGGTCATGACGTGGGGGCACGTTACTGGTCCTATGCATGTTTTTTTCCCCACAATGATTATCTTTTTAGCTACCTGAAACAGAGTAATTCTTTAAAATAATTTAATCACCAACATTTTTAATGGAAGTCTTGCGTGAGGAAACATTGCTTGCTACTTAGGAGTAGAATTTTGCACTTAAATATGCTTCAATTTCTGATTGATAAAGAACGTAGTAGCATTATGTAAAGTTTGGGGTTTTTTTTCCACTGGGTGACCCTAAGTCTCAAGAACACTTTTAGAAGAAGGGACAGTATTAGTCTATGACCTTTGACAAATCTGGAGGTCAAATATTCAACATGAAAAAGGTTCAAAGAAAGCCAGCGAGACCGCACTGCTTCTGCTGCACAGGTTACATAGCAGCCAAGGGTGCCAGGACTGCTCTTCGCCTGTGTAGCAGCAAACTGCAACATTGCTAACAAATTCTGTGGAAAACGTGTTTCATTTCATCCTAGGTACATACTGCAGTATACCATATATACCTTCACATTTTGTGTTCCCAAGCAATTGTTATTGTCTTCTGCTAACATCTAGAAGGATTTTACAAGTGGATGCAAAATGCTATTTGTCTTCGGGTCGTGTTAGTTTAACCAGCAATCCTTTCTATCGTTTCCGAATGTGAACCACATCTGAGATCTCATGTGGTGGTATTGCAGGTTTCACAGTAGCATCTCAGATAAAAGGTATGCATTTTCTTGAATAACAGCTCTCCCTCCACTGTTTTTCTTTGCAATAATTCAGTATATAGTATGAAGACTGTTAGTTCACACCAAGGGCTCATTTCTAAGGATATCCTCTAGCTTCCAATTCGCATGCGCATTTATTTTACGTTACCTTAGAGTTAAAAAAAACCCAACAACATAATAAAGGTTAACGAGAAGGTAAGTGCACAGAACAACAAATACAACTGAAGCCATATTAACTCAGAAAAACATCAGAAAGGGAGAGAACAAAAAGGAAAAAATAAAGCTGACATAGTAACAAGCACTGAAATTAGCTTTAAAAAAACCACCTATGGTAGAAGTTCTATGGGATTGTTAAGCACTGAAAGGTATTTTTTAAAAAAAGCCTCAACAACACAGTCACACTGTGTAACCCACCTGGTTGCATTTTACAAACAGGGTGACAAATCCAGTCAACTGCAGTGTTACGCAGGCATTGCACCCATGAAAATGAATGGTAACACTCTCTATGACATTAATGAGAACAAAACTAGGCCATGTAAGTATGTTCAGATTTTTCTATAAGGCAAAATATTACTGCATTCCATTTTCTATTCTGCATTTCTGTGAGCTGATAGTATGCTTGCATGATTAAGACATAAAGCTCGTAAACGTTTTAATTCAAATATTATTACAAACTAGAGAGAAGTCAGATAAAACCAGAGATTTTTTATTGCACAAAATAAATTATATAGAAACAATGCAACAAAACAACTCGTATTGTAGGCTGCACAACAGATGTTACAACATGAATATATTTATTGCTTTGAGAAAGGAGCAATTCAGTGCTAGTAAGCAGATTAGTTATACTTCTTGCTCATCTAGATTTTTCATAAAATTAATCCAACTGGGCTAGAGGCATCTTGCAGCATACAGGTCAGACCAAATTGCCATTTGTTATCAGCTGTTACAAAGGTGCTGTGAACATTCTTGACATTAGCATGAAGCACTCAATTTAACATCACCGGTACTGAGCCATACAGGTAGCTACATAATTAGAAATATCATTACATATCAGATATATTTATATACAACGTTCTAAAAGGTCCATTTACAGGGTTTGCATGAGCTGTCGTTGGAAAATAAATCTTGCTTACAAACGTAGATGCAGCTTTGACCAGGCACGCTTGGCTCCACACCAAGAGGCAGGACTATGGGGTTTTGCCAACCCCCTCCTAGTACCAACACTTCCCTTACCTAATTGCACAATTGCTCCCTAGTGCTAACTCAGTTAGAGGTGTCTCGTTTTTTCCAGGGCCACACTCGGCTTCTAAGGATTTTAGCACAGACGAAAAAAAAACATCCTTTGGTAGAACTGGGTGAAATTTACAGCGCTTTTTAAAATACTTCAAAACACAATGTATTTGGTTCTTCAAAAGAGACAAGACTGCAATACGGGTATCGCACTCATAGCTCAAACGGATTTAATTTTTTAAAATGCTACTTTGTGGACCCTGAGATGTTAACCTTCATGCAGAAATTTGCGCTTAACAAAAATTACAAAAATGGACAATATTCAAATAATAAAACACATCAAAACCTGATCACTTGCAGATCTTTGTGAAGCGTGCATATTAATGAGATAGTGCCATGACAAGTGTTCATAGTCTGGGCGAAATTCTCCCCCAGTTTGACAATTATGCAAGCTGAGTTTATAACACTGAATTCTACTGCTAGTGTACACGCTCAGTGTTGCAAAACTTGTTTACTTATGGGAAGGTTAATATAATAAGATTACAGTTAAACAATATTAGCCGCCCATGAAAGGAAATTCAGTGAGGAAGTGGGAACTCTGGGTCACTTCAAGTTGTAGCTACAGGGATAATTAGAGAAAGTAGCTCCGCTGAGGTCAAGCTGAAGAACTTAACTCAGCATCAGCCGACAGAGTAGACCCCGGTGGAATCCACTGAAACAAGTAAACAGATTTTGGAATGTTCACTAATAACTACAAACAAATGTGGTTGCCACTCTTTACTGCACTTTATTAAAATTCTTTGCTTTACTGTTTGTTTCCCGCCCCGAAACTGTGTTAATCCACTATGTTGAATCAAAATACAGTTATGAGTGAGATTTCAAATAGCTGCAAAATATTACAAGAAATGAGTTATTCTGAATTTAAAAAACACTATCTGTACAAATGCTCAGAAACTTTAAGGATGCAATCATGTTCCATGCACGTACCCAGCAGTAGTTTCCTCTGGAGGAAAGTATTAAACTCGACTAATCTGGCCTCATGTTTCATCTGGGAAACTGTTTTTTTTAAATACCATATGTAAAATTTTGTCACCATTTTGTAAAAACGCTTATAGATATAGTAAGATACAACTGAATAACCAAATATACCCTAAAACATCCATTAAACCACAAACATCACCAAAAAAGTATTAGTATTTTTTATAATTATTATGAAATAGAAATGTTATAAGGCAGGATGAAGCTAATATCAAAGATGAAAAACAGCACCACCAGTCTATGTTTTGCAATCAGCTTTCTGATCAGACAGCGAATGTATTATCATAGTCAAATGCAATTGATTAAGTTAAGAAATGCATTTAGCCCAGCTGTACTAACTATACAGCTTCACACAGAATAAACATTCCATAAATCAACAGAAAATGCATTTGAGCACAACAAATAAAAATATGTAAGTGATTCTCTAAGCAGCATTTTGTTTTCTTTTTTTTTTTTTTCCAAAACATTAACATAGATAGATATTGGACTGATTAAATATCTACAAGTGCTTTTCCTTTACAAAAATACATATATTCTTAATAGTAGGATAGACTGTCATTAACAATGACCTGTGTTTTTTTCACTTCAATTTGAATGATTTATAAGCTAAATTTTACAACCACAAAAAGGTTTATTTGTAATATGATGTTATCACTTTTGACAAAAAGCTTAAAACATTTTATATTTTAAAACAAATTAGCAACATAACATCACAATATGTTCTATGAGCTCCTAAGTACTGTGAGGGCTGTTGTATTAAAAACTGGTAACTACTGATCAAATGCAAGGAAGCATTAGAACATTATTACTGCTCACCATAGGCTCCTTTCTTATCATAACTTGGATCACAGCTTATATAAGGACACTTAGGCCCCCATCCCAAAAAAAAATCCATTGAGAGTAACTCTCTATCATCTATTCAGTAGCCTGGAACGTCCAACAATTCAGGCTTTGCATTAATTTTAAAAAACACAAACTATTTTCCTTTCAATAGTTAAGTCTGCAATAAGGGAAAAAATGATGCATTGCTTCATGTTTCTTCTAAGAAGCTTGTATTTGAGAAAAAAAAATACGATCAGTGAGTTTTTAGAATTAAGTATTTCAGTCAGCTAAATAAATTGTCCTATTACCTTCCAGTTTAGTTAATCACTATCCTGGAAAAGGAAATCAAGATATTTGGATTTCTTTCTTTCTATTTTATACTGCACAAGTAAAATAATCGACTTCTTGCTAATCAATGGTCTCATGTCAAGGACAGCAATGACATTTGCTAAAAAAATATCTATAAAAATCTGTAAAACACACTTAGTATCTTCTCATTATCCTCCAAGCCTGTCCTTTCCACCCTCCAAAATATCACTGAACTACGACAAGAAAACCCCAAAGTAGCTTGGTGAATATTTTGTGCTTTGGAAGGTTTACAGGATTTACAGCACACTGAAGTTTTTGACTAGTTCCCAGGCCAGGTATAGCAGACGCATCAGTAATACAAGCCTTTGTGCTTTTCTTTGTGAACACGAGCTACGTCTCAAAGTGCTACTCTAGGTCTGTTAACTCAACTTTTTATGCTACTCCTGTTGTTTTTTTCCTTTTCTATTTGTTTTGGAAACTGCTAGGTGTGCCGAACCTTTTAGCTTGGTGACATAGACAGCTACCACCAGTTAAGTTCTGCTTGATTGATTCCAGGTGTAACTCGACCACTGCACTCCAGAAAAGTGTCAATGCCTTATTCTAAGTCAGTTTCTGGGTGGCTTTACCTTTGGTATTAAATAGGTCCCTTAAAACTACTAGGCAATCAGATTATCCATAAAAATAGTTTATTTTAAAAAACTTTTTTTTGAGAACAAACTAAATATCTGACAACAAAGAGTAATTTTAAATCAATTAGTACGTGATATTTTTCAGTAAAATGGGAGCATGTTTCATTTTCCTACATCAAAATTCGTGAGACAACAGCAACAATGTCTACTATACTCAATATAATACAAACCAGAATTTTAGGAGTGGAATACCATCACAACATATGGGCCTCGCACTTTGACAATAAACCTCCTTATTACAACTTCATTTGTAATACAAACCTCAGTATGCTAACTAGCAGCACAAACATTTTACTGTTGCAGCAATTTTGTATATTGTATAGCACCCTACTCTCAACTCTTACTTTGCTTTCCACTCACCGTCATGAAGAAACAGGAAAATGCACGGTAACTACTTCTGTCAACTGTCACATTATTAACCTTGTTAGAAGCATTTGATAAAAATATGCATAAAAGTTACTCTAAAGAGAAGTATGCCTAATGGGTCAGATAAACATGCAAAGTCAAACTAATGCCTCTCTTTGGTTAAAATTAATGTAATCACAAAAACTTCCACTTGTAGACATCTTTCAATCCAGCATGTCTACTCCATTGTACGCCTAGAGAATTGGGTCTCTTTCTGCAAGTACAAAAGGTAGCCGGGACGTTTTCAGCCATCTGTAGAGCTCCTCCGTTTCACTGCCACAGTCCAGAACTGCACAGATCTAAATTGCTTACTAGAGAATGAAATAACATCCTTACTCAATTGTAGTAGCACACTACCTGAATTCAGAGGATTATTTATGGCGCATACCTTGGATGGAAGAATATCTCAGGAATTCATGAATTAATCCATTTCCTATTCTGGAATTTGATGTTTTAATCTGACCTACAGACAGCGTAGACAGTAGTTTAAAAAAAATTCAACAGGTAGATCTGCTTATGAAGAAAAATATATTACCATTATAAGATCATCTTTTGGAGGATATTCCTACAGAAAGATGTTTCAGCCGAAGTCTGAAGGCCAGACTACCCATATGTGATAAAACTAGTGGTAAATGAGCAGTTGGAAGCTTTTTATATTCCCTTTAGGGTGAATCAGTCCCCTCGTGCCTTGGAATTCATCCTGGAGCATGCTCCAGTAGACTGCAGTCCTTCCTCAAACAAGGATTGTTAGCTGAACACCTTGTGGAAGCGTTACTTTGTTCAAACTGGCTATGAAGGATACAAACAGACTTGTGAAAACTTTGCTGAAATCTGTGAGAGCTGCCTGATGAACCAAACCTATGAGCCGATTCCTCATGTGCAATTTCTCCTTTAAAACTCCTCAATATTTCCACTTTTGGGGCATGAAATAGGGTGGGGTAAGGGAATGGGCAAAGGATGTGTGAGAACCTAGAATTAATTACAGGACAGAGGGTGCCTGAATAGACATTTTAACTAAGATAAATAATAAAATAGCATTGCATGAAGTAAAATGCAGGGAATATCCTGCAAGATACACACATTTTCGATGGAATCAAACAGATGCCTTCAACCTGTCTAGGTTCAGTGAAGAAACTGGACTAAGCTCTTGACTTAAGCATCTCTCTGTTTATATATTTGCCATGGATAGGCATGTAAGTCTTAACGGCCTTTGGTCTCTTCCAGGATAAAAATGAGTTTGATCAGTCTGTGTAATTGACCAGTATCTTATGTAGCCCCTTTATAAACAGGGCTCAATCTGTTTATTTTGAGATTTAAGACTGGCTTTGAATAACTATCTATTCTCTAGTATTTCTACCAGATGTAGTACCTGGCTGAGCTGGATGCTATTCCTTTGGTTGCAAGTCCTTCCAAGGATATTTTTTCTGGGGAGCGAATGCCTCTTGGTGTCCACAGTGACAAGAAAATTTTAAAAATAAAAAAAAAAACCACAAACAGAACAATATAACTCAGTGATTGGTTCAATTAAAGGACTAAACCCTGGCCTATTTTGTTGTTTTAGAAAACAACAAAGAAGGAAAAATTGTTTACTTCTCTCACAAAGTCATGTCTAACAATTATCCACAGGGGAGATGGAACTCTAGACCATCGCTTTGCCTGCAGCGGAGAACAAAAGCCTAGCTTATATCTAAATAGAATGTGATCAATCTCTCTTCTCCTACAGATATACTGGAACTGTTTTCAATAACTGCAGAAGAGAAAAAAGTCAAGTCAAATTGTTGGAGCCTAAGGAGAAAAATGACCAAGATCTAGAATTCAAGGGTTCCTCATGCAGAAAATGAAATAATTTCATATAAAAGTAATTCTTTTCATAAAGTTTCTACAGACATAGTTTTTGTCAATTTTAAATTATCTAACAGAACACATTTCTTTTTCTGTTTGTTTCCCATGACAGAAAGCTTCTCAATATAGCATGTTTATGAAATATTCTTGCTGAAAATATTAAGACCATAGATAAAATACAGAAGCAAATATTACCCTGCCAAATGCAAATAATGGGCTTAAAAGGTATTCTGTATTAATAATCAGGCACTTTGCTTTATATAACATTTTCAGTAAAGTCAAAATAATACTTTTTAGAAATTTTTTTTTGCATAATAACTGCGAGCCAAGTATGCACAATATACTTATAGCATTGCATACTCCTAGGACCCAAATCCTAGAAGCTTTCACAGGAACAGTACCTACTATAGTGATGAGTCACTTAGATTATTGTAGTAATCTTATTTGGTACTTTATCCAAATACAAGTATGTTTATAGGACTAGGCCCCTAGCTATAAGCAGTATAGTAATGCATCATGGAAGATACATTTCTTCATTAATCATCTAATTCCATATTGTTTGAGATATTATAGGATCTCGCTTGTAAAATGTAGCTTACAGTTTGTTACTAGACAAATGCAGCATACAGCTATGCTCAACAAAAAGTTGCTTGTGACTTTCATTAATGAGTTACCCCAGAGTTAAAAGCACATACAAGTTTTTAACTTTTAGGGGAAAAAAAAAAAAAAAAAAAGGCACCAAATGTGCTAAATAAGAGACAGCAAGGTTAGGTAGTAGTGCGGAATTTTTTAGGTCTTATTCCTCTGCAGCTAGGTGCTGCCAATATGGGAAAGCCATAGAAACACAGTGGCAGCAACACTTATTTTATATTCCTATTCTTTACAAATATGCAGTGGTGACACTTTGCCATGGAAATGCTCAGAAAGTGTGACTGTATACAGTAATCTGCTCTAGGATGGCATACGGTGCAGTTTTAATGGAATGCTTACGTACTCATTTCACTTTACCCCATCTTTGGCACGCAGGAATCTGTACACGCATTCTCATATTCCTACACTGCTCAGATATTCTTAATTGGCACAAATGAATTAAATGTGCATATCTGTAGACACATGGCACATAGACACTATACGAAGAGAAATTTCCTGTAAAAAAGGCAATGCCTGTGTTATACAAGCTGCCCAGTTAAGATATGTATTTCACTGCTACAAAAACTATTAAACTATAACAGCACTCAGGCACCGTGCCATCAAATCAGGAATGCATAAAGTGTAGGTGGCTAAATCATATGCATTTAATGCCATGATTCTCAACTGGGAACGTTAAACCGTATCTGTCAGTATTTTCCATGCTTAAAATGAAGATTTGCCTTCTGTAATCTACCTTTAAGTTGCATCAAGAAAATACCATGAATTAAACCAATGTCCAATTCTGATCAAGAGAAATTCATGGTTCTCTGAACTGTGAATACAGAAAGTCATTAAACACTCAAATCTTCTCTTAGTCATCATTCAGAAGTGAATCCAAAGTTGTCCTTTGTCAGGGGTCCTGTTAGGTGGATGCAAACTTTTGTGTAAGATAACTGAAAATGGATTAAAAATACTGTGTTCTTCTCTTTTTAAAACAAGTCTCTTCAAATTTGGCAAAACAGCAAGCGTAATAGTTGAGAAAAAAAATTGTCCCCTGAACCAAGCAGAGATTCTGCTTAAGAGCACTACCTTTAATTTTGTGACAAACTGAAACAGGCATTTTATCTCAAGTGAATCTACAGTGAAAATTCTGGTATAAAAACACGTGAAATATATAAAAACTGTAAGGTGTCACTCGTATGCACATGTAACTATTTACAAATAATACCCTATTTCTACCGTACAAAACAACTGTATATACTAAAGAGAATAATGGTTTGCAATGAGAGCGCATGCTCTGCTCTTCCAAGCTGCTCCATGAGGAGGACTTCTGTATACACAAAGAATCTCTTTTTCCCTAGGGACTCTGCAGAGGAGAAGAGCCTTCCCTACATGGAGTACCATCTTGTTTCTGTCAAGTAGCACATCATAGACTGGGTGGGCAAAAAGACGACTGCTTCCTGCAGCCAGCATGGGCACCTCTTCCCATCTGCAGCGTGGGCAACGCGGTGCCTGTACCAGTCAGCACACTATGCCTGCAGAAAGGATCGGCAGCTTCCTAAATGCTTTGCTTCCCCAGGTTCACCGGCTTCTGCACAATATGTGCAACCTTGACCTGCAATGGCAGGTTTCCTAAGCAGACTGCTGCCAACGGCATCTTCATTTCTACGCGTCATATGGGCTTCGGAGTGCAATGGTAGAAGTTAACCTGACTATATGTGGATTCCTCAAGTTAGAACTCCTACTAACATTAAAGGGGCCAGATTTAATCCGCAACATGCTTTCCCCGCCCCCCCCCGCCTTCCTACGGAAACACACTAATGTACACAAACAAAAATTTACAAAGGAGTTACAGCCTTGCATCTATCTTTCATACTTGATCCCAAGACAGAATTTTGCACTTTGTGTTATCTAAGTATGATTAGTTCACTTTATAGTAGTTCTTGAAAGTTGATTTGGTTCCTTTTGCTGTATGCAAAAGGCATAAGAAAGTAAATAGTTATCTACAATACGAGCAGGCGTGTATTAAGTAGAAATTACATAAAGGTACTGAACTGTAAGTTTCTCCACAGAATCTGAAGTGAAAAACTCAACCGACTTCTAAGCAGAGCAAAGACAATGGAAGACTACAGAAAACATATGCATTAATATGCTCCCTGCAACTTTACCAGAAACCTCAGTAAGTATTCTGTACTAGAACCATTACGCTTGCAATACCTAAGGCAACAATCACTTTTTATCCAGCACTACCAGGTCTTAGGAAAAACAAGACCTGAACGATTATTTTGGTCAGACTGCTTATCTTCAGTATTGCATTACCTCTAATTTTATGGAAATATGAATGAAAATTTCTATAATGAATGCTAAACTCCAGATAGTCACAAGAGATACATAATGTAATTAAAGCTATATATTATTTTTGTTTTAACATATTATATACCTCCAACCAATCTTAAAAGGAAATGCTTACTATGAAAGGCAATAATTATGTAAAATTTTGCCTTGGTTGGAATCTTACAGTGAAATTTATTTGTTCCATAGACACACTATTTTTAACTTCCTTTTTATGGAGGCTTTCTTAGAAGAAATGTAATCTGACCAGAAGCCATTTTCCAAAAATAGCTAGTATCCCAAATCCCAATCTTTAGGGAAACCATAGAAAAGTGCAATCACAAAGGCTGCAATGCTTTTAAGCAATATTAGCAGAATCTACTTAGAAGATTTAAAATTACTGTTTTGAATTACCCCGTTCTACATCTCTTATTAAAGGTAATTAATCTTCACTTACTGCAAAAGGACTGTTGCACACTCATGAGTGAGCTATACCTGGACCCATGAGAAGCTTATCAAGAAAAAGGTAGTGGCTCAATCACCACTCTTCTAAATATATTTTCTATACAAAATATTTTCAAGGTATAATCCTTAGTTATTTTTACAGTACTCTATGATTTAAACAACAATATTCAGTAAAATAGTAAGTGTGTGAAACCGCAACACCACATGGAATGAGCACTCTGCCATTTTGCTAGTGTAATCAATATTAGGACCAGAAAAATTTTCTAACACGCAAGCAAAAATATTCCATAGTTTTTGAATCTTGACTGTACACTTCATGATTTTGGCTATGATTTGCAGCACACTCGTAAGATACACAAATATCTTATGCACATTTCAGTAGCAGAATGGCACTTGGCTTGCTCTAATAGAAACAACAGAGATGCAACTGACAATTTTAAGAAAGACAATGTCCTTATTTGCATGCTGAAAATCTGGTTGTGTCCCCCTAATCCAGGCACATCCATTCATTGTGCAATCTGTCGATGGGTAAACAAATAGTGCAGGATTCATCTCAGTGGGATCTGGCCCTTTGGTCTAACCGAAGTCAATTCTAGGTCGATACTGAAGTACCATAGGGTAAGACTGAAAACAAAAACAAGAGAAAAACAACAACAAAAACAGACAAGAAAACATGAAGACATAATTCATAAAAAACACAAAGAAAATGCAATTAATGATTGCTTTTAGACAGAGCTTATCTCTAAGACAGGTCTATGGCAATCAGTTTTATTTATACGAATCCATACCTGTACTTCAAATCTGTATTTAATGTCTAAGTCAGTTAGTTGTAGTTATTTGTCATTAATATAAAATTCCTGTATCTGCTTTTATATATTTCATGATTTATATGTTTTACAACATATATACTTGGTGTGCTCAAACAACTCCTCTTATTTCTGTGTTGCTGTGTTTGAGCAAAAGCAATCTTTAAATTTTATACTTTCTAAAACAAAGCCCATTTATAGATGATGTACTTTGATTGATTTTTATGTATATGGAGGTTCCATAGCTACACTAGTAGTCAGCATTGGTCAATGGAAATCAGGCTACTCCGGTATGAAAAAGAAAGAAAGAAAGGAAAAAAAAAAAAAGCGCGCTCAAATTGCTGTCAGCTGATTTTCTGAGAGATGAGGGCTAACTTCTCCCCCAAATCCAAACTCCTCAACTGCAGATCTAGTGGTACATTTTTATTAGCTCTTACTGGAAGAAAAACAGCAAATCAACAGCTTGGATCCCTGAACTGGACAAAACTGCTGGGGAACGGGAGGCAAGAGTGGGTGGGTTTTCAGAAGGTGCTGTGGAATACCTGGGCACTTGTTGCTGGCAGTTCTGTTTTACTAGATGTCTTATTTTTTTCAGACTGTTGGCATTTCATTTAAGTTTGATGTTTTCCTCTTAACTTCGTTAGGCTACTGGAAGTCTTCTATCGCATAAAACGCAGGAAAATCCTACTGTCTCAGCAACTGTGTGGGCTTAACTACCTCTCTGCCAGAGGGCAGAGGGACATAGCTAATTTAAGTCTATTTTATTGCAAATTTGGAATTATAAAGGATTATTACAGAAGCTATCATTAAAACCAGAAATATTTTACTGCATCCTTCAGATGCAATACAGATGAACTTCAGTGATCAAAAAAGAACGCTATCACAGCAGAGATCTACACAGGTTAATAAACTTTCCGTACGACGGTAGTGAAATGATCACTAGAACTAAACGTGATCATACTTTCACACTTGCTGGGGATTTACAAACTGTAGTGCAGAGAAATCAAAACATAAACCCAGAGGTACTCAACAGTAGCAGGAGCATTTAGGAGAGAAGACAGGGAGCACCCTGTGTAGTCTGCATGTGCAATTAAAAAACATATATTCGCAGTATCATAAATTACTTGGTCTCTGATTTTTTTGCATAGGATATGGCTACCGTATTATTTAAATGCTATTTCACATGTTTTTCACTCTGATTATATAAATTGTCTCTAAAAGGTCTCAACCTTAATGGGAAGCGCACACAGGCAGAGACAGAGCAGTCACCTCACATGCAAACCAGCAAGGCTCGGTGGTTTTGCAAACAAAATTACAAACCAACTGTATAAATCAAATGCACTATCCTGGAACAATTCTATTTATTGAAGTAGGCATGGCTGCAGTAGCTCACTCCCACCCAGACTGGGGAGTGACCATCTATCTTTAATTTTTTGCTCAAGCAAAAATATTATTTCAAACTTTCAAAGTAAGTTTTAGAAATTAGTTCAAATCGGAATTCTCAGTGAGGAAACTGAAATATTATTTCATATAGGTATCAACCAGTTTGATCTATGAAATTTAGAAATCAACTTCAGTTTGCAGGTTCTAGAGGTTTTGTTTTGTTACATTCCAGAGATAAGGCATTATTCTGTTTCTAATTTTTAAAGATGTGACAGGAATACAGTATTAGAAAAATCTAACATTTCTTTAGTCCATTAAAAAGAACATATGAAATGCCATAAAAAGATGAAACCAATGTAGTCTCTTTTGATTCACACTCTTCAGTTTTGATCTCTTGTCAGTGACTGCCCAATGCTACTAGTTCGAAGGATGAGATAGGAAGAGTTAGACGACCCTTCCAGACTGATGTGGACATCAGCCTACAGAACGATTTCTCTCTAACAAAAAGACAAATGGCCTAATGTAAAGTAAAGGAAACCCCTAAACGTTTTGAATGGATTCTATTTATTCATTCAATAAAGCTTTCTCTGAAGGAATGAAAACACTCAGGCCTTACTCATAGAGTTTTAGCACTTTGTAGTGAGGAATTATAAAAACTCCACAACTTGGATTACAGTTGAAGTGCTGACAGGACCTTAATGACTGTAGTATGTACAGTCGTGAGTGCCTCTTACCTGATAAAAAGTGCCATCCTGTGAGCAGACTTGCGAAGATGAGCAGTTCTGACACCGAAACTGCGAAGGAGATGATTTTCTGATCAGATAAGAGGCATCCACAGCCGGACATACACATTTACCATTTAATGTTTTTTTAAATTTTCAAATGTAAAGTTTAAAATGAATTTACTTATTTAAAACAGGAAATACTTCTCTAAGGAATAAATGGATATTTTTCCTTTACTACTCTACCTCTTGTAAGGTCCACAGGTGTGCCAGTAAAAGCTCATAGTGAATAGTACCAAAGATGGAGATAATGGATTTACTTGATCTTCTTCCAAAAGAAGAGATTGTTAGCTAATTACCAGCACAACTTCTGTTTTATAAAAAGACCCTATACAGTTAGGGAAAACAAAATCATAGAAGCACAGATGTTACTGGGTTTATCACCAGCACAATGTAATTTTTACAGGTTTTAGTTTGTTATCTCTGACTTCAAGGGAGTGATTTAAAACTACATAAATGAAAACATGAACACATACCTGACTGTACTATGCGTATGTAAACACAACTTTTAAATTTAATCGAGTTGTCAACTTTTATATTCACTTAGCGTTAAAAACTACAGTTCTGAGATTTTTGAAAAAATTTAACCAGTACAAATAATGTCCCTTTTGTCAAGATGATGGTTACTGTTGCTTCCAAACCAATGTAACTGCCAAAAGTCCATTTGTAGACAAGGGCTGCAGGATTACATGTCATGAAAGAATTCCATTATCACTAGAGTTGTTGCCTCAACATTTCTTAATAGTACGGCCAATGCTAACAAAAATATAAGATGGTAAGCCAAACAAACTACAACTAGTTTCAAAGCAGTATTGAAAAAATACTACTTAAAGTTTCCTTATTGGTCCAATACTGGGGTTTCAGCAATCATCAAATTTCAGTGCAATATTACTTCCAAAATTAATGAATACTTGCTTATATACATTAACTCCCTTAATTCCTATCAAAATCTCTCTCTTTTTTTTTTTTTTTCCGTCTCTCTTCAGATTAAGGTAAAACTTCAATAAACTTGTGAATTTTTAACTCCACGGTGTGCTTAATCCTCTGTCTTCTCTGTCCATGCCCCTGTGCTTTTTATTCTGAGCACTAGGAAGCGCTTTTTTTTTTAAAAAAAAAAAAAAAAGAGTACAGAGAGTTTGGAATATTTTACAGATCACTAAATTGACATATGTTAACTGCTTAACCTTAGCTGCACTCCAATACAGCCTCCACAGGCAGTGACAGACAACAAACCTGCATATACCACAAACCAATAGAGTGAAGAACAGTCAACAGCCACACACAAGCAAAAAGAAAGAGAAGAAATGGAATACGGCTTCCAACAACAACAAAATTAAATATACAAGGCAATTAAGGGCTACTAAATCAAACTATCAGACCTGAAAGAAATTTCTTTCAGTAAGTTAAATATTGCAATTCTGAAATATACACATGCAGCAAGGAAAACCCATTTAGCTATGTTATCTAAAAAACATGGGTGTAGTATTAACAGAAACAATAATAAAACAATTACTTTTCTACAGTAATTTTTCAGTGTCACTTTCAGTTTACTGACTAAAACAGATTCTTAATAAAGAACTGCTGGATGCAGATTCCCCAACTATTGTAACTCAAAAGGTCACTAAAAAGCAAATTTGCAGAAAAAGAACAAGCACTTGGGTTTTCAGATACTTGACTTAAAACTCAGAGCAGAACTTACATGTAAACTTCATATACCTGCTATTTTTAAGTTTCAGAATCTTCACAATATATGTGCTGCAGGGTTTCACTCATAGGGTTTAACATGAGAAATCCAGAAAATATGCAAAATGCATTTTTAAATATAGGGATATTTGAAGGGTCACAGAATATATTTTGGGCTCAGCCATGAAAGTATGTATGCTCTCTATATTAAATATACCAAAACATAATTTATTAATAATGTAACAGCATTTACGTTTTCGCCTCTTAGTCTCCATCTCGTCATATAGATGAATTCCATAGTATGATCCTTCCCCATGATTTCTCCATTGCATAGTACATCCAGCTTAAAATACAACAGAACAAACAGTAAGACAAAGAGATTAAAAATTCTGATGTCTAAATGAACTCCTAAATGAATGTCTGAGAGTCAATCCCACAACTCCTATCATTATACAATAATTCTATCAGACACGTACATCAAACGTGGATAAACACAACATACTGATGAAATGCTATTTTGTACAGTAGTATTCCACTTTATTTTTTCACTTTTGCTTTTTCAATTAAGGTGTGGACAGAAGAAAGGCTACTAAACTAGGGAGGAAATCACTAGAAGACAAACTTTCCCTATATTTATCAATACTACATGCTATCTGAAGACAAAGCCTTGTGCTGTATTTTGAAGGCCTTCTTGCTACATCAATGCTCTTTCAAACCCAAAGACAGAAAACAGAAGTAATTTTCAGTTTTTAAAATTAAATGGTAAAGTAATTTAAAAAAAATTACTGAAAAATAACTATAAATTACAAGGAAAATGCATTTCTGAGTATACAAACATGATTCTTCATTAACTGGAGGACTAAAGGCAAAAGAAAAAAAAAGCAAAGACCTCACTGCAAAAATTGACTGGTTTAAACCGTATTGTAGCATCTTACTTTTACCCTCCCCAAAAACGTTTGTCAATTCTTTCACTACTCTATCCATAACGCTTTTCTGTTTTTAAGAGGAAGAAAAATGCCAAAATTTTGAAGTAAGCAGATACTATGTAACACAAGCTATTCAGGTGCCAGAAAGATTAAATTAACATAATTAACAAAACCAAATGACATCAAAATGTCTGGTCAGCATGTCATGATACTGCGACAAAGTCTTGCGTATAGCTCTGCAGTGACCTGTGCACCTAACGTAACTCAGCCCTACCTCTCACCAAAGCTGGGATGCTGCCCTTTGTGCCTGCAGTTCAGGGAGGCATTGAGTCCTGTAAGAGAACTGGCTGAAGAAATAGACTGTGCTGATGTCAAAATTCCTACATCCATGGGAAGAGGGAAAGCAGAGACGGGAGTCTTGCGCTTCCCAGCTCCACCCTGAGATTTGAAAGATTCAAATGGTATCATTCCTCACTTCCTTATAATTACGGGATAGTTTCTTACATCGAAAGAAAAGGAAACTGCAGAGTAATTTGGTGTGTGTCTAGTGGATCTCTCCTTTTCCGCAGTAGCTATTAGCCCAAAACTGTATCACGTGACTTTTATAGTAGCCACATAGAAAGAGAAAGCATTTACTTTACATAAAAATATCATAAAAATACCCTTCACAGGATACAGCAACAAAATGAAGTTACTAGAACTGTATGAGTTCCTTGATTAGCAACTTTAGTCACTGTGATAAAATGATCACTTCTCATTTAAGGACAGAAAATATAACTTGGAATACTGAACAGTACTTAGTGATTGGGCTAAAAAAATATTCCTCAAGTTCAAATATGATCAAATTTCATAAAAACCTAATACTTTGGAGGGAAAGAAAAATATAAGCATCATTCTTTGAAATGTACCTCATAAGAACTTGGAAGTTTTAATTTTAAGCTGAGAAACTTTTTGATAGTTCCCACAGTCACTCGAGTAGAACAGCGGATAAATTTCTTCATTAAACCCTAAAGCATCAGCAACAAAACAGAAAAAAACGTGTTAGAAATTTTGGAGCGTGTAAGCAATCTCTAGTACAAGAACAGCTGTAATATTTTTTTTCAACCAGTAACTAATTTTACTGCACTCTCTTCATTCATAATGGCACCATAGGTTCATTTTTGTTCACCTTTTTTGCAAAATTTACAAGATGACAAACAAATTCATTTGCCCCATCTCTGGTTCTAAAGAAATTTCCAAAAGATACAGAAGGCAGGAAATGAAAAAAAAAAAACCCAAAACCCAAAAACACCAAAACCACCAAAAGCCCCGTAAGAACTTAAATAATCTAAGTGTCTGTGTTGGTAACACTGGGGGTCAAACAGATGTTACATTTCTTAGAATTTCTTCAATCCTTCAGAGAAAAAGGAAGTTAAAACATCCTTAAACAATCTAGGTAAAATACAGGGAAGCTATAAACCTGAGATGTGATCTATTATCACAGATTCCATGGTCCAGAACCTAATAGTTTTGATTCAACAGGAAAGCTGGAAACCTGAGACCCCTACATGGTGATGGAGATACAGATTTCTTACTGTATATAGCGCAAATAGACAGTGATAAAACATACGTATGTTTTCTTGCTGAATCAAAACTTTCTTACTGTATAAGAACTTCCAAAATTATACATGTAACATAGCACACAGACAATATAAGTAGTACTTTATTAGACAAAATTTAAATCTTTTTTAAATTTTCATCTTTGTAATTTAATAAAACATTATCAAAATCTAAGAGGATTTCTAAACACTTTCTTCTAGACTCGATACCATTAGCTAATCTTGCCTTCAGGAATAGAAACCAAATATCCCTAATTCTTAAAAAAGCGGTTAGCAAGTATTACTGTAAATATTTTACAGATGGAAGTGACCTGCCCAAGGCCACAGATGACACACCAGTCTCAGAATCAGGTTTACAGCTCAGAAGATCGGGATCCCAGTCATTCAGTGCACAACATAACTGAAAAGCAGCTTCATGCTGCTAAGACAGCAGTCCTGAAAGTGTGAGGCAGCTCACCTACAGCTAGCTTTTTAAGTACGTCTGTGCTATGCTGTAATCTGTTGTGTAACGCAGTTATATACCATCAAGGCTGCAGACTACAAAACTATAATCCATTAAAAAAAAAAATCCACTGTCACAGATGGATTTCTGTATGGAACGGTATTTTTTACAAAATTCTGAGATGCCTTGAAATGCCTTAAACAAAAGGACTAAATAAGCATGGAAGTGGAGACAGGTCACCACGTTAAAGTTCATTGTCAATGGTTATAAAATGATTTGCTGCCTGTAAGATATTATTCTGCCAACAATAACAACAGCACAGATTATCTTTACTACTTACTTTGACTACATTATCTCCTGACTGCCCATTGTTGCGTAAACAGTCGAGACAGATAGCAATCTGTGGGTCGCTCCTGTGATAGTCTTTATCTTCTTCATTTTCATCACACTCCTCATCTACTTTGGGTTTATCAGCTTTTGGGCTTTCATCTGTGTAATATAAAGATCATATTATTTAAGTGTAAAATAATTAAAAATCACAGTAGCAACAAACATGTATTTAAAGTAATACTTCATTTTCAAGTGTATTTTTTCTTCAAATTAACTTTATACAATTTTAATTCAGTGCATTCTTAAATTGATCAACTTACATATCTATGAAAACAAAGTTTTACTATTGAAATTTTAATGTAATATGCAAACAACAGATTTCTATGTGACAGAAAATAATTAGGCTGATGGACCACTAATGGTTATGTCTACTTCTGTTTGTGTCCAGTGATCAAAACCCTGCAACTGTGAACGCATCAAGACCACTCAACCATGCAAACCGACTCTTATGGTGTGGCAGTTCATTGCCAAAAATACTGCTTTTAAATAAAGAGTGGAATAACTAATCCCAACACTTGTATATCAAAGTAAAATGGGTAATCAATTCATATTAACTGTCTGCCGCAATAACCC
Source organism: Burhinus bistriatus (assembly GCA_013397275.1). Classification (NCBI taxonomy): domain Eukaryota; kingdom Metazoa; phylum Chordata; class Aves; order Charadriiformes; family Burhinidae; genus Burhinus; species Burhinus bistriatus. Next base: position 129,386 of record VYXH01003696.1, read on the forward strand.
AGTGGAGACAAGTTCCTGAAATGTTGTCATGAAGTAAACTAAGGGAAGATAAAACTTTCACCCACTTTTGACCTAAGTAACGTCATGGTAAAAAACTCCAGGTGTCTCTCATCAGAAGGATTTTATAACTAAATAGCCATATACTTACTTATTTCTCTTTAAAAATAAAAAAAAAAATAAAAAAAAGAGGAATGTTCCCCATATTTTTTGTCAGAGCACATATATCCTATACAATCATGTATACCATGTTATCTCTCTTCACCGATGCTGTTACATGTTCTATTGACTCCTGGTTTAAAAATCAAACTCTTCAGAAAAGGTACCATCTCCTATAGTTTTCAAAGGTTTAGCATAGTTGAACACTCAAATCCTAAGACTAGCAAGTACATCTAGATAAGGCTGCAATGTATGTAAATAATAACCATACAATGAATCACAAAATGGAGTAATTTTTACAAATTTGGAATACGGTATACAATAACCCTATTGTATACGTTTGTTTTTTCTGTATTCCTAACCTATTTATTTTGATTCAAAAAAAAGGCTGCCTCTGTTGGAATAAAACATTATCACAAGTAACTTGAATAAGCTACTTTTGCATTTCCTGAAAAACTTCAAATCAAATTCTGCTGTTTTCCTACACTTACCATAAACTTTTAAAATCACTTAGAAAAGTTAAGTTGAGAAGGTAGAATGAAAACTTTAACAAATGTCAAGCTACGCCGAAGTTTCTAAACACAGTAATTAGTTCACTTTGTTCAGTTTACACATTCAAGATGAGTTTTAAGCTATATTCATTACTTTTCTGTCTTACAATTTTGAAATATTTCATAATTATTAAAGACTTGTCCACAAGTCCCTACTAGCTATTGACACAGTTGCATGTGTATCATGCATACCTTTTGTTCCTATCATCTTGCTATGAACAGAATTTACAACAGATTTATTTTTTTTCTTTTTGTGAAAGTCCAGGAAGCAAACTCTTTTAATCACGCAGGTTGAGTCTACCCGTCACAAGCATTTGTCTGAGGAGTATCTGTCTGTGATTTACAGATTCTTTGGCAATGCAAACACATCCACAACTTTCAACAGTTACCACTGCTGAGTAATGGAGGAAGATTTAGTTATGCAGTTTGAAAAGTCTTGAAAGGCAAACCAAATATAGAACTAGGAAAATTAGCAAATTCCCAATCATAAAATCATTCCAGAAACAGGTACACACACAAAAAAGGTTGCATGTTTCAAGGTTTTCTAATAGAAATTCAAATATTTCTCCATGTAAATGGCATCAGACTATTTACTAAAAGATCCTTGTAGATATTAGAATTAATGATGTTTGTACAGGCAGCCTCCAGAAATCAGTGTGATGGTCCATTAGAGGCATGTTATTAAAGTGTGATATGATAGAAGTTAAAAACAAAAAAAAAAAAAAAAGGAAAAAAGAAAAAAGAAAAAAAAGAGATTTTAATCTCACCAAAATGGATTCAGTATTCTCCCAGTCAAAAGCATCAAGCCAAGAACAGATGACAGGAAAAACAAACCAACACCCCACCCACCTCCACCCCTATTTCCTTAAGGTGTAAATTGGTGCCTCATTTTTTTCCTCATCTTTCTTGCAAAACTTCGAAATTGTCTACTTCCTGTGTTCTTCTCAGATATTCAGTGTAAAACTGATTGCCAGAGAGTGAGTTAACGCAAAGCTGTTTGCCCTCTTCCTTCTTCATTTCAGACTGGAAAGGCCCAATAAAGATTTTTTTCTCTGTACCACAGTATGTTTCCTGTCACCATCCACCAGTTCTCTCTAGTAACCACCTCTCCTAGTGGAGTCACCAATGCCTGAGATATGCTTTGTTGTTTGGGTTATTTTTTCTTCTGATATGTGAAGAATGTAAGTCCTGGGATTTTTTTTTTTTTACAGATCTTCAATGCTAAGGTTGCAAACTGTGTTGTGCCCTGTGGCACAGGACATAACTGACTGGCTCTTTTAATCTAAACTGACTACGTGATTGCAGGGCACGGTACTGACAACTGAAACAGTCCACTCTTACTGAAATTGCTCTCACCAAATAATTTATTCTCAGGCAAGATTCTAAATGCCTGTTTATGCCAGAAAATAGTTTAAATGCTCATAATTTGTCTCAATGAGTTGTCACGACTTTCAAACAGTTTGTAGAGCCAAATTTCCATAGCTCAAGCATATAGTCACTAACAAAGCTGGATATATCTGTAGCTACTTAAAAGTATATTTTGAGAGTCAGAGCTTTCCTCTGATTCACAAAGCAATCCAATCACTTGTTACATTTAGTAACTGATCTCCGTTAGGTTTACCATTAAATTATGGGACGAAGGCAAGAACCAGAAGAATAAATTGGTTATAAGTAAGTCCCGTTCTACAAATTTGCAAATTGGTTTTTTTCTACCTACGTATATAACAGAAAACAGTTTTCTAAACAGTCAAATATCTGTATTTCATAAAAATACTTTCTAAGTATTTTAAAAACTGAATAGGTATACACTACACAGTACGTTGTAGTAAACTAATATAATTTCATTTAAAATATCCTGCAGTTCTTCATTTAATTATATAACAGAGCAAAGAACCCTGTCCCCTATAATGGATGCCACATGCAAATCAACAAACTAGTGAGAAAGAAAACAAAATGTGATGAAGTTGAAAAGAAGATATCCTAAACAATTGAGTGCAGAAGAGTATTGCAAGATGTCTAAATTGACAGTGATCCTTTACTAAAAATAGCTATTTCTTTAGCTTAGCAGAGCCTTTCAAAAATTCTTAAAAATTCCCAAATCAAATAGGTTATGATATCAAAACTTTGATGTCAAATCAAAGGGGCATAAAACCAGTTGGATGTAGTCCTCACTTAGCACCTCAATACTGAGCTCTCAAAGTTCATGGTCAACTATGAAAAAAAAAAAAGAAAGAAAAAATCATTTTGGAATCTATATAAACCAATTGTTTAGCATGTGTGGTAAACTGTTTTACTACTTGCCATAACTAGTTCTTGACAACCTCCTACTTAACAGCCGGTCAAATTCAGTAACAGAAAATAATCTGTAAAAAAACTCAAGTAGTTGTGCATCTTGCTGTATTAAGAAAATTAAGAATTCAAGTGGAAAATGCATGAGTGTTGAATGTGAGAGCTTAGGGTAATGCAAATAAAAATAATGGTAAAACAGCTAGTGTTTGTAAAACAACTGGTTAATAGATAAGCAGCAGTACATGGAGGCCCAGACTATGTTTACGTAGATTTGTTATGAGTTTCCGTAGTCTCTTTGAATTCAGTAAAGACAACGTACACACAGCAGTGTGTGAAGAAATAAGGCTTAATGAGCAATGCTACTTAACACACAGATAAGAGAGGAAAACAAAATCATCACCTTGTCCATTCTCTTGAGGTTTGTTTTTCTTCCAAAATTCGATCTCTCGCTGCAGTTCCTCTAGTTAACATCAAAGAACAGTAATGTGAATTTTTAAATCAATACTACAGGTATATCATTAGAAACAGCCATATTCCCTCCATCAACCCAAAGAGGTACCCAAAACCAAATCAGAAACTTACGTTCTCGAAGTCCAGGCACGAGCTTAAATATAATTTCCTCTAAAGTGTTATCCAGCCTTTCAAAGAGAAAAAAATACATTTTACATGAAGTAGAAACTAGTATTTTAAATACTTTTTAGCCTTTAAAGAGCAAAAACTTTTGAATAATAGAATGAATCATACTTTCGGTAAATTCTACATCATGTAGAACCCAATTGATTTTAGCTTGAGAGACAACGCGCATTAAAGCTTATGTCAACCACCTCTTGAATTGATTTATTTTAGAAATAACCAAGGAATTTATTTTTTTAATGTATAAAGACAAAAATGAAACAAAAGAGAAAACACGTTATACTCTAAAATTTTCAGTGTTGTAGTTTGTGTTACATGCAAACCATTATGTTACTAAAAGGAACAAACTGGAAAAGTAGTATCCAATTTTAAGGTCCAGGTCATGAGTAGTATGCACAAAAATTATAAAGTCCATTATCATATTAAGTGTTCAAGTGCTTTGTAATGAGGCTGTTACGAAAAACTGAACAGACTATTCCCTACTCATTACAACACAGACAAACAAATCTTAGCAGGATAAGGACGACCACAGAGCATCCACGCTGCTCTGGCTAGACAGTTCTCAGTACCCAACCTAATTCATTTAACCTATTTAAATTTGCCATGAGTTTGTCTACCAGGCAACAGTACACAGCACAGGCATGTTCTCTGATACCCCGGAATGATCTACTGTTCTCTATGGTACCAAAAATAGCTATTATAGTCCCCTCCAGAGGACACAGTGCATTTACCTTTGTTGTTGAAGCTAAAATATTTTTCTTTTCATTTCTCTTAATTTTACCTATTCTTTTATTCACTTATTTTATCATCCGCTTTCTAGTTCCACTTCCTCTTCCTGTCTCACTTATCCTTCAGTTTCCTCTGTCTCTCGTTCTGTTTCACTTTCCTTTCTCTCCTCCGTTCTCTACATCTTGTGAACAGCAACTCCCACTGTCCCCAGCCTAAACAAAAGCCCATGACAAAAAAAGTGCTAAGTAATACGCTCAGAGAAATTAAGTACCTTAAGATTCACTCACAACCTACAATACAATAATTGCTTTTGTTATATTTTTAATTGCCCTTGTTTTTCATCTCAATGCTATATATCTCTACATATACATATATATTTGCATATATACATACATGTATGTGTACATGTTACTTATGATACACTATAGGCCTGTTATAAAACATGTACCTGTTCTCTATCTTTTGTTCACCAGCAATGGCAAAGCAGGAAGAAAACCGAATGATTTTATTGTTGAGGAATGCCTAAAAGCCATTTTAATAGATAACAATTATCACCTTACAATAAATATATATGAGCATTCCAGATTCTCTTCTTTACAGAATTTGTATTTTGAATTAAAAGTTTACAATTGGACTTACTACCCAATCATCTTGTTTTGAGACTAATTCCCTATGTTATGCGTCAGTTCATAAAGACATTCATACCATAAGAATATTCATATTTAAGCTATGACTACAACTCATTTTTTAATTGCTGCTTCTAATAAGGCAAAAAAAAAAAAAAAAAAAAAAAA
>VYXH01003696.1:134566-149285 GCA_013397275.1 Burhinus bistriatus
TTTTTTAAAAAAAAAAAAAAAAAAAGAATGAAAAAGAAATCTTCAGCAAGTGAAACACACCTCCCCTAAACCAAAGCAGCATAGAGAGCACTTTCTCACAGATAAGAAGAAAAACAAAATCATGGGACGTCAGAGTACTTATCTTCTGATAGATGACAATATAGGTCTACCTTTCCAAATGGTATGTTAACTCTTCTAGCCTCTCCTCTCAATATCTAATGCAACCAGATGGTACTGTTTTCTATGAAGTTCCCACAGCAGAGCACTGGGAACTTGGGAACCTATCTTGGAAATGGAATTCATTTCACATTGTAAGAAAGCTCCAATCTTCATAACTCACTCATTAAGAGAAATGAGGACTTCAAAAGAGAACATTGCTACCTTAATTCAAAATCCCACTAACTGTTCCTCAGGATAGTATAACACATACTGTTTTTCTACATTTATTCTTGAAAATACCCACTTAGCACTTTCTAGTTTGTCTTCAATGGCCCAAAAGAAAAGTCACTGGTAATGCCAACATAGCAAGAACACTAGTCTAGCAAATTTATGATGCTAGCAGCAAAAACTGGCTTCATACCCTAGTCAATATCTTATTTCAAAAACTAAACAAAAAGAGCTATTTTGTCCTTATGAAGCATCAATAATAATTAGGACTTTAAAAAAATGTAGAAAAATTAAAACTTATCTGATCTTTAAGTACAGGGAAACTAAAACTACAGGGAAAAAAGTTAGGAATTCATAAAAAGATTCTCCATTTCAGATGCATCTTACAGTGTTCCTATTCTGCATGCCTATAAGCACTCTGTAGTACAGATTTGAATTTCTATGACTCGCATCAAACTCATTCCAAAATGAAACTACTTGACATAACTCCAAAGTTGGTCTCAGTCATTTAATATGATACTTCCTGTTAATGCTGAAACAAGAACATTCATATTTTAGACACACCTCTTTCCACACCCACGTCTTCCAACCTCCAAATCAGAATGTACAGAAAGAAGAACCAAGCATTTATGTCAGCTTCGTCTAGTTTCTTTTTTCACCTCTTTATAACATTGAATAAGTTATGAGATCAAAGCTACTTTCCGATAATGGCTAATTATCTAAAGTGAAGCAAACAAAGAGGAAGGAAAACTTGCATCCAAAGAAACATGCTACCAAGAGAAAAAGAAGCCTGCTTTCATAGTATAACCAACCCAGACTCAGCTGAATATTGCTGATGCAGAATTCTGCTAAATCAGGAAAGGGAATTCTAGAATTTAACACTCTTCTTGGATTTTCATTTTCAAGCTCAATGTTGAATTTTAGATTTAGGCTTACAGTTTCAACAGACCCTAAGTGCTGCCAACTAAAAGATACATCTAAAAAACTCACATAGTTAGGAAGCTAACGGTTGGACCTGATGGTCTGAAAGGTCTTTTCCAACCTTAACGATACTATGACTCTATGAAGTTATTCAGAATTGAATTTATAAAGTAGTTTATAAAGTTTATCTCAAAGATCTCAGTTAAAAATACTATCTTGAGTGTTCAATGCCATTTCTCAGCAAATGACTGCATTCTTGAGCAATGATGGGGCTGGTCTCTCTGCAGGCAGAGTAGAAGACATGTATTAAGTTATGCAGGCAACATCCAAAAAAGATAATTCTATTACACTGCTCGTATGCTTTTCTGATTATTAGTTTAGCAAAGGCTTAAAACTGTTTCATAAAATACAATCAGCAAACTACTAGTTACATGCAGTTTGTTGGCAAATAAACCCAATGACTCTAAAAGGAGTTTCAGGAAATAATCACAGAGAAAATAGCTCTTCCTACGTTTCTGGCTTGTGGTCTCAACTTTTCTCACCCTTCTATCGCTTCCTGATGAAAGTATATTATTATTTTACTAAGCATCTACTAGATGTTTCAGAGAATGCTTTTTTTCAGCTCCCATGAAATGGTCCTGTCAGAATAAAATAAACATTTCTAAAATGCTTATTAGTAGCCTTATGCACTCCATATAGCATCTTCTGTTATGGCTGACACAGTGCCTCAGACCAGAAAAATACTTATAGTAACCATCTACATAAACCCTTTTAGCCCTACGCTTCCAAAAACATTCAGATGATACAGCCTTAAGCTAATGACTCCCTTTAGAGCTGCTGAATTTAGTTTCTCTCACCTATCCACTTGGTATGTGACTGAAGCATATTGCTCTGCACACACATCAGTCATAAAAATCAAAGCAAAATATGACAAATTGTAGCAAAGACAATTAAATTAGGAAGTAATACCAACCCTAGTAAATTCCAGATGTAAATATTTATTTTAACATTGATGTAAGAATATTTTTTCTTAAATTCTAATTGCAAACTAATAATACTGCTTGGGGGTGGGGGGAAGAGGTGGAGGGAGTGTTGGGAGTGAGGGCAGGGAGTGGCTTCATCATTTTAGGAAAAGTTCTTCGGCTTACGATGACATTTCTTGATTTCTCTGTACTATACGTGTAGGGTGGCTATCACCTTTGTTCCAACATAACATCACTAAAAGAGAATCCAGAAATTCAAGAAAAATAAATGTTTAAACAAAGATGTGTTATTGTGATATAGAAAATAGAAACTCTCAAGAAAGGGCATTTTCAGTGTCAAAATTTTCATGAGTGTCTTTTCTTTAATCTGACAGCAGATTCCAACTCAGATTGGTAAATTTACCCCTTGGAAAACATTCAGTTATTTGCATGATGCACTTTGTACATTGCTCTAAGTAGAAAAAAAAAGTTGCATGCAGTTTGGAATGCCCTAAATAGATTGAAAAAAGAAACTCTAGAACTTCATTTCACGTGAAGAATAAAAGGTATGTGGTTCATTTCTTGGTTTAACAGAGGTATCAAAGTACTTGTTTTAATTTGTACAATATACCCAGCCTTGGTGTGTCTTTCCCTTATCTTTCCTCTTTTTATTGTATCTGAAAAAACTCAATTTACAATTTATTGGACAGAATCTGTGGCCAAGAACAGTTAATATACGTGTCATACAAATAAGCAAAAAAATATTTCCTTTCAGGACAAAGATATTAAGATTAATTTTTATAATTATTTTTTGTTCTTCCATTACAACAAATGCTGTGCAATGTCATCTTACCTTAACATTTCTAGTGGATTGGTCTCATGCACTTGGTTGCCACACCTGGGACAGTCATTGCTGTCTTCAAAGTGTTGAACAATACAAGTCTTACAAACTGAAAGACAAAAAAAAAGAAAAAACCCAACTTAGACCAAGATGTAAATAATACTGCTTGAACATGACCAAATGATACCAGCTAACTACATGCAAAGATAAAAGAGTACTATTTTAAAGCAAATAATTACAATGTATCTTATCCACTTCTTGTTCCTCAAAGCCATAGCTAGTTCTGCTCTGCCAAGACACTGAGTTCAGCAGCACCGAGTTCAGTAGAACAGGTTAGACAAGCACTGCTTTAAAGTACACAGTATTTTTACTACTTCTAATTCTCCCAGCATCATAAAATGCAAAACTCGTACCATGCAGCACATGTAAAGAGCAGGTTCTGAGAAAGTGCACGCTGGGGAGCTCTAGCCCAACAGAGCCCATCATCACTTCAGATGATCTGAAAATGACTTATCCACATTATTTTCTTTCCAATGCTGTTGCTGGCAACTGAAAATACTGTTGTAAATACTTCTTGTAAGAGAAAAGTTCACAGAAATTGTACACAGGATCAAAGTGGCTGTTGCCCTTTTGACATAGCACCTTCAAAAGCAATGACAAAACTTACAGTAAACATTTAATACTTTAATCCTAATAATGAAAAATCAGGATCATGACCATGGCAAGTATAAACAAACCCCAACCAACAACAATGTGAATTTAAAATCCAATAAACTGAAATTAAACTAAACAAGGTGCTACACTACTGTTGCTTCCAAATGATTAATTACAGACTGTAAATTTTACTGCCATTAAAAAGAAAATGGAACCCAAGCTGATGAGAACAAATACGCCTGCTATTATTACTGCGTTACAACATTCTGGATGGAGATAAACTCTATCCCCTGTTTATTACTACTTCACCTAAACTGAAACGAGAACTGCAAATTCATCAGTAAATGGACTGAAAAAATAAATGGACTGCTGCAATTGCAATATGCTTTCTGCTGAAACACTGTAATTTCTTTCATCAATTACCTAAAGAACTAAGAGTACCTCTAAAACAAGCTGGTAAATCCTAATTATATGACAATCTTCAAGGAATCTTCAAATTCCTTTAACAAATGTCACCTAACAAGCAAAGTCTGCATTTATCTTTGCCTTAGTATGCTCAGAAGAGTTACTACAAATCAGCTGATGCTGATCATGTACACACATCAAACCTCTGTGTAGGTGGTTTTTTCCAGCTGCTTTAAAACACTAATTTAAAGACATTAACTTCATAGCTTTGGTTGAAATGACAATGAACTTTCCCCTTTCAGTCTGACAGGCAGACTTCAGAGCTCTCTGGCTGGCTCTTGGCACTCTCCCCAAGCTAAATGGCTCCAGCAGCACTGGATGCAGGGCAGATTTCCGATGATCCGGTGAAATGAGCTCAGGAAGCCCATGAGTCCTGCCAAACAAGCCCAGTAAGCGGGGCGCAGAGCTGTCCTCTGCACGTGGGGACTCCAAAGCAGAGCGGAGAACACTGATGCTGTAAGAGCACCCCAATCAGCCCTTAGGATACCAGTGAATTTTTTCTTAACCTCAAGTTGGGAAGTATTCAGCGCTGGCATACAGATACAAGAACCTGTAATCACAGAACTCTGCTTATATCACTGATCTTTTATAATTTGTTAAATTACTAGACTTAATTGATTTTTGCACATGCATTCCCTAACACTTCCACAGGGTGAGAAGTCTAGTACAGAGCAGCAAATGTGATGTTCTGTACCCACAATATTTCTTCGCTTTTCTATACGCTTTTTATAACTCATACTCCTAAAACTAAACATTTTGCTACTACACTTGCAGAATACAAAGAAGTTCATCACCCGCATAGAAGCCCAACAGAGCATTTAAGAACATGTTTAAATTAAAGCACGAGTCCCAATGACTTTTAAAATATACATAGTTAAGATTTCTATAATCTCTCTTCATTAACATGACTGAGAATCTCCTCTAGAACTGAAAATAACAGAAGTTATCCTTGAAATTGAAAAAGATACGAAGATTCTCAGCTCAAAGCTTTTCTTAAGATGTAGTGTCTGCACACATTCAACGCAGGGACAAACATCACAAGGTGGAATTCTTTAGCTGATCAGTAGCTCCTCAGCCATCCCAGCTCCCGTACTATCTGAACTATCTTTCCTTCTGTCACCCACCTGAAATACAAAGACGCACAGGGAGCAACTGCAGGCATAGTTCAGTTCCTTCACTAATCAAAACCCAGCCACATACACACAATGATATAACAGGGAAGAGGCGCAGACAGTAAAATACATACAAAAATCACCTCTCTCAGAATATTAATCACCATTCTCTTTTCTTAAATTGATGCACCAGGTGGATAAGGGTTAGAGCTTTCTGATTTCAACTAGCTATGCCAAGGTTAAATAGACATGGGATTTTTTTCATTTCTTCACCTACATCTATTACAGACATTTTTAACTGCATTGTTTGCTTTAAGTATCACAATTTTTTTTTTTTTTGCACTTTACCTTTTAAGTTTTGTAAATAGATAAGAACATGACATTGCTCACCAAAAGGCGTCATGAATCTGCTCTGCAGTGCTCCCTTTAAACAAATATCCTGATCCTAAGCACAACTTCCAGCACCTTCAGAGGTAACAGTGTACCCTCATTTCAGGCACACAGCCCCGGAGAGGAAGGGGTGTTGTACAGTAACATGTAATAAACAAAAAGCCCTCTCACCTGTAGCTAGATAACAGGGTGCATGCTTGGTCCCCTGAGGTCAGGAATTGTCACAAGTGGGTCTCAGAGTCACAGATGAAGAAGCAGCATCACTTTCCCAAAGTTACACTTTGGGAACAGGCATTGCCACAAGACATAATGCTCTGTAAAAACATATACTAAGGAACAAATAGAAACCTACAGGTGCCCAGACCTGAATTACTTGCAAGCAGCCACCAACACCATTCAAGCGCACAGATAGAATTTGATTAGCTGGCCAAACAACATAATGTAACATTCACCAAAAATGTTCTTGCTATCTTCAAACTCTGATTACTGTACCTTTACTTTTTTGATACTACCAGTAGTCCTGAAGGTATTCCAAAAAAAATGGCTCCAGCTAAATCATGAACACGCCATGTCATATGAATTGAAAAAAACAACAGCCAATAACACTAATTAATATGAAATTATGATACAGCATTCATAAGAAAGCTAGGATGAACTGAGCTTTTCTTTCTGAAAGAGGCCATCCTGGTATCATGTCTTTCATTTATCTTGCTCTTCTTGAGAAGTGAGAAATGAGCCAACCATAAAAAGGTCCTACTCTAAACATGACAGGAAAATCAAAACAGAAGACAACATGGAAAAAAATCATGATGGAGAAGGCTCTTTAATTGATAGTAATATGTATTGTAATCACTGTAAAAGAATAAAAATATTAGTGGCTAAAGTGCGTTTATATTTATTTAGGTAAACCAGAGATTTCTAGAAAGAAGATAGTCTAGAAAAGGAAATATTGCCATGAATGGAAGTAGTTAACATTGTTGAAAACCATATCTTCCCCATTCATTAATGGAGATGTCTTCTCCTACTTATCAAAAAAAAAAAAAATCAGGACATTTTTTGTGCATGTTTGTTCCATATTATTGAAGTAGAGAGCATCAAAGCAATTAAATGGAGAGATATTAGGTCTGCATGAAGTAAACCAAGGGACTAAATAGGATTAACCTATTAAATCTGATGTCAGATATAGTGAAAGACTGAAACAAGAGTCCCAGAATAAGCAGTTATTGCATGACTTCAAGGAGAATGAAAATAACCATATTCTGCCCAAGTTTCTCAAGGAATCTGCGAAATATGGTACTGTCAATTAAGCTCTTCAACTGCAGCAGCTGATATCTCATAATCTGGTATCTATATTGTGCTGAAGGTGGAGATGATACAGTACTTCTGTCAGGAGAAAGTGTATAGACTAGTGGCGGGTGATGACAATACTGATGAGAACTGCAAGGTTAAGAATCATCTGCGATCTCAGAAATTCCATTAGTTGGAGAACCTCAATTTCAAGAGTGTGGGGGAAAAAAAGGCTGAGAAGCTGATGATGATGAAATTGTGAAGTCTAACACAGTCATGAATAATAATCGTATGATAATTCAGCTGAAAGACGCTGAGGTAAGGAACATAAGGGTTTGGTTTACTCTAGACCTTTTATGACTTGACTTCACTGAAACTGAGCTTAGGAGTAACTCTTTTTCAATGGAGAGCCACAAGTGAGATGGAGTTCCTCTTCTGCTAATTCCCATAATAAAGGAAGGGGTTGGTCTTTAATTTTATTTTTTTTTTTTGTAAGTTTCCTGTCCAGTAGAAATAGCAGCATCTCTATGCTGTCAGTCTTTCTAACCTGACACCAGTTTTAAATGATTGATAAAGAATAAAAAAATTGAAATAAAAATGGTATAAGTGTAATTGGTATTGGTCAATATTAATTTTGGAACTGATAAGCCTAACCCCTAACCCTTTTTTATTTGGGAAATTTTTAGCAATGGAGACTCAAAAATTCTTCAAAAGGATTACCAGTGGCTTCGTATCAATACCAGAGTGGTTCCTTTTTTTCCTGTAAGCAATTAGTACTAGCCACCTTCAAAAAGCTTTTCCCCGTGTTTTAAGAAAGCTATGTCTGAAGTTCTCTGAAGAGAATTCAACTCCCTTCACTTCCTCTTAGGATCTCTGCTCCATTCACATCAGAGAAGTTCTCGAAGTCTGTGATGAGATGGCACCGATCTAACTGCTTTCAAAAGGACTCATTGACTCAAACAATTTGTTTGTTTTCCAAACTAAAGACAAATAGGACCTATCTGAGCTATGCCTTTCATCTACACCTAGAAGAAATTTGAAATTATTACTGTTCAGAATAGCTTTGTGCCAGAGGATAGATAACTAACACACTTATTTAAAGTCAGATGATTAACTCCCCTAAACCTCCCAAATACTAAACACTGCTAAACATAAAGCCAGCTAAAATCCACAAGAATGTAACCTGAAGAAATATTTATAATATAAACCAATCTATGGAAAGGAACTGAATTCCTCAGTCTGAATATATTTATGCATTCTCTTTATACCTTTTTTTGAGTGGTCCAAGAAAGGAACTAACAATTAACAAAAAGCTTAATCTTCAGTGTAAGAGAGGTCTTTGAGTAGAATATATAGAGACAAAACATTATAAGGAACAAAGAATCTTAAGCCAGTCCTATATAGATATATTCCCTACCCCAACAAACATAGAGATCTGGATCAAGTCTTTGTGCAGCCCCGTCAATCATGGGGTCATCTTATACCATGAAAAACCCTTGAAATTGTAAACCAATACTGTAGTAATCTAAAACAATTTTTGCTTTTTCTCATGTGAAGCTATGGTGCTATGAGGATTTGCCTGTCAAAACTAAATGTGATTTACTGATAGCAATGTAAAAGTAAAAAACACACATAAATTCTAGCACTCAAGAATAATGAACTGATATGTGATACTCCTAGTAGGAGTAGAATCATCAACCAGTATTTTCAGATATGATAGTTATAATCATCCTCTGTTATTCTCTATACAAAACACTGAACATTTTTCAAAGCCTATCACTTTGAAGTTTCAGAGAACAGGATGAAGTCTAAGTATTGGGTGAAAAGGGTGGAGAAAAAGGAAGTCTTTAAACATAATTAAATTACAGATATGTTTAATTCCCCACATGGAGGGGGGCGGGGAACCAAAGCCAAACCAAAAACCTTTAACGCCTCCAGTACAGATTAACAAAATGACGTTGTTTCACTTACTTCACTGTAGGTCACAGTGTGGCAGCGAACACGGAAAAGAAAACAGCTTAACCAAAACGTACACAGTTTGCAGAATGTTGAGGTATGTGCTACACATGCCAGTGAAATGAGGACCTGAATTTTGTGGTTGTACTGTGACACTTCAGGTGAGCCACAATAAAAGTTAAACTCACATAAGATGATTTACTACAGGTGATAAAAAGTATTGGTGTGACATACGCTAATTGGTTAGCAACCATAACATACTACACAATGCTACATTTTCCAGTACAGCGATGTGTGGTTCAGACATTCTTTCAGATCTTTGTAATCAGCTGAAAAATACAGGTACAAGTGTCAGGACTGTGCTGTATGTCATCTTAAGCAAACAAAAAAAGTTCATATCTTACGCATATCTACACACATATTGTTCAATGAGAAGACTCTTCCTAGGTTATTTTTTAGGTGCTGATTAACAAGGTACCTAAATAAAACCTCATATTGCATTTTTTAACAAAATATTCTACAAGAGAAAGTTTAATTAGTTACTTGTGGGACAACTTCTTTGTCAAAACTCATCCTTTGAATTCTTCCAAGGATGTCCTCTCTCAAAGTTAATCACTCTGATCCAGTGAGCAAAGGAGGGGCACAGAATACGCACAGCTAGTGGAACATCAAACCTATCTCAGCGGTGGCACAGAGATGTATGTAACAAGTCATTTGGTATGTTTAATCAAGTATTTAATTAGCTACCTTAAACATGCTTTAAAAGCACTTAGTTGTAGGGAAAGCATCTGCATAAAAACAGGACAGAAAACTTTAATATACTTCACCACACTTCTCAGAAACTATCCATGTGAGACTACTCCACTGTTAATTACAACTACCAAACACAGTCAGAATGGATTCCCTTCTGTTAAAAGGGAAAGAGAATTTCAGTACGTGATGATCAAGAAAGACTTTTTGGGTTAAAATCTTCTATTTCAAAAGACGACAGATCTGCTAACCTTTAAGACCTGCTACATGCCATTGACTGAAGCTTCTGCAGGAGAAGGAACACAAAAACAGCTCGGCTTGTTTGTCTGAGTGTGGGAAGTTTTGCTGCGGGAAAGTTCTTTTTGGATTTCCTGGTGACAGCATAAGTTTTTAGCAAAATCTGAAAAATACTCTGGTTGCAAGATTATTGGTTTGATATTGAAAATTACATCTCTGGCCATTTTCCTGCATGGAAGGACATTTCTGAAAATTCCTAGACTGCATTGGTTGACAAGTTCTTAAGGCAAATACTAGAGAGACTAACTAGGAGTAATTCACCACTTGATCTGCTGGCCATAAACAGGGAAGATGAATACAGCTGCAGACGGCAGCTTGCCTTGCAGTGACCACAGGATGACCAAGTTCAGGATCTCGAGGAAGGATACAAAGTTAAACCGCAGAGTTAGGATTCTGAACTTCAGGAGATACGACTTTAGCTTGTTTAAGCAACTGCTAGTCAGATTTCCCAAATAAGCTATCATTAGAAAGAAAGGTACTTAGGAAAGCTGGCTGGTATTTTTTAAAGAAAACTTATTTAGACCTCAAGAGCTAACCAGCCCATTGTACAGCGAATTTTGTCAGAAGAACTGCTTACTGCACAAGAACTGCCTGGTGCACAAGCTTCCTAATTAATATGCAAAAATAGAGCATATTAGAAGTAGAAACAAGGATGGGAAACAACAGGATATAAAATCATTGCTCTGGCACTTAGGGACAAAATTAGGAAGGCCAAAGCCCAGCCCTAGCTAAAACCTGATGAGGGAAGTAGGCTAGTTGCTGAAGGAAGTTCAGACAAAATGTGGGTCTGTTAATGAATGAGGGGCTTGAGGTTTGAAGTCCTCAGCATCTTTTTTGCCCAGGTCTTCACAGGAAGAGCCTGATCCATGCACACCAGCATAGTTTGGGAAGGAGAGGGATGACCAGCAGCCAGAGACCAGTAGGTTAGGGACTACCGAGAAAAACTGGATGTATTCAAATCTATAGGCCAGGTAGGATTCACTCAGTTGAAAGCTTACCACCATAATCATGGTGATTATGGGAGGTGTCTGATAACTGGAAAAGGGTAGTGTGTTATGCTCACCTTTAAGAAAGATAGGAAGGATGACCCAG
This sequence comes from Burhinus bistriatus, assembly GCA_013397275.1. NCBI lineage: Eukaryota > Metazoa > Chordata > Aves > Charadriiformes > Burhinidae > Burhinus > Burhinus bistriatus. The sequence goes on from VYXH01003696.1 coordinate 145,681, forward strand.
GTAACTAAAGCTAACAGTCTCCCCTAGCTCCCTGGAAAGATGGCAGATCATGTCATGTCCCTTGGAATCAATTTCCAACTACGTCAGGGACAAAAACGTAATCTGGAATAGGCAATACTGATTTAGCAAAAGTGAACCACGGTTGAAGCTAGTAGGTGATCTAACAACAGCCGATACCACTTGAATAGCAGTCACGGGAGTGATGGAGCCCAGCTTTTCTTGGTAGTGGCAAAAATTATAACAAGGAGCAATGGTCACAAGTTGTTTGGTAGGACATTCAGAAAAACTTTACTACGTAAATAGCATAGCACTGAAAAAAGTTATTGAGAGAGGCTGTGGAGACTCCACACTTAGAAATTCCTAACTCAACTATAGAGAGCCATGGCTTGACCTCGTGCAGTGTTGGCAAATAACCTGCCCCATGCATGAAGTTGGCCTAGACAACCTCCAGATGTCCCTTCCAACTAACATTTCTACGATTGTGTAAACGGTCTGATATTTTTTAGGACACTACAGAATGTTTCTGAAGAAAGTTTGTTTTCCAAGTTTTGCAAGCGCACACTGTACTAAACAGAGTGACCCAGGAGACAGATGATGGGACATAGCCTTTAGCTCGCATCTAGTCTGCTTCAGCCAGTAGTTCTTAAAGATCCTTGACAACTGTGTAACAGACTAGAAAAAAAGGTCTCAGACCATAAGACAAACCCATTCTTTTGCAAGAAGCAAAACAGAAATGAAGTACTGAATTTGCAGAATAATTAATTATTTTGCAGTAATAAGCATTTCCTTCCCCACAGAGATAGGAAAGTTTGTACTGCTGATGCCCAAGTTGCACTTACTCTTCCCAGTAAATGGTGGAGTTGGCTATCCAACATTTCCAAAAATCCCATCAAAAACATTTCTTATTAAAAAAGCACACATTTCTCAGAGCAGAACTTTACTACTTAACATTTTTCAGCAAAACAGATATGAATTAACCGCTAACTGATTGGGTTACTACTGATCACATTAGTTCCCCTGTGATCACTGGAGAACATCTATGTCAATACATGCTTTTCATCTAATCCAGAGTAATATATTGTACTATCTAATGAATTTATGCTGCTTCTTAAACCATTAATATCTGCAGATTTTGATCGTTTGTGCAACACTGTTTTGAATTATGGCAATTAGTGGTACAAGACAAATACCAAAGGACAGTTAAAAACACTGTATTTTGTGGTAACTATTTGAATATAACTGACGAACCATACCTGTACTTAAAAAAAATTAAATTAAATATTTTCTAAAAGCCAAGGTGTAAAATAATTTATCAGAGTTCCTTCCTGAGTTCTGCCACATACAGATCACCTTTTCCTCTACAGACATAAGACTTCCATACCACCACTGGAAGTTTTTCATTTTCCTTTCCGTCATTGTAAGCTTCATATTTTGGCAACTAAACTTTGCTTTAAAGAAACACCACCTACTTTCCTGCAGTTCTACTTAATGACCCAAACACATGGCAGCTTTTCGGTGAGGAGACCTGTGCAACTATACAGCAGATCAGTAAAATTCACGTGCACTAATCTGGGGACTAGGCAGTAACAGAGCTGCCTCAGTGAAGAGCTCACAATCTACAAGTGAACAAAAGAAACAGATGCTGCTGAGAAAAAACCACTCCTTCTGCCATTATTGTTTTGTAATGGGAACAAAAGTAAACAAACAAATTATCTAAACAGAAAGATACCATAATAAAAAAAAAGTTTTTTCTAAGTCTGAGCTGATTTCTGATGCAAATGTTTTCTCCTCACTCCAACCTTTTAGAAGTTACTACTGTTCATTGAACTTCAATAAAAAAAATTAACTACTGCTAGAATTTTTCCATTTTCTTTAAAGGGAAAGATAATAATAGCTAATATACCTCTCTCCTTCCTGTTCTATATCAAGTTCTTATATGGACACTTTGCTTAACTTCTCTCCACCTGAACTTGAATTCCTTTACCAAGTAACCCAAACCAGAAGAGTAACACCACAAAACATGTTATAATCCTTAACTGATATTAGACTTGGAAAAAATCAGTTCAACACTATTTTTTCTCAAAAACTAAACTAAAACCAATATTATCATAATGGTAAACAATATTATCTTTGTACTATGAGCAACATACAGGAATGATATGTTTTAATTGTCTATGTGCTTGATATACTAAGGACGTAACACCATAAGGTAAAAATTAACAGTGAAGACAATAACAACTGCAAGAACAACACCATGCAGAAATGACAGGAAATGCTAAGACAAGGTTTTTAACTAATATTTATTAAAGGTTTAAAAATGGGAAATCTACTAGAAAACATATAGTTCCCCTTACTCTTCTTTTAGAAGAATTCAAATTTTAGTTGGAAAGACGCCAAATTCTCTAGAAGGTCCAAGCAAACTATCTTCTATTCAGGAATAAATAAAAAATTCAAAGGTGTAAGTAACTTAGCTTGTGGAGGTAAGACAACTGAGTTCATACGTTTAATGTAATTCATACAAACAAATGTTTTAGAAGTATTAGGAGCATAAGACAACCTGAATAATTTTTCCTCAGTCAGTTTCATTCAAAAAGATCTACTCCCTAAATAAATATTTTGCCAACTTTCAAGTATTTCTATGCATTCTGCCATGGAACACAGCACAGAGAGATGTGAGCCAGCACTGACCAAATTGGTGTATCCATCATGCACACTGCCAACAGACACATTGGCTTAAGTTTCAAAAAGCATAGTTATATTATCAAAATACCACACCCGACCTAATGATTTTACTTGAGATCAGCCAGGTCACAGTGATATGTTTGGTGCTAGAGCCAGCACAATCACCACTAGCTTGGGGAAAGAAACAGGGTACCTTTACTCTGCAATGCATTAAGCAGAGTCGACATGCCCTCAAGATGACCCAAATGGCAGACCAGTGTCTAGGAAACCCCACCAGAAACTGCACAGCATCTCATGCAATGTTTCAGAAGTAAACAAAACCCAGCACAGATATCACATTAAACACGTAACACTTCAAGGAAGTATCACTTAGGAAGGAGGGATATTTTGCAAAGCACTACTTACAGGTATGGAGGCACTCAGTTACTGTAGTTGGTTTGATGAGATAGCCTTTACAGATATAGCAGGTGATATGAGGATTGAAATCTTTCACCAAGTGCTTCCTCTGAGTAGCCATTCGTGGGGTAGGAAATGCTGGCAGAGTGCTCGGTGCTAGAGGAGCAGGTCTGAGAGGCGTCGATGCCCGCGGTTCACAAGAGCTGCGGCGCTGCTCTGGGCAACTGGACTTCTCCAGGCATTTGCTCTTAATTCTGGAGGTCTCACAGGGACGTGACTCGTAACTCCTGCTCCCGGGGCAGGCGAGTCATTTTCCTACCTGTAACACACGTGGAAAGAGAGAGGTGTGTAAGCCTGGCAGCACAACACCGCTGACGATGCCCCGGAGGACAAGTGTCGCCATGAACTTGGCAGGGGCACCGGGGTTATTATTTACACAACAGCCGCTGCGTGCCCGGCGCTCGGCAGCCCAGCTCCGAGGCAGCGCCGCTGCCGCTGCCCCCGCCAGGCTCCAGCCGCCGCCGGGA
>VYXH01003696.1:166908-184337 GCA_013397275.1 Burhinus bistriatus
TTTTTATCTCAACACCCAAGTTTTCTTGCTTTTACTCTTCCTTTACTCTTCCCCGCCTCCCATGGAGGGTCAGTGGGTGAGTGAGCAGCTTGTGGTGGTCAGCTGCCTACCGGGGTTAACCCATAAAGCAAAATTAGTAATGTCCAACCTTTCTGTCATGTTGTCCAGTGATGTGTGAGTAGGTATTGAGGGTTTATGCACACCTGTGACATGACTGAGCCTGTATTAGTGTTACAATCAGATGTATGCTGTCCCATTACTCCATGGCCAGATACAGATGTGCATTGTACGACATAACCAACACCTCTGAGCAATGGAAAGAATGTGGGAATGGGCTGGGTGCCAGATGAACTACCTACCCAAGCAGTATCCAGCTCAGTCTGTACTTTGTCTATAGGTCAATCAGCTATATGAGAATAATTTCATGTAACACTATACATTGATTACATGTTGTCAGCACAAATGCTTTCAACATACTTGCCCCAAAATAAACATAAAAAGTTTATCAAAACATGGCATCTCCTTAGGGAGAGGATGTGTTAAAAGCATGTGACAGATGTTACGCACATTGTTTAATACACTGCTGGAAGATGTTTCATTTCTATGGCAATAAACACAGTATATGAAGCCATATAGAGTAATGACATGATCTCATAACACATAGATATTTTTATCATGATACTGACTTTTTTGAAGAATGGGAATATACTAGATGCAAATGATAGATTTGGGTGCCATCTCACTGCTACTTGTCACTTTTACTGCATTCATAGTAAAGCACCATTTGTATTACCGAATGTTCTTAATGTCCTCTCACTGAGCATGAAAATGCTGTATTATATCAAAAATTAAAAAACCTCTTAGCAGTAGACTATCATATAGAAATTTTATGGATAAAATAGAAATCAAAATGTACAGGCTATAAGTTAGAAGCTGTTGCAAGCAATTTTCCTTATTGACTTTAGGGGGATTTGAATCTGTGGCTTTTGACTCTTAAAATAAACACTGCATCGCTGTCACACATATGAAAAAAGCTCTGAACACTGAATTGGACTGCAGAATTAGAGTAATCTACTTGTTATAGCAAACCAAGTATCTCTTACAGGGGCTTAAAGATTACTGTACATCTGAGGTGGAGCTCTCTTGCACACCACTGGAATATAGTTCAAAGATGACTTAAAGAATGTGGTTATTAACAAGGATGTTTATCAATTATAACAAATTTTTTTTTTTTTCTAGCAGTGGTGTGAAAAAATTTGCCAAAATGAAGAGAAGAAGCCTGAAAGATAGGAATCCTGACTTCTTAGGATTCCCAAGCATCTGTTAGTTCTACTTACATAACATACACCCTTGTGTTACCTTAGGGAATCTAGGGCATACGCTTCCACACAATATTTATTTTCTCTAAGTATTATTTGCAAAATAAATATGAGACATTTACTCAAGTCTGGCTTTCTTCTTTCAGAACGAACTCTTCTGGAACGTTGATCTTGGACCATTCTGCACCTTAGCTAGTTTGCTTTTATCAGTTGTTAAAACAACACATTTTTTCTAAGTTTATTTTTAAAGAGCATAAAAATATAAATGAAGAATGGTTTAATACAGAACAAATAGGGAACAATATTTTTACAGAAAACCAAATGGCCAAGCAGATATCTAACATACTTTGAGACCAACATGTTATGCAAATACAGCACATAGCTCTCCCTTGTATCTAAGCGCTATCTTTTGCAGAGCTACCGGGCTAGCTGTTGCTTTACTTTCCAAATACTTTTTGAATACTACCCACCACAAAGGAAGATAAAAGGTCATTTAAAATTTAAATAGCCAGGCATTTTACAAGGGACCCTGTCATACCTTTATAAAGTGCTGACAAACTACACTAGATATGCTGTTCTTGAAAATGTCTCATCTATCTAACAGCATCCTACCGCCTTCTCAATATAAATATCCCCCTATTCTGCTTTTACTGAATTAGCAATCTGAATTCTGGAGAATTTCAGGTAATCACATGCAGAACATTCTCTGCCAAGGCTGTGTATAATTAAACATCCAAATTTTACCATACAGACTGACTACACAACCTTTACTGTAATACATATGAAGTCAAAAAAAGATCACTGTGATCATCTAGTCTGAGCTGCATTAAAAAAAAAAACCACGAACCATAGGACTTACTTGTATTAATTCCCACCTGAAGTTCAACAGATTACTTTGACTGGTCATCCTTCCTATTTTTCAAGATTACCAGCACTGATAAATCTACCACAATCATTAGCAGTTCCAATTAGTAAAATAATAATAATAATAACAATAAATCCTTAATTGTAGTATGAATTAGTATGTTTTTTGTCTCATTTCCCAAGCTACAGTCATTTGATTTCCTTTTAAACTGCAAAACTGAACAATCTGCTTTTGAATATCAGTTACTTTATCTCAAGTGTTTGCATTTAGTTTACCAAATATAAGGGATGGCTTGATTACTGGCTGGAAGTACCATCTTAGCTTTACTTTTACTAAGCTGTGCCTCTGGTCTTTCATGATAAAGCATGTGTCCCAAATCCTGTATCATTCTTTTAGGACTTCCATATACCCTTTTCAATTTTTCAGTATCCTCCTTGAAATGGAATTGCCAGAACCAAGTTCAGTATTTGAGTAGTGATCACAACATTAACAACTGCAGAAGCAATGTAACTCGACACCTGCTTGATATTCCCCTTGCCCATTCATCCAAGACTACCTTCATTCTTTTGCCTCCCCTTGACACTGGCAGCTGATTATAGCATGACCCTTCAAAACTCTTTTAGAAGTCTGTGCTTTGTGAGGGAAGAATAAGGCACTCTGTAAATAGAACCTACAAATAGTTTCTACATAGCGATTTCTCTTTTGCTATTTATCCAATTCTTCTATTTTATTATCTCAGACCTTCAAGAGATCTGGAACATGCCCATGGAAGCGTATGAGACTTCTGTTTGAACTCATCTAACATCAGGGAGCTTAATTACATTTATACGGAATATATAGGTTTCAGAATTACCCCCATGGCTTTTTTTCTGCTGTTTCCCTCATGAACACCTAAACAGCGCATACTTCTTTCTGCAGTTTCATGTGAGGACAGAGTTGGTAGGATATGAATGCCTAACTCCCCTATATGCATTCTTTGGCTTCCATCTCCTCTGTGATGCCTTTTTCATTCACAGTTAAGCTGCACTCTAACATTTGAATCGAATGTCTGTTGTAGGGAAATCATGATTATAGTACCTTAAGAATATTGCTAGATAATATCTCCATTTCATTTCTGCTGATGCACTGGTCCTTATTCAAGGTTTTGTGTCATCTAGTTAAAATATTTTTGTTTATGTTTTTGTAATGAGTTTGTCCTCTCCTTTGCTCCCTGTCCTTTATTCTGGTTGCCCCGAACATAAAACTACCAAACTTCTAGCTGCAGCATTTTATACCAGCTGAAGTTGGTACTTAGCAACAGTAAGATCATAACTTGAATTGCAGTTCAGTGGGCACTACATGGATATTTTTATATAACAGCACCTAGGATATGGGCCTAAAAAACAGACATGGTGACATTCCAGTCTTGTGTTTTGCACTTACAAAGAGAAAGCTTTTGAAATTCTACTAGTAAGTCCGTCTACATAAAACTAAAAATAATCAAGCCATTTCTCTAGGATCAGGTGACTGATTCCAGCCAGTCAACTTGTAAGGCAAGTATACCTTGTTTTAGCCTGATAAGCTTTTACATAGCCAAATTCTGGAAATAATTACTAGTCAAAAAAATGCAAATTTAATGCTACAGAAGTGAAAAAAGAGCAATTAAGGTTATCTAAATTTAAATAAGCTTTCTTGAGTTTTAAACATAATCTGATTTCAAGGGAAAGACCTTTTTTTTCCTGTTGCATGCAAATTCACAGATATAAATTCAGAATTTCCACAATAAGTACAAAGGATTCAAATTGTGGCCCTTTAAATTAGCAGGAATGCTTGTCAGTGCCTTCAGTGGAACTATGGAGTCAGAAATAGATCAAGGTATTCTCTAGGTGAATACTGACACAGCGTTATTCAAATGCATGGAAGATGTCAACATCTTCAGTATCAAGAAAATGAATTGCCTTTTGACTTCATATTGTGGAGATGGAAGAATGCATCTCAACATATGGTTTTCCTTCTGGTATCTTAAGGACGAAAATAATCATAGTCAAAACATTTTTAAGGGTGGCAAAAAAATCTAGTAGTAGAAAGTTGTCCTGACTTTGTGGCTAGTTTTCATACAAAGAAGTCTTCTTATATATGAGATGCTTCAACAGTTGGATAAAGCATGAAAAATATCTTAGTGGATAGCACATACAACAGGGCAGGAACTATGCTATTCTGAACCCATTTAAACATAGTTTTTTCTGGTCAGAAGTAATCTTTGCCTGGGCAGAACAGACTCAGTGGAACTATTTTACATGCTATACTCTATAGTAAGTGAGTTTTGTCTTCCAGAGCAGACAGTGACCTGAATTCCAAGGTAAATATTTAGAATTTCATACCAGAAATTGTACTCTAGATTCTTCTCCACAATCCTTCTGTGATTTCCTTTCAGTGTATGCAAGTTTCTTCTTATTCTGAAATTTATCTTCTACCTGGAGTTTTGATCAGTTCCTTGTGCTTGTGAGATAAGCAGGAACATGCAAAGGAAAAGAAAAAAAAAAAAAATAAAAAAAGAGACAATGAAAAACAAAACCCCTGAGTACAAAATCTTCCAAACTCAGAAACAGAAGTGTTGCAGAGAAAAGTACAAGGATAAGACCTAAAACCCAAAAGACTGCAAACATATGTTTACATAGAGAGCAACTCCAGCCCCCCAAACTGAAAATATTTAGCACCTACTTGCTCACAGGAAAACCACTTTGAAGAAGACTCTTAGTCTCTTGTGCAGATAATTGCAATGCAGTTCACTCCTGCAGTGAACTTCTAACTACGAAGGTACTTCAAACCGGTATCCTGCAAAGATCTGATCTACGGCCTTTCCTCTAGAAAAGGAACACAGCCTAAATATCTCCTTCTGCATCCACGCACAGTCCAAAAAAAAAAAAAGGTACAAGCTGCTAAAGCAACTATTCTATCATCAAGTTTTCCTTCTGTGTTAGTAGCATTCAAAAAAGTTCTGGAGCTCCTGCTCTCTGCTCTGTTTCCTGGTATAGTACACAGATTAATTTTGGTACACAGTGAGACAAGAGCAGCAACTGCACAGTCAGCAGTTGGATTTCCCTGCCCTGTTTAGCTATATAGCTTATATGGAATCACTGCTTTCCTGTGTTTGGTATAGGCCCAGGGACTGACGCATGCAGAGCTGGTGACTTCCAAGTGAGTGTTGCTCAGGATAAAATGAGCAGTGATGGAGTATGATGTTTTTTAGCTCCTACTTAAAACCTGTGCAGCCCACAAGATACATTGAAACAAGTGATTAAAAAGAAAAGTTACCATAGTTTAGCAGCTAAATTAACATATGGGATGCAATGTAACACTGCATGTAACACTCCTGTCACGTTTCTGACTGAACAGTCACAATCATTAATGTCAACTTTTACCACTCACTTTTAGAGTGATACCACACTAAGTTGTCTGATCTACTCTGACCTACAAAGAGCTCCTGCAGCACAAGTTCCTGAGACATCTATCAATACAGGATGCTCAGCGATGTTTATGCTTTTCTTACTGGTAGGAAAGCACAGGAATCAACATTTAACTGTCAGTCACCACTTTCAAGGAATGTGTAGGTTTATTGCTGTGAACAAGGCAAATCTCACCCACTCCAATAAGCAGGACAAATAACATCCCACTCACTGAGGTATGAAAGAAGAGAAGGTTCTGCATTGTCCAGTTTTAAGTATTATGGGCTTCTCTCTATTATTCTCCAGTTATACCAGTTCTTTTCTAAACTCTGCCTGTCTCTTCCCACAAATACCATATTCAGAACTCAGAACTCACCCATAACATCACTGTTGCAGCTTCCTAAGTAACAGGTTTTTCAGTTTAATAAAGTATTTTTAATGAATCTCGTTTGTTTTAATGACAAGAAAATTTGCAAGCTAGGTCTACCAGCAGTGAGATAAATCTGTGCTGTAAGCTGACTAGAAACCAAATTCTGGTGTTACCATGGCACTGAGCCACAGCTAATATACTCTGTCTTGATATTACACTAACCATAGTCAGATATCTTCTCAGTTTCTTCAAGCTCAGGCAGCAGGAACGTACATCTGCTTAAAATCACATAGATGTGCCTCAATGCATATTTAGTTTAAGGAATAAAATAGCACCTTTATACCTCCAAGCAGCACACCCAAGTACGTTATGGAAAAATACACCTGTATGATTAGTGCCGCTCCCTGAACCCAATTTGTCTATTACGTTCCTTTGCTTAAATACATGACCTTTAGGCAAAACCAATCTCTCATACATCTTCATGAAACCAAACTCAACAGAACTCCATATCTAGAATGGGCCTTCCGAGACAGTAAAAATTACAGACTCCAAAAGAGTTGAATACTCATTCCTGTGGTATTTCAGTGCTCCCCAAATAGAAAAAAAAAGAATCTTCCCCACAACCTATAGGCACCAATATAGGCTAGGGGTGGACCTGCTGGAAAGCAGTTCTTAGGAGAAGGATCTGGGGGTCCTGGTACATAGTAAGTTATCCATGACCCAGCAATGTGCCCTTGTCTCCAGGAAGGCCAATGGAATCCTGGGCTGCATAGGGAAGAGTGTGGCCAGTAGGTCGAGAGAGGTCATTCTCTCTCTCTGCTCGGNATTCAACAAGACAACACTGCTATCCACAATTTACAGCTACAGAAACAGGAGACGTAGAAGTCTAGGTCCAAACTGTCCCAAGTAGTCTTTAGTTCCATACACCTGATGTAAGTTTTAAGGTTCAATTTTTCAGGACACTCAGGACTCTTAACAGTGAACAGCTCAGTTTTACATGATTTTAGCTGTACTGGTGATGTCAGAACACCGGCAAATTTGGCTACATGTGTCTCACAAATGTTAAAAAATGAACGGCCATCTGTGCACCACTGACTTATATTAGCTGCCCAGTATAAAATAGTCATTTAGCATCGAAGATGGGCAGAAACTAATCCTCCAAGATGGCATTCAACTTCCCTATGCTGAGACCATTATTTCGTTTCCTGAATTCCTCTGCGCTTGTTCTACACTCTACTGCAGACAACTCCTACTGATAAATCCTCAAATACTTTACAACTGTGCAGTGAATAAGGGGGTGCTGGGGAGAAAGCCTTTTAAGCACAGAATTGTGGAGCACTACAATGGGTAAATTATGGTCCTACCAACAGCCTAAAATAAGAAATGTCCTAACATTTTAGCCCTTTAGCCTTAAAATGGCTGTATTAGAACAGTCTAATTTTTATACTTAACTTTCCTCAAAATTCTCCTGCAGAGTCAGTGTGACCCTGTGCAGTGTGAGTTGTCAGCAGCTTGACACCCGCCAAACAGACCTCACGTGTATAAATAAACAGAATCAATACCAAACCAGCAAGCACTGAAGGGAAGAGACATTCTTTGCCTGATGTTCTGTCCTGCTATTTGCTGATAGCAAAGGAATAAAAGAGACTTAGGAATTATGCTTTCTACTGGTTTAGGACCCCTACCATCCTCTGAGCATGGGACCCTTCCAGATCACTCAACATACATCTCCACATTTTCCCATGCCTAAGCCCCTCCTAATGGTTTTCTGCCTTCCTTTACCCTCTGCTACTTGCAAACAGAAGCCACTTGCCATTCTAACTCCTCTGCAAAGCAGTCATTTCTTCTTTCTCCTTCATGATGTCTGTGCCTTTAACAGTCAAAGCAGAGCTAATCTTTTTAATGCTTGTATCAGAGTACACATCAGGATTCAAGGAGGAGCAATGATGGAAAGTTCTACTCAACTGCCTGGCTGCAGATGCTGTCTTTGGAAAATGGTACTGCCAAACTCTCACCAGCGACTTCTAAGAACGTATATAAACGTAGATTTTTTTTTCAAAGGCTTATACTTAGATCAAACACTTCTATTTTCACAAGAACAGAAAAAAATACATACATAATACAAGGGCAATAATTAAGTCAAATTTGCAGTCCTAGCTTAATGAAAAGGTTACAAAAATTTGTTTAACTGGGCAAAATGACAACTTTTCCCTAATCTTGTTCTTGGAATTATTTAATAACTGACAATTTTATAAGCAATTCAAGGCAAGGTCTATGGTAACTTAACTATGGTAAGCACAAGCAGTACTTATGGTTAGGCTTTCCTCTATCTACAGGCATATTCAATATTCGCATAAGTCAAATGGATCAACTGAAGTTTAAGTTAGAGCAGTTTTCATCAATTAAGGCTAAAGTTCTAAATTATTTTTATTTTTATGGATTCTACCTTGGAATCATGAGAACCAAGACACTTCCTTTGAAGTAAAAAAGACATATACAAGTACAGTAAAAATGACATGGCAAGTAGCTATCGTCATTGGTAGGAAATACAGGATATTTCTTTTCAGTCAGCATATTACCTGTCAATGTTATCACATATTACCCACCCAAAAAAGATGGAAACTAAATCCAAAGGCCCAACATTAAGCCGATCTTTGCAAATATTCTTTATATATCAGAGGTGCCTCAGAAATCTAGGTATAGGACAGCTAGATGGGGGAAGCAGGGAGAGTTCTCCACTGCTAAGAAAGAAGTCAGATGCAGAGTCTGCACCTAGTAGTTCAGAATCTGCACCTAGTAGTCCAGAATCAGAGAACATCGAACTTGCTCTAGCAACTCATGTCCATGAGACTCAAACCCCCTTCTACTGCAGCAGCCTAGTAAGTCTCCAAGGAAGGAAGACCAGAGATTACCTTAAATAAATATTAAATAACTGCTTTCTTAATGCACACTGTTCTATTCATGCTGTTCGTCTGTCAATGTAACTGCACACATATTAGCAAGACCTCTAGTGCCAGAATGAATTCCATGAGAGCGCCTTTCATCAGAAAATTTCACCTCTCACTTCTCAGGTCTGATCACCAATTCCAACCCGGAAACAACAATTCATAGATCTTCTAGATATCAAAAATGATAGACTTACTGGAGATACTGCCTCTACTGCATGATGACACTCCAGTTAAAGCCTTCAGTGCTCTGGTGGTAATGACCCATTTCCTTTCTGCCCATGATGGAGCACTACCTCACAATTTCTCCCTATACTATCTCCTTTGTTTTACAGGTGATAGCCACACTTTTCCTTCAAATTAGCTATTTGATTGCCATAATTACAATAAACTCAAAGCAACTGTTCCCAACTTGCCCTAAATCTGCAGTTAACTGAAAGCAGAGCTGATCTAATGGACCAGTTGTACCAAAAAAGGGAAGGACCACTGTGGAGATTGTTAATCCACCTGTAAGTCCATTTAACACATCATCCCAGCAGAAAACTTATTTTTATTAGTTTCTTGATGGGTAAGTTAAACTTAATTTATTTTGGGGTTCAGTGACTCCCAGGGCTCAGACAGCATAAGATAGTGGCTGCACTTCCCTCGTTCAAAGCAGTGAGTGTAGATGCCTTCCCCCAACTGCACCCCTAGTTCAAGGTTTGTTGCTATTGTTTGAGACCTGGAGAAGTGCTTGCATGCCCAATAGTTTGTGTGGTTTTTCCTATGGTATTAGTTGATTTAATAAGAGCTATTATATCTTGAGAAGCCAGATGTTACAGAAAAGTTCCTTTGTTACAAGTTTGTCACTGATTTCATCCAGCTTTACACTGAATTCACTGGAAAAGCTCCTCTGCAACTACTGGAAATTTTGAATTGTCCACTAATCCCACATAAATTTACGTTCCAAATTTTCAGCAATGAATACACAGAAGTTACACATCAATAGTAGATTTTAAACACTTGCCTATGTGAGGCACCAACTGTCACTGAGTACACTATTTCAAATAAATCCATTTGCATTCTGTGATCACTGTCCGCACAAAACTCTTGGAAATTTTGGTAAATATGTATTTGGGATGAAAGCATGAAAATTTACTTTATCTATGATGTATCAAAAGACTTAAGATGGAAAGCTGAAAAATATTGGTTTGATTAAGCAGCTCTTCAAAACCACTTTGTATGCAGGGAAATTCTACAGCCAGAATCAACCAAGAGTACTTAGTCAAAATATCACTTACATCTTATAAAGGATCTTTTGTCTCTGCAGCTAGTACTGATGATTCTTCAAAAAAGTAAATAATAATTTTATAAAACCATGAAAGAAAGAAACATCTTTAACTTCATTCAATCCATGCATTGGCTATTTAAGAGCTGATCTTCCATCTGAAAAAAGAACTGTGTTTTCATTATGAAATTAATCAAGATCCTGGTTTCTAACATATTCATTCTTCTTCTTGAGGGAGGAGATAAATATAATTGCACTTGCTTTAATTAGTGGTGACGCTTCTCTAAGAATGACTCGATACTTTCATCTCAAGATCAACTACTTTCTTTGTGGCAGAGAGAATTTATGTGTCTGTCAGACCTGATCAGTAGTAACTAGCACTGAAATCTATCTTTAGAATATTTAATTTTTGGATTCTATTACTTTAATGTGCTTTGGTAGTACACAAAGTTTTTAATAGATGTAACACAATGCAAACAGTAATCTGAAAAATTCTATCTAAGAAACTGACATAAACAGATAATCCTGGCACATTTTAGATCCCAAAGAAAAGTGATAATTTCTCTTTTGGGGACTTTGAACACATACTGAAATAATCTAATATACAGCCTTTCCAATCCAAATTAAATTAATGAGGTGATAATATTTTACCAGTATCATTAAAAAGAAGAGCCATAACTAGGAAGCACAATGCAAAGTCTTCTGCTATTGAAAAGGAACTCCAGTGCCTTTTCTTTCTTCCATGTAGAGCTTCAGATTCAGGAAATTAGTATCTTGCTATAGGTCATGTCATCAGTATTACATTGTATTATTACGTCAGCAACTGCTAAGGAGACTCAGTGTTAAGACTTGGAGAGCTGCTTTTATGAATCAAGCCCTGCTACTGATCAAGGCCAGTAAGCGCTGTCACTGTACTGACAAAGCTAAAATATGAATTATGACCATACAAGTAATTTCAATCTGCAGGTACTTCCTTTCTGCATCACTAATTCACAGACTATGAAAAATGCAGTGATTTGGAGAATGCCAAGACTGGAAATTGAGACTGTTCCGTAACAGGAACTTTTACATGGGTTCGGATGCTCAGTGAAAGCTACAAAACAACTGGGGCAGAATACATGTTACAGCCTATGTTCTTGTCTTATATTAGGTGGTTGGGTTTTTTTAAAGCTCTTGTTTACATAAATTATCCCCATTTTAAAATTACTGAAAGCAAAAATGAAATGTCTATAGCCAGATGAAAACGTAAGAATTAACCCAACTGTGTTCTCATACATCCACACTATCTGCATGAATACAGATTAAAATACTTTGATTTCTTATATGATGGTAGAAACTCTTTTAAAAATGTAAATGTTAATGCATATTAAAATGTTCCATTTTATAGTTCTAAAGAGAAATCTCAGATAGTCTACTTCTGCAAATTAGTTTGTCAGTTGCAGCCACTGGGAAGTATATATTACTGTCTCATAAAAAGTCCTAAAATCATCTATCTGATCATACAACTGCTAGTTCACAGTCGTTGCAAACTAAGCTGGGCATTTTCTTGGTTTTTTTGGTAAAATGGAATTCATTAGTACTGACTGAAACTGCTACAGAACAATCATACTAGTCCTGAAAAAAGTAATTCATGAATATTAATACTTCTAAAGACCACTCCAAAGAGAAATTAATATAAATGTATCAGGTAACACTACATTGAAAATCCATATATTTCCTATACTCTGATACAGCGCCAATGTGAAATCACCCTTGTAATTACACAATGAAGATGAATTGTCTCACTGTCATGAAGTTATAACCACAGCATTTGGTTCCTCACGGAAGAAGTCAATTGTAGCAACTTCAGTTGTCTATAATCAGTGTAAGCAGTCTCTAACTCTGCATCTCTGTGAAGGGAACCAGCATAGCTCAGGTACAAAAAGAACTGTGTGATTCCAAGTTCACAACTGAACAAATCTCTATTCAGTGTGCCACAGGGTGTTTTGGCTACACAAGAAAATCACAATTTTTTTTTTTTTTTTTTTTAAGAAGGACCAGAAAATACTATGAAAATTACAACCAATCTGTCCCTTACAGAAGTTCATCACATTTGAGAATTCCTGTGAGATCTTTCCTGCTGAACTATGTTAAAACAAAACTGAAGTCTTATTTTTCTTAGGGCTTGAATTTGCTTTTGGTGGCATGCATGGCCTCCCTCAGTGGAGCTTCACATGAGTCACAAAAATGTGAATTTAGATTTGTTATTCTCTTTCATTTGTACTGTTGTCTATTTGGAGTCATATTTTACTTATAGCATTGGTCTTTGGACAAATGTTCTATTAAAACTGCAGAAGAGTTGTTTTGGTTTTTCTTTGCACTGGGATAGAAACACAGTAAAGATTCAGGCAAAAACATCTAAAATGAAAGCTATTATTTATTACTTATTTCCATAGAGACCGGAAGCCAAATCATCCAGGATACTGAAGTGCTGCAAATTTTACAAATACAGAATGAATGACAAAGTGTTCCCCAAGAGCTCATAATACAAAAACTAAGCTGCAACAGGTGAACTAAACAAGTGTGCAGGGTGGAGTTTGGAAGATGGAAATAATAAACTGGATGCAAGCAATTCCACAGCAATTACAAACTATGAGCCTCCCTGCTGATATCAGATTGTACTCACTGATTCAGCTGCCTGCTATCCATAAGCACAGAGCCATAGATTTTTTTGAAGAAGCAGGTAACTGTCAGAAAGTTGCCAGAAACAATGTATCTTTGTCAGAAAATAATTTTGTAACGTTGCCATCAATAATAAGCATAGAATGATTCATCCCAATGAATCAGGAAAAAAACCACAGCTTCACCATTTAGGTCCCAACACTATTTCTTGGTACATCTCTGTGAGTGATTTAGTGTGTAGGAAGGGTTATTTTTGATAACAATTTGCTTTGAGTAGAAGTGGTATGACTGCAAAGTGGTTTTCCTCCTTGTGGAAGAACCAACACTGAAGCTCTGCACAAGGGGTCACCAAAGGCACCCCACTTGCAGTGTGGATACCTGGTTCTTCAGCAGTCATTGCTCAATGCCCATGTGGCACACTCTTTAAAACAACTAGTGCAAACTCAACTGCCGGTGAAGATTCAACGTGGGAAACCAGTTCTCGAACCGTAACAGACTGCAACAACTTGAAGCCTGGTGCCTCCCTCTTTGCAATGCATCAGTCAGCAATATAAAAGTATCTTAAGGAAGTGAAGATCCTCCCAATAACTTTTACTCTCATCTTTAACCTCTACTGAGAAAGCAAGTCTTCTCATCTTTTCCTAGTTAGCTCTTTTATGAATACAGGATTATTATAGCAAATTAGCAGGCTATTTTTTTTTTTTTTTAATTTCAGCCAAACCTTAAAAGCACATATAAAACAATGACAAACAAAGGAAGAAAATTCTTCCATAACAGGAAAGAAATTACCAATGCACAGCAGCAAATGAACAGTCTGACCAGATGTTAGGAAAACTGCTGAGACATGCATGAATTCAACTATTAATAATGGGACAAATGGTTTCAGCTTTAGGTAACCAGTCAAAACTATTTGTTTCACATGTAAGAACTAACAGTGGCAGCTGTTGAGACCATAGTACTCAAGTAACAGTATATATCTTTCATTCCAGAAGTGTCCTACACTTGGCTATGGACAATTTTTATTTTATAAGCAATAATTAAGACAGAGACAATAATACTGGTGTTTCCCACATACACACATGCAGCTAGATACACACAGTCTTGTCATAGCATGGTGGAGCTTGCTGCCAGTGCTACACCTGCTCTACTCATTAAGGGCTTCAGTCTCAAAGTCTGTCAAGCTGGTACTTTTCATGGCACTACATTTACTGGAAAAATGTAAAGAGAAAAACACAATAATCAGGGGAATAAGCTTCATTGTAGGAAATCCCTAAGGCACTATCCACCAACATTCAAGAGCAGATTAGCTACAACTCTAATATACAAAGTGATACACCTTGGTATAGTATCAACTTTTTCTAACTATTTTGTTAGTATTTTAAATATTGAGACTAGTAATAGAAATTAAACTTCTTCTCAGACAACTGCAACGAATGTTTTTAATTGAGGATTTGGGGAGCAAATGACACCCAGGCCAATGTGCACTTGGTGCAAAGTTTTCAATAGTTGAAGAAAGTATTCTTTTTTTCAACACCAGCAGCATGTCTTTCTACAGGAATAGTTCAAAACTTTGCTTGGGACTGCTGCATCTGTCTAGAACAGGTCTTTAAAGCAAAAACTGCAAAAAGGAAAGAATTTTTCTTTTTTTTTTTTTTTTTTCTTTTTATAACATTGAGATGTTAACCGTTCATGTCCAGTTGAGATAGCTGGAAGGACATATGAAGGTGCTGTTGGCACCAGTCTTTCAGAGCACAGAATCTATAAAGCAGGTGATAACTTGAACTATTTTTTGAGCAAAGTACTACACATTTCAAACAAACATTATAACTTCATCTCTTTTTTTATCTTTTTGACAAAAAGCAGTGTAAGATTTGATATATATTCATAAATGTATCATGCTAAAAACAAAGCCTATGTATCCCAACATAGCAAAAAACAAGATACAAGTTCAGTTACTCCACTTTTATCTGCATTGCCCTCCACTGTTCTCAAAGTTCTGCTGTGCATCCTACAGTAATCTGCTTATCAATCCTAAAAATGGAGCTGCACAGAAGCAACCTTAAACCAATCCATTTTATCTCACTTTATTTTGCACATTCTGCAAGCTTAAAAGTGAAAGCTAGAATTTTTCACTTCTGCTTTGAAGCCTAGAGCGCATATAGAGCAGGGGAAAATGGCTGGAGCAGAGTGGTGAGTCCACTTCCAGCATTATTTGCTCTACTGTTTTCAGCTGAGGTCTGGGCACGTAGAATGCCACACACACAATGTTTCTATCTTCTTTGTAAGGAAATGAAATGAAAAAGGATGAATGGTATTTAACTGTTGATTGAAATGCACAAATAAAATAGTAATTTTTCCTGTTTGTTAACTTGACCACCAATATATCTAACTTAAGAGAATCTCTATTACAGTGTCTTCAGAGTCGCTTGCAGTCTTAACTTGGTTAACTTCAGAATTTTCTGATAGTGAGGTGTTAAAAGCCACACAATGAACTAGAAGTAATACAGCTGCTCCAATCCTGTAATTAATGCTATAAAATTGTTTTCGAAGTGCTAGTGCACTCAGTTCTAGAGAAACAAAAATGGTAACATGCCCTTTCTCCCCAATAGTAACAAATAGCCAAACCAACCCTTTTCATGACTGATTTATTCCTCCATTCCTGTTTGGAGAATGACTACAGGTACAAAACACGGGCAGCGAGATAAAGGATATCTGATGCCAAAGGAGACACAATGATCTACCTGTAAGACATACAAAGATCTTCACATACTTCTATACTGTAAACCCAAGTGCTTGTTATGTATAAAGCGCTACCTCCCTGTTGTAAACAGTGACTTCATTTCTTGACACTGACAGGTATGCTGAGGAAAAAAGAGGAAATAATCTTGTAAAATTCATAGTTCTGCCTCTGTACAGGGAGAGACAGACATGTCAAGAAAACGTGGAGGATGGAAATTCCAGTTTGGAACCAAGTCGACATTGAAAGAAAAACTATATATAGGTCTGAGCCTCAATCCCATTTAAAGGAGCAACAGGCAAGAGGATTGGGAACAGAAGTCTATTAGGTACAACTCTAATGTGTTTATTAAATAAACTGGGTTAATTTGGTTTCCAAATATGTACATATACGTTTTTACTCTAACAGAGACTATTTTTGCTTAACAAAACTAAGCAAAACAAATCCCAGATTAAAAGCATCTGGGATCTGTCTCTGGCTTCAGGGTATAGACATAGTGCGATACCATTTAGGGTTGGGTTTTTAAAGTTTTATTTTAAATTAACACACTGAATAACACAGTAACTTAAATCTTACCATTAACATCCCCTTTTTGAGAATTTGGCAGGGCAAGAGGTAGCAAGTTGATACAGAAAGAGGTTACCATTCAACCACTGAGCCAGAAAAACTGCAATTGAGTGTTGCAAAACTTTCACCGTTCACAAACTAGCCGCAGGAAACCGGGGGGCTTCTGAGCACTGTCTATACTTCTTACATCCCATTGCGTATCAGAAACTGACACCAACCTTTCACTATCTACAGTAACAACTATGCTCTCTCCTGGTTGTGTGTGTATGAGAGATGATTCACTTGCTTTTATTCCATGGAACTGATGATTCATTCAACCGTCTCCAGATCATGTTAACATACCAAACATGCACATAAAGGAAGCAAAAAAATCAAGTTCTTAAACTTTGTTATGCTCAAATGTTTATTTTTTGGTTTTGAGAGAAAAAAGAAGAAATCAAACGCGCGGAGAGGAACCAGAACAGGTTACGTTCCTGCTCAAAGGCAAGGTTTGGGAAACACACCCAACCCACGTGTAAAAAGAGCTGCCGTATTTCACCGGCGGGCTGCGAGGTGAGCTCCCGCCCTGCCCAGGCCGCCCGCTCCGGGCCGGGGGCTGCCCCCTCTCCTCCGGTACCTGGCGGGGGAAGGCAGAGCGGACCGATGTGCGTTCGCCCCCCTCGCCCCGCCGCCACACAGCGGACTTGTGCCTCTCCTCCTCCGGTGACATCTTACATAATAAGCCAAGCTAATCACGACGGAAGCGAGCCAAACTGCCACGGAGCATTAGCCAGGGATAATTACCCGCAGGAACAGATGCTTTGGAGCAGAACCTGCTCCTCGCTAACTAGCCGCCCAGGCGCCTTGCTAGAAAAATCCTCGCCAGGGTGGAAGCGACTCCCACAGCGGCCAGACGCGAAGCGCTCGTCACCCCGCCGCGCTGCGCGCCGTCCCCCCTCAGGAAGCCACAAGCATCGCGATCGGCATCAGCCTCTCCCGAGCGCATTCCGCGGTCCCCGCCGGCAGCCAGCACCGCCGCCCTACCCGCGCCGCCGCCACCGCCGCCTCCCTCCTTCGCGGCGAATTTGAGGAGAAAGTTACTCGGCGGCCCCTGCCCCTGGCGGCCCCGCTCCCCGCCGCCGCCGCAGCGCAGTTCAAGAGCAATGTCACGTTCAACAACTTGTTATGACACATGATTGCCCCCCCACCCCCCGCAAGCACCCCCCCCCCGCCCGCCTGCCCGGCGGCCCCCGCCCGCCCCTGCCGCCGGCCGGCTCGGCGGGCCCCTTACCTT
>VYXH01003697.1:0-90896 GCA_013397275.1 Burhinus bistriatus
CTCTCTTTGAAGGTCCCAGTCCCGTCTGTGAGTACACAACGGTCTTAGCTATTCCCCAGTCTTTGGGATGCAGAGTCTTGGTATGCAGTACTTGTGCAATGCAGAAAGTAAGATATCTGGAAAGAGGTAGTGGAACCAACCTTTTGGGTGATGGGTGGTGAGGTGGAAAGAAGACAAGCTGGTCATGGACCTTGCTTACCAGACGTCATTCTGATTTGGTGCAGAAAGTCCACCGTAGACAAAAGAACGGGCTCTTACAGACTGGGGATTAGAGACCTTTCAGACTGAGCATTTTGCTTTACTCTGATAATGAGCCCATCTATAAAGTTCAAACTTGATTCTGGCGTGAGTGCTTAGACTGTTTCCCCACAGAACTTGCACCTTTCCTAGAGTAGTGTGTGATTGTGGAGAGCATGCAATAGCCCTTGGCATTACTTTGTGTGTGATGGCCTGTGTGATGACTGGGAACCAGCCAAATGCCAACACAACTAACCTACAAGCAGAAGTCCTGTGCAGAATGAAGCAGCACTAATTTTTTCATGCTGGGCTCACTGGACCTTCAGTGAGGGAAAGCTTCCCACATTTGCAGGGAAGGCTGCGAAAGGCACCAATTTATTTAAATAAATAATCAAATAAACAAAAGAGATCAGGTTCTATTAACATGGGTTTTAGGCTTCTAGATGCCTTTGTGAATTTGGGTTTTAGATATTAGGCAGAATCAAATGTTCATATGACTTGAAGGGGCCCCATATACTCTTTATGGATTTTACTAAAGGAAAAGAGTGAGCAAGTATGTGCTTATCAAGCACATTATTAGGCTAATTTACTACAGTTCCATGAAACTAATTAAAGAGGAACAAGACAAGGATGAAAATAAGGTCACAATTAAGACTGAATCAATAAATCACTGGATTCAGCAGTTTAATACAACAAGTAATTGAACTGAATTATGAGTTTGGCATCAGAAAGAATTACTTTTTGTGTAAATCCTGTTCAGGGGATGATAAAGGAGACTCAGCTCTATTTGAACTAAAGTGTACAACTCGTTTCCTAGTGGGTGAGTGCATTGACTTTGCTTGGGAGAACTGGAGAACTTGAATCACCGTGGACAGAAGGCTCTGTAGGATCTAGGCACCAGGCCTGCTGTTAGCCCCTCACCAGGTGGCGGTGCTCAGTGCAGACTGTCCTCTGCCCAGTAAGCCTCCCATGAGGAAGGAAGCAACACGACTGTCCAGAGCAGTTCCATTTTCGCACGCTGTCCTTGAATATCTCTGTGCTTACATGGTTTTATCCTGCTCCTTATTCCCTCTTCCAAGTCTATGCAAATATAAGAGGACCTTTTCACACCCTTCCTATAAAGGCAATAATCAAATCAGGTTGAAGAACAGTTTTAAGCAATGGTCTTTTTTGATCACCTATATATACCGACAAACTGGGAAATACACATACTCAAGACGAAGAAATTGGACCTGCCAGGGCCCTTTTGTCAAAGCAAAGGTGAAGATACATTGAGGGATTCCTTGATGGCTTCAAGTGTTGTTGCAGAAACCAAAAAGTCATTTTGGATGTGAAGCGTTTTCTGGAAGACTGTTAGGAAATGTTGCTTGGTTCACAATTAGGAGCAGACTTTTAAAGAAACTTGTGTACTCTACAATGAAATTAAGTGAATACATATAGGTGTAGTATTTTTTTAAATACTCAACAGTATACACCAAAATTGCCAAACTGATGGAAAAAACGCAGACTAATGCAAACAATTCCTCCATAAATAAGCTAGCAACTGCTACAAAAATTTAGTCTGTCGAACATCCTTCTACTTTGAGTTCCAGAAGTTTAGGAAATTCCAGAAGAAGATTGGAATTCACCAGAATGCCCAGATCCTGAACTCAGAGATTTTCAGATTTTTTTCACTTCATCATACGATCCACTATACGTCTACTGAAAATGAACAAATCTTCCAGAACTGATATCTAATCTGTCAGTATCTTCACTGTGGCCTAGTTTCTACTGGGCTATTTTGAAACGTTAACTCTCAAAGTAAGGGACATTGCCTATGAGATTTCAACTATTTTAAAAATAGGTTAAATTTATCTTCAGCTATTTTACTCTATTGTGACATTGCCTTCTATCAGCTGTCCCTATCCAGGACAAATCTGGGGTGACTGGTGGGGCTTGCTGCTCCTTCTGACATTTCTGGGCTTGCTGCTGCTTGTGCCACTCTCTCTTCTCTCATTGCATTAATTAAACTTTATGTGGGAAAGATAATATGTTAACAGTAATAAAGTCCTTATGAACTGGCCAATTCCTCTAGTAGTGAAGTATTAATTTTAAGTGTTTCTCTTCATTAAGAGGTCTTCAAGAATTGCAATGCTGTAGATTATTGTTACAGAACACTTGAGATTATGCCCTTACAGCAAATTTCACACTGAAATGAGTGACAATCGAGCACTTATATGATCTGGTGACTTTTAATAGTTATGTCCTACTCCTAGTCACTACCTACTGCTTTTGCTTCATCGTTCCCAGACTGTCACTGGAAGTGGAAGGCTGTCATTGCCCTGGCTGTTTGCAATAGGGTTGAGATGATAGGAGTGTGCCTTTGTGGTGCTAACAGCTGTGAAGCACAGGAAGAGTGTAAAAACAAATCATGTTTGAATGGTAGCCATGCTGTACTGAAGAGAACTGGCAATGCAGTTTTGTTTCTAGGCCAGCATTCTTCAACAATGGGGCCTCTTTGCAGCTGACTCACCTTAAAATGTGATTTTTGTCCTAGCAGAAAACCATCTGTTTCCTGAATTTTTTGCCTGAGATATCTAAATGCTAGCACAGGAGAAGCCCTGACCTCCTCCAGAGTTGTTTCTGCCTGCATCACACAGTTCCTTCTCTTATGCTTGTGGCATCAGTATGGCTGAAGCTTGCACCACAGTTCCCATTTGGAACCATTCCTACAGCTCGTCAGGAGGCTGGGTTTGCCTTCTTGCATTTCATTCCTGTGGCTTCTACCCCCAGAAAATCATTCACTCATTGCTGGTGATCACCCACATCTTACTACAACTCCCCTAACAAGCAGGCAGCAACATATAGTTCAGGGCAGCTCTTGCCATCCCTGAACATCCCTTGCCATCTTGTGGATGAGGAGCCCCTTACTTCCAGTCTCCAGAGTATCTTCCTGGACACGAAGGAGGTGAATACGGGCAGCGAGATTCTGACAGAGCAGGGGTTCAGCAAGGTCTTTTCAAGGTCATGCTGCTACAGCAGGAAAGACACAATTGTTTGAGTGAAACAAGCCACAAGAAATTAACCCCACATGTCCCCTTTTTCAGTGTAGTAAGGTTACCAAAACTAATGATCCAAATCAGTGCCAATGCCTGATTTTTAATGGTGCCCTGGCATCTCTCAGACAGAAAGAATTTAAAATAAATTTATTTTACAAGGCAGGATATGAGGAGAGACAAAGATTGGCTTTGGGTTTTTTTGGACCCAGTGTATTGAAAAAGAAGTTTGAAGCATGACCATCAACCTTTTTAACTTACTGGGCTGTCCAATGTATCTGATATGGATGCCACTGCTTCTAAAATATTGCTCTCAAGGGGTCAGCAGTGGTGGTTTACTGGCTTGCAGCAACTCAGAGAATTAGTCTGGCATTACTAAATTCCACACCCATGCACATCTTCAGAGATGTGAAATCACTTGCAAAAATGTGCAACTATCTAAAATAATTTGCTGTTAATTGTCTTTTGCTGCTGGAATGTCTCAGGCTTCTTTCCAACTCAATGGGATTTACATGGACCAAAAAAAAAAAAAAAGAAAAGAAAAAAAAAAAGAAAGGAGAATAAAAGGACATTTTAAAGCTCCAAGATCTGGTGCTTTAAGAAAAATGGCGCTCTTGGGTGAAATTGCAAGTGTCTGCAAAACTGTCGAGGAGCAGTGGAATCTGTAACTGGTATTGCATTAGGTGGATGCTGATCTCAGCACCAGCCCTTAAATTATAAGTAGCTCCTTTGATTTCAGCAGAGTTACTGAAGATTATTCTGGTTATAAATGAGCTTATAGACACAGAGGAGCTGTAACGTTTGTCACGTATCTATCTTATTAGTACAAGGCAGATCTCTGAAATAACATGGCCCAGAAGAAATATCCAAACAATTGTTTGTTCCCATTTATTCTTCTTGTGAAGGCAAATATATTAATAAGATAGAAATAAA
This sequence comes from Burhinus bistriatus, assembly GCA_013397275.1. Classification (NCBI taxonomy): domain Eukaryota; kingdom Metazoa; phylum Chordata; class Aves; order Charadriiformes; family Burhinidae; genus Burhinus; species Burhinus bistriatus. Next base: position 4,206 of record VYXH01003697.1, read on the forward strand.
TGCAGTGAATGAACTACAGGTAAGTGCCATGTTAATGCATCAGAACAGAGTACTTGCTCTGATGTCTATGTTTTTGGAGAACAAAAATAGCTGCAAACTAATTTGTCAGTCAAACTCACGTTAATTAAGTTCTGTGTGCAGGCAGTGGTCTTTCCCTTTAAGCAGAAGGGTGACAGTCCCTTGCTTTTGTAAATGATGTTTTTCAGGAGCTCATGAAGGAGGATGGCATCACGGTGCTGTTTTACAAATGGGGGCGTGAAGGCAGAGGGAGCAGTGAGGGGATTTAGCCAACCACAGACACCAATGCAGTGTAAAGGAGCGTATGGCTTTGTTCCAGCGGTCCTCTTGATCAACAGACTGGTAGCTTTTTGCCCGGTTATTCAGCCTGCCCATGTGCACTCAGCTGTTACCTGTTATGGGAGCCTAGACGCTGTTTTAGGTTAAAAAGGAGAATAAACCACTGTGTTGAAGAGAAACATGGGGAAAATGCCTGTGAATTTTGCAGAAGGCTCACACAAGTTGCAGTTGGTCTTAAAGCCCCGGTTCCTGGAGGCCCATGATGATGCCAGGCTCCCTGATTGCAATGAAAGCGAAAGGGTGCGTTTGGTTTTTGAAATTGCAGAGGAAAAGCTAAACACAAAAAGGTGTAAGAAATCTTCTTTCAGGGTGTTAACAAACACAGTTTGTATGTTGCCTCGTGGGAAATTCTTCGCAAAACTAGGAAGTAAGTGACAAAGATCATAAAATCAGGAATATTGTTAGAGAATTCCCAAATATGGGTGCATTTTAAAATTTTGTAATTCTTGCAGTGGGTCGGAGCTGGCCTGATTTTTTAACAACTGCTCTTGCTCTGCTGGCCACTCATCTAATATAGGCCAGGATGCGGTTTATCTCTATTTTCAGAAAAAGTGCTCTGCCAGCTACTTCAGCTTTCTATCCAGCATTGCCCCCAGGGCTTTTCCACCCAGGACTGAGGGCTCACAGCTTCTGAGTGGTGTGAAAGCTAGTTGTCTCCTCTGACCCCTCTGCTGGGCATGGCTGCCTCTGACTTGCAGCCAACAGCTCTCCAAGGAGCCCTCTGCCCGTTGGCGTGGGTCTCAGCTGGCCAGCTTATCAGCAGTAAGTACCATCCATGGTCAAATCCCCTGCCCTGTGGGGATCGCTGCAGGAGGCAGAGAGATGAGGGAGAGTGCACCAACAAAGCTTCCTGTGAGGAAACAAAGCTTGCGCTTGACGTGCAAGCAAGGTGCTAGGACTCCTCTGATATATATGCGTGCTGACAGATGGTCTGACTTGAAATACTCTCTCCAAATTCCATTAAGCCCTAGGAAGGGAGCGGGCAGCTAGCAGCCGCGAGGAAATAAGTGGTTTCTTATTAACCAGCCCCCATGCTTCCCAACCCCTGCTAACAGCAGCTGGTGGAGTGTCTTTTCCGGATGTCAGTTATCTGTCCATCTGGCAGGTGCTTTCAAGCCTGCCAAGATGAGTATAAATAGAAGGGATTTTAGGGAAAAAATGGCAGACTTCTGTTGCAGACCCTGTATGTGCTGGGTTATGAGGGGTCCTGGTGGCTCATGTGGGGAGTAGGAATGAGGATGCTGTATCAGAGGTCCCTCCAGGTACAGAGGTGCATCATGTTTCCATCCAAACTCACTGATTTGATAGACGCTGTGTCCTTGTGGAGGAGACCCATGTGCTTCTAGAAGGAAATTATCCTTGGATAGGTATCTGAATCTACTAGAGGGGCTTATTTCTCTCTGTTGATTATAAAGGGAGTTTGGATGATCAGTTCAGATGTAGGTGTGCTTGTTTAAAGGCTAGGAAAATAAATCTCACCTCTTCTGGTTCTGAATCCCACCCCTTTTGGTCTCTGATCTCCAGGATGGTCAGTATGGTGTACAGTGAATTCTCTACAATGTATGGTTATTCTTACTGTGGTGGCAATTCCAGGGTGCAAAGGTAATCCTGTAGGCTGAGATTTAGGCGAATGTGATCCATATCTTTATGGTTTCTCTCAGTTGCTGTGAAAATATTTGGCAGCCTAATTTCTGTTTTCTAAAGTGGGCAAAGTGGGCTTGTCAGCAGCAATTGCTGAAAAAGGTTATGTTCTGCCGCACTTCCACGTCTTTCAGTTGAATATGAACATAAGATGTCCTGTCCTAATGGTTGGTGTAAATCATGTCCATGTCCCACAAAGCTTAAGGAGCTTTGTGGAGCAGGTAACACCACAGGCTAGTGGAGTGATGTGTTTTCAGCACTTGCAGTATCATGGAGCATTTTTTTGGCTCATGAGAACAGGTAAATTAGCTGAGCCGATGCTCAACTTTAGTAGTATTTTTTGCTTTACATATCTCATCTATGGTATTTTATTTATCCTCCTTCCATACGGAATAGCCCCCACCTCCTTGGAGTGCCTGGTACATACACACCTCTCAAGACCCCACTGTATTTATTAGGAGCCCTTTTTTCCATTTGGGATGCCCATGCAGCTGTTATGCTGGTGTCTGCTGGTGTGAAAAGAGAAATCCTCCAGCCAGAGAAGGCAAATCACCTGCTCATTTGCTTATTTTCTGTATCATCTTCTGGAGGTTGAAGGCATAGCAGGGAGGAGGAGAGCTAGCTCTGCAGACTACTTGTGAATGCTGCCTGTGTCGGTGGCACGGGGCCAGCTGGGTTGCCCTTTGGCAGTGTGGGACTGTAAGATGGATTGGACGGCATGCGGTCTCTGTGCTCGAGTGCCCGGGGAGCTGGCTTGGAGGAGTAATGGAGCACGCTCCCAGGCACGCGCTCACCTTCCATTAATTCGGCAAGCTGTTCTTGCCCGTCTGTCAGAGCTCACAGGCTTCTCCAGGCTGCCTGCGCAGCCCCGGCCAGGACAGAATGAATGAAACTCTGGTAATTACTACAGCATGACTTCACTAGAGCCGTATTGGTAGGGTTCAGCAGCAGCTCATTAATTAAATAGTTGCCATGGTGATGGTTGCCTTGGTAGCATGAAATCCTTTCTCCTCCTTTCCCCCTCCTCCTCTCCCCTTCGCAGGGTTTCTCATTCATAATCTTGTGTTTTACATGAATGAAGCCAGAGGGGATCATGGGGCTAGGTGAAGAGGTACTTGAGAAAAGATGATGCCTGTTTCCCCATTGTGCCTGTCCCCTTGTGGGCCTGAATGATCACTCAGCCCTGTCCCTATATTTTGCTTTCCTTGGGTACACAAAGTCTGCCTCACATCCATCCTATTTTTTTTATTTTGGTTGCTTACAGCTTGAATCCTGATTATCCTGAGCACCTGTGTTATTCTGGGGTCCTGGGACCAGCTCCTCTGATTGCCAACGGTGCAAATGAAGGACTGGGTACTTCATTTGCAGCCCAACTGCAGAGACTTGGCAGTCTTCCAGAGCTGAGCCTTTGCCCATGTGGGTTTTCTGTGCTTGATTAAATCACAATATTTCCTCTGGCTCTGAAGCCAGAAAGGACCATTAACTCTTCTAGGCTGGCCACCTGCATAGTACAGATCAGTGACTCCCACCCAATGCCTTCTGCTTCGTGCCTGAAAGCTTCTGGCTGAGCTCTGATTTCCTTGTCAGAAGGTGTCTCATCTTGGTATAAATATTGATAGTGATGGAGAACACTGTGCCCTGTGGCAATCTGTCCAGGTGTTTAAGCACCCCTCACTGCTAAGAATCTGCCTCCGCAGCATGCATGGTGAGTCTTGTTTGGCATTACTTCTCCCTTTCACGGTCCTGATTGCCTGTGGCTGCTTTCTCACAGCATCCAGCAGCTCCCTTCTTCGCACAGAGCTGGGATGCTTTTTAGTCCCCGTGGAGGCAGATGGATGGTTGATGATTTGCCCTGAGCTCACCATTCTCATACGAAAAAGATTTTTTTCTTCATGAAATTTCACGATTCATTTCTCCTATTTCTCATCCTATTTAGAGAAGAAATACTTCCTCAGTAGATAGCAAGACATGCCTGTATTCATTGTGTAAGGGTGTTTTCCCAGTACAAAGTATTCCAAGTAATGACAAGGATGTGTTTCAGCATCCAAGAACAATGTTTTCATAGCACAAAATTGAGACCATGTCGTATATAGGACTGTGAGGAAGTACAGCCTGCTGGGACAGTGTCAGAGGAACACATAGGGTCACAGAGCCCAAACTGACCTTGCCCATATAGCTACTGGGAGTGGTCACTGGTGTGTGCTGTCCTTTGAGCCATGTCCTGTGGAAAGACGCAGTTGGAATGGACCAAAATCATACCTGTAGTGTATGAATGGTTAGGTAGTTTGGACAATCGGGGTTCTGGAGTTTATCTTTCTCCCTGGCTCTGTTTTCTTTAACAGTCTAGGTGTTGCATTAGAAGTAGGGATAAAATTTAGGCCATGGGATGGATTATCCCTTGTCTGCCCGCTACCCGTTTTCATCCAACTTTGTCTAAAGTGCCTGGCAATGGCAATGCTCTGAAGCAGGCTGCTGGAGCAGATGGAGCTAGGGTCTGAGCAAAATTGAAAATTCAACATGTTCCTGACTTGGCCCTACCCAGAAATGTGAAAAATTGCCAGGTCTATAACATCAGCTCTGTTTTCTCCAGCCATGATATGCTCTGGTTGACTGCCTGCCCTTTCAGAGGCACATAAAACTCTTGTGAAAGTGCCATGAGAAGTGGGACACCTGGCAGAGGGCAGCACCTGCCTCCCTGGTAGCTCACAGCTGCCACGCGTGACTGCGTTGGTGTTGCTGTAAAGCTTATTGAGCACAAATACAAGGACAAGCAGAGCCAGACCAAATCCCCACTGTATTCTGTTGCCAAAATACTTTCAGCGCATCTGAGGGTAAAGGAAGAAGGACCCCCGTTGTCTCACTGCCTCTAAATCACTGTGTGAACAACTAGGAAATTCTTGGCTCAGTGTAGGAAAGCTTCCTGCACTAGAAATGGGAAACCTGACACAGTTTTGGTGTGCCCCTTTGTGGGTTGTTACTTGGTTTCTCACTGTGGTTTTCCTTCCCCTTGAGTTTTCTGCACTAATTTTGTAATAACAGTTAGCGCTGGGTTTCATAACACAGACATACAACATGCAATTAGAAATTGCTTTGTGTGAAATAAAGTAGCTGTGAGTCATATCCAGACAAGTGAATTATCTGTGATTATTCAGCCAAGAAGAGAGACAGTGGTGAGCAGAGGAATGTGCACACCAAGGGGTACAAATCATTATTAGCATTTCCATACTATTTGGAAGCATAAGGAGGAAAGCAAAGCCATCTACCATGGTAGGGTTTGGCTTATTGGGATGTCTGTGTATAAACATCCACGTGATCAAGTCCTCTTGGGGAGGAATGGGCGATCTTCCTCTGGTCCTAGGACTTGTGCATCCAAAGGATGGGGCAGTAACCTCCCTAGGTCTCTCTCTGTGTCTAAAATAAAAGGGGGATACATAGCAGATACAAGTATCTTTTAGTGTTTTTAAGTTATGTGAAGCAAATCCTGTATATGGGTCTTAGCCTAAAGAGAAACTAAAGCTTCCTCAAGGGAAGACAGAAAAAAAAAATAGATTTCCACCACTACCCTTGTTTGATGCGCCTAGTGGATCTGCTCCTTTTCGTCCTCTGGGAATGAAAGGACACATTAGGAAGGGGCCCTTGGCAGTGCAGAAACAGCTGGGAAACTTTAGGGCGTGAAAAGTTGCCAGCTCTGTGAAACAAGGTGGCTTCTGCAGTGGCTTCCCACTGTGTTTGTTATTTATTGCCAGATAGGCAACTTAGAGGCTGTGACTGCAGTCAGGGGAGCAAGGGCTGGAGGGCAATTTGCATTTCCTAAGTGGCAGTTAATCAGCCAGCAAGAGAGCTAGCGACAGCGTAGGGATAATGTGGGCAGGGAGCGTGCCGGCTGCCTGCTTCGCACAGTTGCACACTTGTCATGGGAAGGGTGATTTTTTTGGAAGGCACACGGTGAAACTAGAGGTCCTTCTGCAAGGCGAGTTACGTACAGGGAGGGGGCTGGAAGCACTTGCTAAAGAGCATCTTCACAGTACGCAGTGTGCCGCTTCAACTGCCCAAGGAAGTTTGTTTTCCATTCATTGCAGAGAATCAGTTGACCCTTCCTCAGCCGGTCACAAATGCCTCCATCTGTAAATGACAGTGAGAAATGCTTAATCTTCCAAGATGAATCTAACAGATGCTTCTCCCAGGAAATGAACTAAAGGTTGCAGCTTTACTTGAGCGATTGTGAGTCAGGTATGAGTCATTTCTCTCTTGAAGGGCATCTGGATGTGCTTTGCTGATAAACACACAAAGAGCACAAAGCCTGGGGTGAAAGGTTATCACAGGAAGGAGAAACTGAAAAAAACCCCACACCCCAAAACCACAAAAAGCCTCTGAGATATACCAGTGTTCCCCGAACCCTCTTCTGTTGCTCGCAGGATGCATTAGCTGGGGGTTTTAAAAACAATGTCTCTCAACTTCCAATGCGTGCTAACTTGTAAAAAGGAGACAGGAACCTTCTGTTTTAATGGAATTTGGATATTTCTGTCATATTTATTGTTTCTGTTGCTTCTGATTGTTGCAGGTGCCTCGAGCCCAGGGAACCAGGAGTTGTGAATAAAGTACAACTTCAGCTGTTTTTCCACACTAAAGCAAGGTGGTCTGAGTACAGATTAAAGTCAGAGCCACCGAGTGTGATAGCACAGAGGGTTTCGCATGCCAGTAATTGACCTGCGTGAAAAAATAGTCATTTGCAGGGAATGACATGGTACTGGATGGCTTTCCAAAGTGATCATGAATGAATTAATTCAATGCAGAAACTGCTGAACAAAATTACCTGGCCTTGTGCTATGCAGATCAGAATAAGACATCACAGTAATTCTGCTTGGCTTTGAAAAAACCACAAAAGGAGGCACTGCACTATAAAGATTTGGGTGTAAAACTTGTTTCCAGGAGCAGACCACAACTGTTTTTAGACGATCCTGTCAGCTCAGTGGTAATCCCTGCTCCCATAGGATGTCAGAAGGAGGAAAGCTGGCTGCAGCAGAAACAAATTAGCATTAGTTGTGCTTCATCTGATGGAGCTAATCCTATCCAAGTGCAGTCAGACACCAATTTTCATGTATTGCTGTTCTGACCATTTTACTATCGGGCTGTTTCTTAGTGATGTACATTTATTCATGGCAAAGGGCCTACAAAAAGCAGGCTAGCATCCTGCCTTAGGAAGCCAGTGGAGTGTGGTCTGCAGGAAGAGCTCATATATTTTACTAGGCTGACAAGATACATCAGGGAGTGGGCAGACATGCTTGCCAGCACATGTCCATTCCCATGTCAGGAATGGAAGCTGCTTCTTCCAAGTAGAGGCAGGTTGGGAGCAATTACTCTGGGTTCAACTTAATTATGCTAATCAATCAAGCAATTAGAGGGATAAGGGTGGGTGACTTGCAGGGATGAAGAAGTCGCTAGCCTTTTTGGGAGAGAGACTAGTAATTAGCTTAGTTTGGGCTGGTGGAGGAAGAGGTGGTGGGGAAGATTGAAATAAAAATCTCTGATTGTGTCTGTAGCTTTAGATGTCTGGGAGGGGGGTTATGAATTTTTAGATTTGGGCTCAAGGGCTTACACTCTGCCATGTGGTAGGATAGTCTGTGGAGATGCTGTTTCTCCTGGCTGCTGCCTACTCCAAGCTGATCCTGGTGGATGCATGGAGTACTGGTGTTCCTTGTTTCTACATATTTGCATTGCAGAAGACCCCCTCCCTATCCCCAGATTGAGACAGAAAACTCTAGCTCATTCTCTGGGACCAGTCAGGCTATGTGGTTTGGTGTGGGATTTTTTTTGTTTGTTTGGTTTTGGGTTTTTTTTTGTGTTTTGTTTGTTTGTTGTTTTTGGTTTTTTTTTTTTCCCTCTTGGGTGTGTAAAACAGAGCTCAATTTTTCAGGTTTGTCATCATGACAACCAGGAAAATGTCAGGTTTAGACCATCTCATAGCCAAACTGTTGTGCATACCCCTGGCCTGTGCCAACGCAATATCTCCTGCCCTAGCTATCCACAAACTGCCTTTCACCCATGGCTTTGTCCCTGGCACAGCCATGGATTCGAAAGTGTCCAGAGAATGACAGTCAGGCCAGAATGTGACCAAGGCTGGGAGGTTAGCCCTTGTAGCCCCGTGCTATGGCGGAGATGAGAGATACCAGCCCTTTGGGGCTGGCTCATCTGCGTGGCCAGGATGAAGAAATAGCACAGAGGAGAGACTGTTCTGGCTCAAGCATCTCTTCCAGAGATGTTCTTAACTTGAATGAGTCTTAACTTGAAGAGCTAGAGCATTTACTGAGTCCCTTGAAAGTCATTTTACTACGTCAATCACCTTGACAAGAAAAACTTCAGGCAAGAGGGAGCATATCCTTCTTGGAGCAATAGCTATTGCTGGATAAAGGACATGGTTTTGGTCCTTCCTCAGGTTTGAAATAGAAGTAGCAGACTTTAAGGTAAATCCAATCTGCTCAGCATTTAATTAGGTGTGTACCAGTGAGGTCACCTCTGAAAGAAAAGGTATTTGATACCTGTAAAACAGAGGAGGGAAGAGAGAAGTGGAACGGGGTGTCTCTGAAGGGAGAGAGATTTCAGTACGTCCTTCTGATGGCTTTACTGGCTGCAGCTTTCCCTGTCTGGAAGGGAAAAGCATCTGTAGGCCAGGCCTGCAGGGATAATGTGTTGGCCTTCTCTGTCTTCTCCTCCAGACCTTGCTGTCACAGACCAGCTTTGACAAAACAGCAGCAAGGAAGGCTGGAAAACTTTCTCAGAAATAGAAAAGTCAAGAAGTATTCTACTCAAAAAACAGCTTCCTAAGGCTGGTGACGTACTTCAAGATGGTGAATAATCGACCTCAACAGCGGAAGGGAAAAAAAACAACAAAACTGTCTGCTCTTCCCTCTGGCAGGCTCCAGTGCCTTGGGAGATGGCTCTGCTGACTCATTCAGAAAGCAGTTTTCAAAACATGACTCCTTTGCTTAGATCCAGACAGCTCCTTTCCCTGGGAATGGCAGCCCACCTGTCCCGATCAATGAAGGCAGGATGGGAAACCTGTCCTCCTCCTGCTGCACGGCTCTCGTCTGGCCACCAGGTCAGGTCTATTGGCACAGGCTCCCTCCACTCCTTAGTCTACATCGAATTCTCAAAAGCTTGATTGCAAAAAAAGCTGGGGTCTGATTTTTGGAAGTCACTCCAGTGTGATGTTCATCTCCTGTGCTCTATGGTAGCACGTCATGTAAAACAGTAAATAGATAGATATGAAAATACCAGAAACATGAAGCAGAAGAGATTGCTTGTTCAGTTCTTTCCCACTAAGCATTTGGTTTCCAACATATGAAGCTTGGCGCATGGTGCAATGCAAATACAACTCCCTGCTTTAAACATACAAATTCCATCCCAAGATGGGCCTAAGGTACCTGGCAAGACATGGCAGGGAAGAGGTGGCTCTGTGCTTGTCCCATCGCAGGCTCTGTATACACAGATGCACTCCTGGCTACTGTGGGTGGCAGGCTGCTGGTAGCACAGCATGATGGATGGCCCTTTTTGTGCAAGTGAGTTAGGAGTCCTTTACCTAGTTCCTCACCAGAGGACATCACTGTGTCTGTCTTGTGGGTGCTAAGGAGTTTTTGCTTGGGCACAGATCCGGGAAAGCTTCTGGGGTGATCAGAGTAGCAAGAGGGCTGTGTTGGAAGACAGCCTGAAGAGGGCCACATTTCCTTTGAGAGCTCACTTTGGTACCAGGACTCTTTCCACAAGGGACTTTTAGTGCTGGCACCATTGCAACTTTCCCCCCAGATGTGGTCATGGTGGTGGGGAAACACCTGGGTAGGAAAGAGGAGAATTTTATTCACATAGCTCTTGGCAGGGCTCATTCTGCCCTGAAGCAGAGATCTGTGCTGGAGAGAGTATCTAACTCCTCAAGGTTTTCCCCACAAATTGCCATCACTTTGGCATGGCTGGAGTCAAGCTAGCATCAGTAGCATCCTTCTCTGAGCAATCTCATGGCGGCAGTGAAACCGAGAGGAAACAGGAGAGCTCCCTGTGGGAGCTGCTGGGTGACAATTTGGGTGGAAGGGGGGACACGGTGGTTGTTCCTCATCTGATCTGTAGTGGCACAAGCAGGTTCTTAGACCTCAGTTCTCAGTGTGAGAAATTGCGTGAAGCATTTTATCCCTTGCCTGCTTCCCACAAAGTCAATCATTCTTCCTCCCTTTGCAGGGGGCGAGTACCAAATACAGTTTCTGCAGACAAACAAGGAGCTGAGGAGGAAAGAGAACTGGGACACAAAGAGGAGCTGGGGCCTGGGCATCTGTTTCACAGGAGATTGGGTCAGATCTGCAAGGCTGGGGCTGGCTCATCTGCCTTCCTGGCTGATGACAGCTGACAGCTGTGGGAGACAGAGGGAGAGGGAGAGACAGGCTTGATGTGACAAGAAAGGGAGCTGGGATTGCAAAAACACACTGATGATGGTTTTGCTAGTAGAATTCCAATTCCAAATCTACATGTGATGAATTAAAACCTGAAATGGTGTTTAGCAAACGCTGCTTGCCAGGCCAAATTAGCAGACTCATTTGTTGCTAGTGGCAGCTCTTTAAAACTCTTAAAGAGGGGCTCCTTTTAAAATGTGGCATAAATAGGATGTTTTCTCAACAGTAGCATTTCCTCGCTTGAGCGTCGCAGTAATTTTTGTAGCCTTTGGTCTCCCACAGCTGGTATACCAAAAGAAAATGACAGCACAAAACCCAGCCAAGCTCCTTGGAAGTGTAAATAGACCGGAACCACTGATGTCCTCTTAACACAGCATCAATCACTGCTGGGTGCTGGAAGTGGCAACATGTTCGTTACGGTCCAGGCAATGATCACAGGCAGCAGATGGAGGAGGTTTTAAACCCAGTAGCAGCGTTTTGGAGGTATGCATGATTCTCTGCAGAAAATGGAGCACAGATGGAGTCTGCTTTGACCTGCTCACTCAGTAACTGCAAAATCTTTGTGTTTCAGACCAGGTCTGTATTTATCACTGGGCTCTGTGGCATGGTTTGGAAACCCTGCACATACTCCTTACTCAGGCTGGTCTCTGTTGGCTGTTAGCTGAGCTTCCTGTGGGTTTGCAGTGAAGTAGTAGACAATAAACCAAGGCAGGTCCTTAGCTTCTGGTGGGCTCTTCTTAGTTACCCCGTTTACTTTCTCCAAGCAGACCGTGTTTCCAAAAATAGTAGTCTTTGGAGACAGTTACTGCAGGTGAACTGTTGCAGCTGGTGCACAGCACCACATCCATCAGCCACAAGAACAGAATCAGATGTGTCCATACTGGAGGATTCCCATGCCACAGATACTTCTCCCAGAAGACAGGGGGACCTTAGAAAGCATGGAGGGCTGTGCTGGACTCTCTGTTGGAATGGTGGTGGTGTGAGATGCTTTGACCCGGTGACGAAGTAGAGGGTGGCTTTTAGCTATAGTATGTTCTGACTGATAAATACTGGCTTTACCAACCAAAGAGTAAGATGAAGTCTGCTGCTAATTTCAAGGCAAAGGGAGCAATTCTTTTAAGGTGGAAGGTGATAAATAGAAGGAATATAGTGAATACTGTGTTGTGCTCTTGTTTGCCTTGCAGCATGGCTGTCATTAGGAAATAAGTGCAGATGTGACTTCTTGGGCATGCCGCCTTTGTGGAGAACGAGCAACAGTCACTCTCCAGTGGATGGACCTACACCTGGCCTGTTTCAGAGGCCTGCCTCTTGAGGAGCTGTCTCTTACCACCTCTTCTTCCTCACTGACTATCAAGTGAGCCTAGGAGAACAAACCAAAGAAGTGTCTGTGTTACAAAGTCTCTGAAGTGATGCAAGATAAATCCCACCTGTAGAGGCCTTGTCATGTGTCCAGGCCTGGTGAGCTTCCTGTCTTTTCAGCTATAACTATGTGAGGACAAAGTGAGTTGCTCCTTTCATTTCTCCTTGCACACTCAGAGGTTTCAGAGAGGTCTCTGATGGATCTGTAGCTTAAAGATGTGTTCAGTGGAAACTATTAACCCAGTTGACACATTAATTCACACACCAGGAAAATTTCAGTTTTCAGTAGCATATTACCAGCCTATGTAGGCCTTGGGGCAGAACATCTTTCTTCTTCCTGATTGTCCTTTGAGTCCTGATTGTGCTGTCCATGTGGACAGCCCTGTTAAGTATTTACCAGGAGACTGTAAATTATTTCCCATAGATTTGTAATTTTTTATTTCTCTTGGCCAGGTCTACATGACACATACCTGACTGCATTGCTCTGTTGATCAGTGGGTAGGTAACATGTGATCCTGATGGACACAGGAAGCCCAAAGACGTCTGTTTTGAAGGTTAGGTTGCAGCTGTAGTTATATCAGCAATGATGCTTTCAGAGCTTGTTTTATTTGAGTAGCTCTAGGGATGAATTTTGGGCTGTGCTCAGAAGGATAACACGTTGTTATGTGATCCTGAGCGCCTCATGCAGGAGCATGCCAATTCTTGGATGTCCTTGTGGGATGTTTGTTTCTCAGCCAATTTCTGTTTCAAAGCTTGCTTTTTCCAAGAACACCAGGTGGTTATGCAAGTCACTGCTTTTCAGGTTGCTGTCTTTTTCATGCCACGGAGCAGTGAGGGGTATGTGTTGCAGCCGCCCAGAGGAACTGCTGAGGATTTGTAGTTACTGAAAGCTAGTACATATTAGAGGCGATTAATAGCTGTGCTGGTGGTAATACAACTGAAGAATCAATCCAGTCTGTGTGGAACTACAGCTTAGAGCAGTGAAAGACTTCTTGCCAGTGTAGGAGAATATTCACACCACCTCTGTCTTTTAAGATGCTTATCATGTGTTGCCTCCAGGGAGGGTGGTTGGGAGCCAGAGCCCAGCTTGGGAGCTGTTATACATCCTTTTCTCTTCCTTTAACTACAGGTGGAGCTGAGGGGCCGCTTTCTAACTTAAGGAATAGTTTAACAAGTCTTGCCACCTGAAATGTCATGGATTTTCTTTTTCCCTGAGTATGTCCTCCTGCTTCTCTCCATCTCCCTGAATCAAACCACTGGCTGTTGACCCGATTCCCCTAAAAACAAAACTTTTTTTCTTGTCTTTCCCCCAGCAATGTCACTTCCCTGATCCTGCTCCCTAACTGATCCCACAAACTTCAGGGTTGATGCAATGAAAATGGTGGGCAGGACTAGATGTCTCAGGGCAGTGGCCACCATTGTCAAAAGAACCCACAAGTTGGGCCAGGCCTTAAGTCTCAAAATGTTACAAGATGAGAGAGGTTGGGCTGGATGGAGAGGAAGACACTGCCTCAACCGTTGCCCTGAAAATGAGGAAGGATCATGGTGAAAAAGAGGGGCATACTTGCAGGGTCTTCAACCCAGTGCTTAGCCAAGAACAGCAATTGCTCTACACCAGTGTGTGGCACCACACTCAAAGCTGGCTGTTGTGAGCCCTGTGCGGTTCTGGCATGTCGTATGCAGCTTTACAACCTACCTACCATCAATAGCATGAGCACATGGGTGAATGCTTCTTCTGCAAGAATGAATAAGCTCCGTTTTAACTAAGAAACAAGCTCAGTCAAAATTCAGAGGAGATGAGGGCATTCCCCACTCCATGTTCTGTAAGATGGTCCCCAGGGAGCCATGCCTTCAGTGTCCTTCCTATGGCTCCTGTGTGTGGGAATCTAGCCCTGGTGGCAGGCATCCAGCAATACTGCAGAGGCTGTTTGCTTCCATCTGGCCTACTTTTGTGCAAAATCCAGTGATAATTTAGAAAAACAAGGCATGTCCTTTATGACAGACAATTGGAATCCATGAGCAGAGCGGAGCAGGGAAGTTACTGCTGTGTTCAGGACTCTGTCTCTGCCATTCAGGTAGCAAGATAGAGGGTGACAATACCAACAACCAAGGAAACAAACACGCATTTCATCACCTGAACACTCTGTGAGGTTGAATGTGCCCTCAGGTCAGGGCACTCTAGCCACTGGTTTCTGTCAGTCCATCTTTTTCCAGGCATCGCAACTGGCACTGTCATCAGCTTCATGTTAAGCCCGCTGAATCAGAAGAGGTCACCCACGGTGTTGGGGTGTTTCACAGCCTCTTGGCTGGCGTAGCAGAGGGGCATCCTGACAGCTGCATGGTATGCAGAAAGCAGTAGTCCTGGGCAAGGCTACCTGATGCCCTTCAGGGATTAACAACCCATGGATCTGACATAGATGCACCCTCTGTCCCTGTCCTCCCCAATATTTCTATGCCAAGCAAGGGTGGCTGCTGCAGCTGGGCAGCTGTTGACCTACAGGGCAGATGCCCCACACGGACTCCTCTCTTGGAGACCAGTACAGCTCTCCCAGATGCAGGGTGGGAGCCAAGCAGGAGGCAGAGCTTGGATGCAGATACAATTGGCTGTAAAGGATATAAAACAAACAGCACTGTTTACTTTCTGCCCAGAGTGAACAATACACCCTCTAACCTTCACCTTCCCACGCAGTGCCAGAGTCAGGTCTATTGTATTTATTATTATTATTTTCTACCCAGTTGTTAGAAGACATGATTTCATTGTTGTTATTTTTAATCTGTTAGCTCTGGAGCGCTAGGATGCTACCTGCTGACCCTCTGTTTCAATTCAAATCATACCTTTTTCCTGGTATGATGTGTATTGCAGTGACAAGCCCGCTTCTGAAAACAACAATGGTGCATTATGCAGACTTTGACTTCTCAGCTGATGGGAGATAAAATTATAAAGAGGGGTAGGTGAATCATCTGCTCTGAAGCACTGATGAATACACACGAGGCTTTCAGATCGCAGCTCTGTGTGGTACGATGAGTGAGTGGAGAGAGGGGAACAATAAGAGATTCAGACAAATCCAGGAAAGCAAAATGACCGTACGTGCTGGTAGGAGGGTATCTTTTTCCACTCTCACACTGGACTCTTCTGGCAGAACAGGAGCATTTCACCCTCTCTTTTTTTTATCCTGTCTTGTGGTGGATTCAGTGAGAAAAGAGAGTTAGTGTGGCATGAAGATGGGCGCCCTTGTCTCACTGGGTGGTTGCTGTCACCCAGGCCATGCTCACTGCACCACAGAGCGGGTGAATGCATGGAGAGTCAAGGGTGGCTCAAGAGAGGATTTTGAGAAGGAGTTCCTGAGTACATCAAGGCACATACAGCTTAGGGGAGGGATCAAAATAACAAAGCTTCATGTTAATTTTTAAGGAAATGTAAATTTTTCCTTCCTTAAATGTTAGGAAGATAGGGAAGATTCTCTCTTTTTCCCTACCACCTCTTTCCTTTGCTTCTCTCACCTCAAAAAGCAGGGAAATGTGTTTACTTGGAGATCTTTTCTTACGTCTGAAAAACTGAGAGGGTGGAAATCTCTCTTGTTATTTATTTTGCTTCGCTTGGAAGACCTGGAAAAGACAAAAGAAAGTACTGCTTTGAATGTTTGGTTTTGTTCTGTTACTGTCCTTCAAGATATGTCCTTCAAGCTTATAAGCAAGCTTTTTGAATTTTTATGGGGGAAACAGAGCATTCAGAAAACAAATCTACACTTTTCTGAGTACCAGATAATATCTCTGAGGCAAGAATCCTGGATAATATCAGGAACTTCTTTAGCACTAAAACAGTGCCAAATCTGCCCAATAAAGTGAGAAGTCCAGGAGGTGACCTGAACAGGGTGTCTCCATGTGTTGTCAGAGATAAGACACCACATGCCAGAAGGCTCCTTCAGTTGGTAGGGTCAGGTCCAATAAAAAAAATGGGCGTTGAGAATAGCTATGGCAAATAAAGTTTGTGTACTGTTTAACAGGGTGTGCGGTGAACCACTGGCATGAGAAGAGAGGGAGACATCTGTCTGGTCTCATTCAGCTCACCTAAGCTTCCCAAAATTTCTGTTACACAGTATGAAGCAGATACTTTTTAGGGAGAGAGGGAATGACCGTTGACTTCGTGCTGACATCAGATTTCACTGCATCATGGTTGAAGCATTTGCTGTGGAAGAAAGGTGTGCAAAACAATGTGGAGACTAAACTGCTTGTTCATATGTATATAAATAAAACACTGTGAAGGAATTGGCTGCATCAGAAGTTTTTCTGTCATTTGCAGCAAAGTAAAGGCGATGGACGTGAGTGCTCTTCCTCCAGGTGTAAAAGATGCATAAAAAGGCATGAAGATTTTCCCTCGTGCATTGAAATCAGCCCCAGGACAACTGATGTAGTTTCCTTTGGAGTGGTTGTGCTCTGCCTGCACTATACAGACAGCCATATTTCTGCTGGGTCACAGAGGCTTGCAGTACCCTTCTCTGTAGCACTGGCTCTCCGTAGTAATTTAATAACTCACATTTATTGCACAACTGTTATTCGTATCCCATTAGATTTTGGGGGGGGTGTGGGATGTGCACAGCAGTAAGCAATGTACATTGTCATGGTTCACAAAGCTCTTGTGACACTTGACAAGTGAGAGGAAATTGCATTTTTCCCCACTGTAAAGCAACTACAGAGATGGAAGGTATGAAATTAGTCAGCCTTAACATGCATTAATCAAGGAAAGGAACTTGAAGATGCCCTTGGAGAAAGACAGACTGAGAGGCTGGGCTGAGCCTGTTTTTTGCTGGTGGCACGTGCTAGAGAGACAGCTCTTGTCAATGGCAGCAGAGGAGCTGGGTATGAGTGGTGGGCAAGAGACACTTAAGTAGCTAGTCTGGAGAGACCATGCTATCATGAAAGCAGCTAAGACCAAGAAGCTGATGAGGATTTCAGCACTGGTAGCAGGAGGAAGGGAAATTTGGAAACAGCAGGTCTAAGAGAGGCTTTCCTGAGCCACCTGGGATTTCAGAGTCTTCGGGTTGTTCCCAGTGGGAGAGGTACCATGTGAAGACTGAAAGGGATATAGCTGGCTCTGCACCTTCTCTGCTCCGACACCGTCTCTGCAGGTGGGGCAGGTGACCGGTCTGCACGATGTGTGTGTCCCCTGGCAGTGTGGATCTGCAGGTGCCAGACTGCTGACAGACCTCCTTTGCACAGCACGATGCTGCATGCTCCTCCCTTGCAAGCACTGCTGTGCTTTCTCCTGGGGTAGCTGTGACACTGAGACACAGAGATGTTCTGCAGACATCACTGGGCTGGAGGAAGAAGGAAAAGGAGAGAGAAGGTAGTGTCTGCTTCCTCTGGGAAACTGGCTGGAAAATCCCAGGCTGGCCTGAAGTTTAATGCCTCTGGAGTGCTAGTAACGGTGTTGGAAGCACAGGAAGACATAGACAGCCATATGCACTGTCATCCATGCACAGCCAGAAAGCTGGTCTTCCCTGTAACTCTGCCTGCAGAATCACTGAGAGCTAAGAGAAAAGCCAGCTTCATCCTTGCAGCTTTTTTTATTCAGTGTGTTGTTCACCCCCTGACCCTGGCTTACAGTTGTGCTTGTTTTCTACTGCATTCAAAGGCTGTGTGTTTGAGATCCCTGGCTGGAAGATGATTGGTTTTGGTGCTGAATACGGCCTTTTGGGGTTGATGCAAGACTGATTCCATTCATGAAACTCGAGGTGATTTCTTAGCTCTAGCAATATGAAATGGGAGTACAGTTCACCTTGCAGATGGTTGACTAAAATATTAAACAGTGATTCACCATTACTCACTGTCTCATCAGCTCATAAATTTAAAATAACTCCCTTTTCTATCTTTTTTATTTAAGAAAAAATAAAAGAAGTAAAGCTGTATTATGCATAACTATGTTAAATTGATCCTCCAGAGAGGTCTGCTAATGAACTTTTTACTGGCTTCTGCCTCTTTACATTAGTTGAGAACTGAAGCAATGGGAGGGGAAGAAATCTTGCATTTCTATGTTTATAGAGAAAATAGAAATGGTGACATGTCTGGCAAAATAAGGGAGTAGAAATGTGAATGCAATTGTCCATTATACTACTTAGGAGGATGAAAATAACAGCTGGACACTGTGATCACAGGCAACAGAAAATAAGAAGGTGCTGTCGTGTTGTTTCTGGGGTCCCTGTCATTAGCCATTGTCCAGGAAACAATTTGTATCCACTGAAATCATCATTAAAATATTCTCATAGATTTCTGCCTGTAAACCAAGCAGTTTCTTCTCTCCTACAGCAAGCCTCTGTCCCCTAGGCTGGGCACCTGCTGTCTCTCTGGGTCTTAGGGAAGCTCCAGCCCATATGCACCAGCCCCGCTTGTTTTCTTCCCCCTTTTTTTCCTTTTGGAGATTCAGTGCAGTACTGTGCTTGTAAACCGCCGTTTCTGTAGTGGGGGAAGCTGAGCTGTAAATGGGAAAGCAGAGGTGACACAGGATACACAGTCTCTGGGACTGAGGGGAGAGTGATGGGCTGGTCCCTTCTTTCTTCTTTTATTGATGTAACTAGCTCTGAAGTCTTGTTCTCCTCAAGGAAATGGGGAATTCAATCCAAAAGCTCTGGAGAGGCAAAGCCAAAGACTTGGCTTTTCCTATTTGTTTTTAGTCTACAGTAAGTTCTAGTGGCCTGGTGTTCAGAGTGCTAGGTGTTGTAAATATGCAGAGTGGGAAGCAGTCCCTGCCCAAAGGTTGTGCGGCCAGAGAAGAGTCTGGGAGAAGAGAACAAGACTACCAAGGTGAGTGGCAAAGCTAGAAATGTGAAGTCCTGGTTCCCAAGCTGGGACTCAATCTGTGTAGACCAGACTGGTTAATTTAACTTCCCTTGAAAGGGGGCTAAGACACCACCCCCCGCCCCTCCCCAGTTTTAGCTATTCTGGGATCCAGCCTAGAGCATGGGGTACTAAAAGCTACTGAGAGCTGTAATACTTGAATTTGCCCCAGATGCGAGCCACCTCACCACCATGGCCATGGCAGGTCCGAAAGCATGTCACTTATCAGTGTTTGCGCCTGCTGGGACCCATGCAGTGGTCTCCCATGGTTGGACCAGTGCACGCAGCACTTTGTGTGCCTGCTTGAGAAAGAAAAATTGCTGAGGGACATTTGCAACATCTCTGCTGACCAATAGCAAAATTGAGGGATTTTGCTGTCTTGTGTCATCTCTCATCAGCCTCCAGTGGCTGTAGTACTTGCTTTTGAACATCAGGTAGAATTCAAGTCCCATTTTAAAGGATTATTCTGCTGCTGTGAGTGAAAGCTGGTGAGACCATAAGCATCTCAGTGCTGCCAGAAATGTTGTTTGCTCTCTCCTTCAGCCAAATAAAAGGAGAGAGAGTCAGCCTAAGAAAGCAGCATAACATAAGCCCTTTCAGTGATCAGCAAACACTTCTGAAAAAGAAAGAATGACTGCAGAAAAGTCCTGGCGCTAATAGCTTTGAATAGTGGCAGTGAGACGAACAGACTGAAATCAGAGCTCCTCCATTTTACGACAAAGGAGAGAGAGCCCTCGGCTTGCACCCTCTCTAGGGTCTTCCCAACGTTGGTTCCTGCCTCATGGGGAGTGAAGCCAGAGAAGATACTCTAGTCCACCAGGCTTCTCATGAGTTATGAAATTATGCCATGGGAAGTTGTCTTCACCATGTTGTGTCTCAATTGCTGTCTTGTAATGAGTCTCACCTGTAAATCAAATCTTATGATAGAATCACAATGTTGTCCATTATCTCATCATGTCAGTAAGCTTCACGCTCATTATTCAGCACAGGGTAGGCATGCCTGGTGTCTTTGCAAAGGATGGATGGGACTGGTCCCCTGGCAGCCCTGGGAGGCAGGGTTTGACTCGCACTGCAGAGCGCAGCCTGGGCCTCACAGTAAGCGTGATGCATGGACATTGGAGAGAGAGAAAAACATCACAGGCCTGAGGCTTAGGCTCTCCAGGGCCTCTTTCCTAGCTTTGTAGCTGAAGATGGCCTTTAATATGACTGTTGTCTCTGCCCCCAGCTCCTCTTTGCAAACCATTACTGTGCTGGCCGTGGGGCTTGTTTGGATGAGGAAGCGTTGCCATAGGCTCCCAGAGAAGTTGCCATGCTTTTGTGCTCATATAAGCTGCATCTCTCCTGGTGGTACCTTTCCCTGGTTGAGGTGCTGGTCACATGCAAGCTGCCCCGGAGCATCATGATCGTGCAACCAGGGAGTTTAGGTGCTGAACAGCAGGGGTAGAGCAGGGCAGGTAGCGGTAGTGCAAGGTTGCCCATTTCTGCCTTGCACCAAGGTTCATGCTACCCATATGGTGTCATGAGTAGGAGTTTGAGAGCCAATGTAGACATTGCCTGAGGGAAGACTGCCTGGAGAGTGGCTTATTTGTCACTTGGATGCTAAGTATGACAGGAAAAGCACATGGTCCTTCCTCTCCTTGCAGTCTCACCTCTGCTCTCAGACACTGTGGCAGTGTGGGAACAGCCTGGCTTTACTTTGGTATCTTAGCCTCTGTGGTCCTGTTGAAAGGTGTGTTCTGTTTGACCTTGCTATCCCTTTAGGGTTTCTGTGAAGATTTCCTGCTTTCTTCCATGAAGGGGGCCAAAAATGCTTAACAAAATGGCAGTTTCCCAGGCAACCACACTCAACAATTTCATCCATTAATCAGGAGGAAACTAAGGAACAGAATGGGAAGCAGATGCTCTAAACAGGAAAAGACTATGAATGATTGATGCCATCTAAGAGACAGGGAGAATTTACACCAGGAGACACCCCAGCCTGGGGCTGAGGCAATTTCCTATGCAAGAGCTCGTTACTTCAAAATGATGGCAGGGAGCCAGGAATGGCTTCCTAGGCGAATGTCCAGTCCAGTATTTAGAAAATTATGAGGCACACTGCAAAAATATAGCCAGGTTGGCTCAGAATGGCACAGAAAGACTCAAACAGACATGGAGCAGCAGTTAGATGCCAATTTTCCCTACCACATGTGACAGTTCTCCTATTGAGCTTAATAAAATGGATTTTTAATGCTCCCCAGCCAAAGTTATGGGTAGGTGTGATCTCTTCAAGACGTTAATTTCTTGCTGCATTTGAGGTCATGACGTGTTAGGTAACCTGTCTGTATGTTGTAGTCCATGCAGAAACATCTAACAAGCAGTACTGCCTTAAGGTACCACCTGCATATGCAAGGCAGCTGAAGGAGAGATTGGATTTCTTCTGAGGGTCTGTGGTCAGATTAAAGGCTGTAGAAGTCTTGACAAAATGTGTCAGTGCTCTTGTTCAAACCTTGCTGAGAATGGCAATGGCAAGGGGAGGAAATCAGGCAAAGATTTTCCAGGTTTTGGTGTTTTCTTGCAACTCAATCTGAATGAAAATGAAAAGGTCTTGCAGAATCTCCTGAGACAACAAAGTGAAAAATATCTTGACGTGGTAGAATTAAGTAACTTTGAATCCATTCTTTTTTTCTTTGCTCTTAAAACATCTTTTATACTTAATTTTTTTTTCTTCATGGCATTTTTCTTCATAAGATTTTATTCCTTCCATTTCCCTCCATATTTAACGATCCAACTTTTTTCTCTGGTGGAAGCAACTAACTGGACAGAAGGATGAAGACAGCATTGTGAGTATCCCTTCTTCTATATGCTGCAGATTTTCTCTATATAAAGTCACGTGACAGTGTATCCTTCCCTTAACATTTTCATTTAAGTGAGTGTTGGAATAGAGATTTTGCATAAATCAACAAGAAAAAACAAACCATCTCTTTCTGTAAACATTTGTTCCTTTTACCTCAGTAATAAATCCTTCCTGGGAATGATGAGCTGGTGTAATTTATCAATTGACCGTTGTAATGCACATTGTGGTACTATATTTCATGTGTCTGGAGTGCATCTTTTGATTAGAGCAGACCTCAGATTTCTGTTTGTAAAAGCAAATGAAAAGATGCTTTCG
The DNA here is from genome assembly GCA_013397275.1 of Burhinus bistriatus. Taxonomy (NCBI): domain Eukaryota; kingdom Metazoa; phylum Chordata; class Aves; order Charadriiformes; family Burhinidae; genus Burhinus; species Burhinus bistriatus. Next base: position 25,974 of record VYXH01003697.1, read on the forward strand.
ATGGCAATGTTGAAATGAGTATTAATTGCATTCAAAAATCAGTAAGTAAAAGAGCAAGAGTCAAACAATCAAAGTGTCTGTAAGGAGAAAGCTAATCAGAAATGTCAGAACCAGATTAAATATGTTGTCTTTACTAGAATGTATTTGCTGCCTTTAATTACATCAGCCCTATGGCTTTTCCTTTTCTGATACATTCAAAACTCACTAAATACACCTTACAGGGTACCTGAGATAGATGTTTCAGCATTCTGTTTCTTTTACATAATTCATTTTAGGCCTTTCCTTTGGTAAGGAGTGGGAAACGTTATTTCACACCAAACAAACTGGATTAACCAGCTTTTCCAAAGCAAGTAAGACCTTTTGGTCCTTCCAGGTGCAATTTTGTGTCAGGTGTATTGGATGAGCAGGGACATGCATCTTTCTGCATGCATTGGGTTGGGCTGGTAGTCATGATGGTTCAACATTGCATGTATATCAAGGCCCATGTCAGGAAGAGGGCCAAAATGTCAGGTCCTCAGCCAGGACAATTTTCAAGAGCAATGCCAGCTGGCAGCCTTGCACTCCCCAGGTGCCTCCCAGTGCCACAGCCTCTCTCCTGCCCTGAGATGTCTTTTCCAGGTGATGGCTCAAGCTGCAGGAGCCTCAGCCAGAAAAAGATGGTGCGAGGGGCAAATAAATAGGTCTCAGGGACATTCCTTACACATGAGAGGTTGGGAGGTCGCTTTCCTGAGTTATGGGCATGTGCCCTGTTACTGTGGGAGCTGAGCACTTCAGTGCCCTTCTCATGCCTCTCCTTATAGTGTCTCCCACCTGGCAAGATCGTAAAGAGGGAAGTTAGGATACAGGGAATGTGAACTCCCTGGGCACCAAAAAATGCCATCAGGGAGATCTTCAACCATCCCGCTCAGCTGCTGTCTAAACCATGGGAGAGTCCTAAACTAGCCAAGGGGTCAGTTCCTCCCCTAGCCAATGTCTTGACCTGGAGTCTGTTCTGGGTCAGGCTTGAGTGGTGGTGAGTTCCAAGAATGACTGAGGAAGATGTGCTTTCCTGGGTAAAATGACCATCCTGAAGTAAGTCCTACACCATAATGTGAGAGGCAACTAAAGAGGGTCTTCAGCCCTCCTTCCCATGCTGTCTTGGGTGACAGTCCTTGCTGTTGTCTTCTCCTGGACACCTAGCAAAAAAGTCTTTATTTCTTTCCACCTCCCTCTCTCTTTCGAACATCCTGCTAAAGTGCCAAACACATGTCTTTTGTGTTGGTCTGCTGAAATACAAAACAGCATGGGATAAGTGTAATTTAACATCAGACTGAGTGAAAGAAGGGCAGTTAGTTGGATGGTCCTCTCTGTTCTTTGCTCTCTTGCCTGGCCACAATATGAGGGAAATGGAAGGTAGGAAGGGTGCAGATCTGCACTGAGAAGGGAAAAAGTATTCATTGAAGGCCACAATTTGTCCATCCCAAAGCAAATGCAAGCCGCACTCCCCCAGGGATAAGAGAAGGGCCAAGCGCTTTCTCAGTGTGCTGCCACAGGGCTGCTGAACGTCGTGCTGCTTGGAGCAGAGCACCAGCTCCCACCAAGAAATTCCTGGGAGTAACCTGCCAGACCACGACACAAGTTTACATGAAACATGTTTGCTCCTGCCCATAAATACTTTCTGGAAGCATGACTGCAATCTGACACTGCTTTATTGGTTGAGTTGTGCTATTATAAGCCACCCCAGTGGCAGAGTAAGGAGAAGGAGCGACATGCTCTCTCCAGCACCCAAAGCTTGTTGACTGCCTTAGTCTCCGCTTAGCAATAGACCTTTGCAACACAGTTTCAGACTGCAGAAGCTGAAGTTCCTTTGTGCACAGGGAAAAATGTTGAGGGTCAGCTGTGATTAACCCACAGATGGCAGTAACAAAAGCAGTTATATGTCCATCTCAACGAACTGCAGAGTCAATTACACGTTCATGATGAGGGCTCTGCTCATGCCAAAAACTGGGGTGTCACGAGAAGGGGTGGCAGATGCACACTGCAGAAAGTTGATGTGCTTGGTTTTGCTCTGTGCTGTTTACATGATGAAAAGGTTCTCAGACAAAATTCTTGCCATCTCAGAATAAGCTTGAAGCACGTCCTGGCCAGCAATGGACTCACTTGGATTAACCCTGGTATAATCAAGGCCAGAAGCAGATCAGAAGAACGCACCTGTGCACACACATACTGACCACCTGTATGACCAGGAATACTGCCAGAAGGCTCCAAAATTGCTGAATTAAATAAAGTTCAAGAATCTCTCTTATTCCCAGAGAAAAGTGATGTGTCTCTATTTCAAGCGGGTTTTTTGCTGTTACTCAGTGGGACCCTAACAATATGGACCCATTTGTTGTGATCAGACACTAAATGGCTTTTTAAGTTAAAGAATGGTGGTACTGGTCAGGTTTTTTTAAATTCAGAGGACCTGGCCCTCGAGATATGTTAGATGCTGTTTGCCTCTGAAAAGTCAGGAAAAGCAAGCATGAGAGAGCAATTACAGTGGCTGCACATTGCCTGCATGGATGTGGACTGTCAGCTGGGAAAGGCTTTTGCTGTGGTTCTGCACAGTGCTGATGAGCTGGGCAGCAGTTTGCCATCCTTCCCTGAAAGACCTGAGCTGGTCCAGGTGCAGAAAGGTGCATAGAGATTTCCTTGATGCTTTCATTTAAAAGATGGGGTTAATCTCTAGGGAAAGCGTGATTCACCCAAGCAACAATGTCCTTGGTGCTTGCCTAACCCAGGCTTGAGCTTTTCGGAAAGTTGCAGCTCGGGCAAGTTGTCTGTTTCCCAGAAGGAGAAGAGGCAAAATGATGCATAAAAAAATTCTGACATCTTCAAGACCCTTCCTGTTTTGAAGCAGAATGTGATATTTGGTACAAGGAAGCCAGCTAACGGTCAGGCTTTCCTAGGTCTAGCTAGAGTTTGTATTGATCAAAGCTGTAATTTTTTTGAGTCAAAATCTCCTACTGTAAAAAATCAAGCACTGGAGTAGAGTCCAAAAGCAGGTAACTCCTCTGAGCAGTTCAGGTCACAGACATCCTTGTGTTTTGGGGGACACAAAGAGCATCTTGATTTTGAATGTTTCAGGGAGAGCAATTCAGGAATAGAAGGGGCTGAAGGGCCATAGGTGGTCACAGACACAAGACTGGTTCAGAATTGCTCTAACTAGTTCAGAGGAGAAATTAATCCTGACTTCTCCTGATGGGAAGTGATGGCTGGGGCAGATACTTCCTCAGTCATGGTCCCCAAGTTGCAAAAAGAAGGACATTTAAATAGATGAGATGAGTATCCAGGAGCCAGAGGACTGCTCAGCTCCTTCAGTGCCACCCTTGAACTGATCTCTGCTGTTCTTTCACAACCAGCCAGAGGAACTAACACTCCTGCGGACTAGGCTGAGAAAAGCATGGGAAGCTGAATGTGTTCCTGTAAGAGGTGAGGACATTGTTGCGTCCTCTGTGGACCTGCTTTCCTTGCTGCAGGTGAACCTGCCCTAGGCTGATGGACTGAGTCCCTGCTGACTCGTTGAGCAGGCTGAGAAGGGATCCCACTGCTCCTGGTGATGATGGGGGTAGGGACCATTCTCTGTGATTGTCGTCTATGTTTTGCCATACTTTGCCCTATTTTATCCAGTCATCTAATATATGCTTCTAGACCCAGAGAGTCCATGTGATATTTTATCTGAGCTGTATTGCCAGACAAAGGTGAAAATGCACAGAACATGAGAAAAACAGGAAAGGAGAAAAAAGGGATATCACAGGTTCTGGTAATGAAGGTCTGCTCTCTCCTTCTAGGGAAATGTGTCTGTTTATCTTTTTGCAAATTATCTCCTCTTTCCCATGGAAAAGCTTCCCATTCAGCTGTGCCTTCAGCAAGTGGAGCAGTGGAGTGATACTGTCTGTGGTTGAGATGCTTCTTAGCTGGGCAACTGGTGCTAACAAGAGTGGGAAGCAGTTAAACATAAGTGCTCTTTATCTTGGCTTTCTTAATTAGATTTGGGTTGTGAGCACAATTGTGAGACTATCCATATCTCTGTTGTGACTCCGACTGCCTCAGCTTGCAGCAGTGCCTATCCAAGGTTCAGATGAAACAACAGGACAGTGAGTGCTCCAAGGATGTATAGATAGAGAAGAGAGTTTAGTTGTACAGATATGAGTTCCGCTGTGCTGCTTGCCCTTGAGGCCAGGCAGTGAGGCTTGGTCCATGTTATTTACCAGCCCAGATAAAGCTACTGGGACTTCAGCCCACAGCTGAGACCTATTGGAGAAGTGATGCCATTGAGTCACACTGCAGTGTCAGCACAGCATCACCTCTTCTACCGAGTGAGAAGAAGCAATGTTTCCAGCATCCTGCAGGTTTTGGGGAGGGAACTTTGGCAGCTGAAACATGGAGAGCTGTGAGTGCTGGTGCGAAAAGTCCCATGTGCCATCCTCTGGAGGCCCACCTTGGTATTTGAGTCAGAATGACTCCTCTTCTCTCCTTTCTGAGTCACTGCCACAGTCTATTTCTGGCCTGTGCTTTATGAAGAGTGGGTTGACGAGAATGTGCTAAAGAGGTCATAGCTGGTACTGAGGGGTACACACTAAGATGTTTTCCATAACTAGATTAGTCCAGTTGGGCTATACATGGTGACACTTTTATATTCACTGCTGGGAAGCAGGTTGAGGCAAAAGCCAGCACTGCCTAGGTTCACTGAGCCCAAAGAGTTGGGATGGGGTTGAGACTGCGACCAGTGGTGGAGCTTTTTCAGGTTCCCTGGTGCCCTGTCTGTGAAGAGCAGGTGCCTGACAGTTCCAAAACCTAGTCTTAGCCTGGAGAAAGCCTGAAGGAACCCAAGAAAAGTTCATCCATTACTCTCTTGCCAGAAGATGACTTTGGAAAGGGGGGACTGACTACTGTTAGGTCACTCTCAGAGGAGGTGGAATCTACACCTTAGAGCAGGAGTGCACAGACACACTTTTTAGTCCAAATACCTCATCTCCTAGATGGGATCAATTCTTCCTTTCTGGGTATCAGGTAGGGGGGAAGATTCCTCACCTGGAAGTGCCTGGCTCTGTCCAGGGACTTCACAATACAGAACCTGAAGGAGATGGTTGAAATCAGGTGAGAAGACTCTCAGCCACCCTGGCTTATGAGGTGGCAGCTGTGAGACTCAATGCTTCAGTTCATCTGCACCAAAGGTCCTGGATAAGAGGAGGACAGGTTTCTGGGATCCAGCCTTTTGGGGAGCAGGCTACAGACTCTCTAGGGTCTCTGGCACTTAGGCAGCACAGAGCCAAACAGTCAGGAGGAACTGTCACAGATCTCAAGGCTTGTCTCAGGTTTTCCTTTTGGGTGCTATTGGATGCAGAAGCTGGTGTTACTGGCTGCTTTCCAGGTAGATGCTTTGTGGGAGCTGAGAAGATAAAGCTGCAGCAAGTAGGAAGATGATGGCCATAGGTTGCAAAAAGCATGCCAGGACCAAGGTTGTTCAGAGATCTCTAATTGTGGTGATATCAGGCCTGGTGATATGAGCTGTTATTTACAGTGTTTGAACTCAGGCTGATGGCTGTCATACCCTGGCTGAGCACAGACTGCATTAAAAATGACATTGAGAATAAACTCCAGGCAGTGGGAACTTCCACTGCCCACTCAGGGAATGAGAGATTGCTCCTGATAAGGATATACCTTGATGCAGTGTCCAACACAACCTTCGAAGTGGCAGTCATTATGGCTTCCACTCTGCTCCTTTGGGAGTTCAAAAGCGCGAGGCATTGAAGCGATCCATCATTTTAAAATTAAGTGATCTCTCCTCAGTTCAGAGGGGAGCTTGGAAAGTAATATGCCATCAATAAAAATAAAAACAGAAAGCAGCCCTGAGAGAGGCAAACCTCTGAATGGGCTCTGCTAACGCTCTCCAACAGTATATGCCATGGCCTCGGTGTTTGGTGTCAGCAGAGTCCTCCAAGTGTGTTGCTAGCCCATATTCACTCCAGAACAACCATTTTCTCTCTGCATGTTCATTTACACGAGCCAGATCATGTAGCTCTGTATACGAGCTGCCCCCTTAAGAAAGAGGACTGAAATTGTTGTTAATTAAGCTTTAACAATTATGAAAGAAGGTGGCTGAAGGGTCTGAAAGATAGAGAAGGCAGAGCTGGAAAACATCAGGGAAGGCACAAGGTGAGATGACTGATATGCCACAGCTAAATTGAAGCCAGAACACCTCTTAACCCTCACAGGGGAAGGTCCTACAAAAGACACCCTTAATTTATGAGTCTATCGGAAATGATTCTTTCTACTTGCAGTTCAGCATTGCTGCCTGCTCGTGATGAATGTTCCTGCATGGCAGCACACTGAAAAGTGAGGAAGTAGACGCTCGCTGAAAGCCCACGGGGGCTCCACACTTCAGTGGGCTTCGCTGTGCTCCTGCCACTTTGTCCTGAAGTGGGTTCCAGGAACCGTGTGGGCTAAAACCATCCTTCCTGTCAAGAAAGAAAGGGACAAGAGGGGCCGAGGGTCTCAAAATGGCTTCCCCACCACCTTAAGGGAGTATACTGGGACTTGTGCTTTCACAGGACCAGCCAGGTTTTACTGGAACAAGAAATGATGTTAAGAAGAAGGAAAAACATTTATGTTCAGTGTCAAAAGCATGCAATTGAAACACAGCATGCCAAGGCAAGAGCCCTGTCCCCAGTGCAACATACATCTCTTCTTAATTAAATCTCCTGCAGCCTGCAAGCTCCATCCAGTCCCAGCAGTTAGCTGAGATGATGTGTGAGATGAGCTGTACCAACCCACTCACTCTACACATCTCTGCTTGCTCCGTGCTGGTGGCTGCTCAAGATAATAACAAAGCCAGATGTAGGGAGAAAGACAGAAGGAATTGGTCTCTCCACTGGTAAATAAAGTATTTACAAGGTTATTTTTTTAGATCTGCTCCCTCCGTGCCACTTTCTGTTTGGTAAACATGGGAAAGATTGCCTAGTTAACCCAGGTCTTTCCTGCTTGGAAGTATTGAGCATGAAGAGATTTAACCCATTAGGAGGTTTGGGAATGGCCCCCACCATGTCTGTACCACTTTTGGGTTCACTTCTATTATTCCAACCCTAGTCTTCACCATCTGGAGCCTTCGGGAAGATGTGTGTTTCACAACTGATTTGAAGAAAGGAGAGCCAGCTTATGTGCCTAGGGTCAGGAAAGGCTCTCTGAGCCAGCCAGCCACCTCCCCTGGAGCTTCCCATCAGACAGAGAGACCAAGGTCTTCACCTGCCAGTTATCTTACATTTTGGAGCACCAAGCGCGTACCACAGCACACGCAAGGCCAGAAAATCTGCCCTGATTTTATGAAGAAACATTGTGGTTTAGAAATCACCCCTTTCATTTTGATGAGGAGCAATGTTGTTTCTGAGGAGGATGCAACATCCTATCTCCTGGAGGAGGAACCTGAAAATAGCTGAATCCTCTTTTCACCAGTACTCCATTCAAGAAACTCAATTTCTTTTTTCAGGGATCAAGTCATCCATGGCTCTGGCTCTGGTTCCTCGCTGTCGTCTCTGAATGCTTATGCAGTTTCTCCTGCCTCTTTCACATACACAAAGCCTTTGCATTAAACCCTGTGAAGCAGTCTGTGCCATGATGGTCATGTTTGTCAATGAGCTCACATGGATATGGGGTTTGGATGAAGGCTCCAGCCTGTGGTTCAGTTTGCACCTTGTTGTCTCTGGTACTTGTGTCCTTGCTGGAACACATCTGAATGAAGTCCAGAAACACTTTCCAGTGTCAGACAATTTAACTCTACCTGCAGTAATACTACTACTAATTAGAGTCTTTTCATCATCCCCATTTGCTGCCATTCTTAGGATCAAAGCTCCTGTAAGCACCTGAAAGCTGCGTTACTCTGAAATTCTGTGTGAGCAGATGCATTTTGCAGTGTGGTTTCAATAGGAATAGGATAAATATCTTATGCTTGCTCAAGTCTGTGGGTGAGTCTTTGCAGATTTTCATTCATCTTCTTTACTCCGTTCCTAATAGAAGTCTGCTTCTCACAGGATGTAAACAGCATACCAGATGTTTCTGCAAAGTTAAGGCAATTAATTGAACCAACCACTCCTGCTGCCCAAGCAATTTAAGGCAGTTCTTTGCTTTTGTAAGCACCTATTATTTCCTTGGTCAAGCAAAAAGATCGTTGTTCTCTGTGGGAATGAAGAAAAAAAGACTGCCTCCAGAGAAAGGTTTGAGGAAAGAAGATGGAAAAAAAAAAAAGGGTTTGAAAACTACCCTGGTCTTCCTTTTTGGGTGACTCCACTGGAACGTAACCCTTTCCTGCTAGTGGGGATTTTTTCCCATTTACAATAGCATTGAAATTGAATTTGTTCATCCGCTTTTTGAGTGGCAGAAGGAAGGCAGTGTAGCACACCAACATCTCTCTGCTCTTAGATGCTCAGTTCCAAATTTGATGAGATTTGTTGCAATGAGGCATTACTGTTTTCATAGTTGCTTCTTTCAAGCAGGTGCTGATAAACAACAAAGCACCATTTCTGAAGGTTATGATAAGACTGTAAAGACTGAAAAGACTAATACCTGCGGAGAATGAATCATCTGCTCAGCTTATACACCCACCCTGGGATGAGATGATGCCCATCTGGAAATAGCTACACCAGCTCACTCAGTTTGGATGCATGCATGTCAAATGATCCATCAGACACAAGGGAAAGGGTTCATAAGCAAATCTGGTGTTACAGACTTATAGTTGTCACACTGGCATAGCAGTTTAGGCTTTGGTTTTCCTGTTTTCTTTTTGTTTTTGAAGATTCCACCAGCTGTAAATGTGGATTTCACTGGTGGGCAAAAGTGAAAGGAGCTCTCAAACCAGGCAGAAGTCTGCCAGCACTGGGAGACTTCACCTGAAACCACAAGTAGCAAAAAACCGCACCGCCTCTTCATGGAGGAAATGGATTCTCTGGTAAGCTGAAAGCTGAAGCAGTATTAGAACCAGGTTTGTGATCTTGATTTTTTTTTTTTTAAAGCTGATCCTTTCCCTGATGAGAAAGCCACACATTTGATGCACATTCACAAAATTAGATAATTGCTTGTGTATCTTCAAACCACAGATAAAGACAGACAGTGAAATCAAAGTCTCACTTTGGCCTGTGCCCACCTTGTGTATCTCCACGAAAGACCTCTCAGCTCCTAACAGGCTCCTGGTGCTAAGTGCGCAGCTCACAATGCCCAACCTGACTCTGATGCTCCTGATTCTCCCCTCTACTAGTGGGACAAGACGTGACAAGCCCATTTTCTACAGTATGTGAACAACAGCTAAGTCTAGGACAAATCCTGAACAAGAACCTAATCTAATGCTAAACTGAAGACAGCCACACGAGGGAGGACAACCACATACCTGGCTGGCTTCTGTGGTGACTCAGACTTGGCTTGGGCTGCAGTCCCCATCCATCATTAGTTGCTGCATTGAAAAGCCCCAGAGCTAAAGTAAGCATGGATAGGAACAATTTCCCTAAGGTGATGGAGGACCTCAATAGCAGAGTTAGTGTCCAGGAGTAGTGAGGGCCAGCCCTAGATCCTCCCTAAAGGACAGGAGCCAAGTACGGTAACACAGCCAGCAAGGCAGGGGTTTTGCAAAACAGGGCCCCAACTCACAGTACCCAGGCAAGGCAGGCCTAGATGACAGCTGGGTTCAGCCAAGAATGAAGATTATCAGGAGAGTTCATGGTGACGAGACATGTCCTAGGTCAACTCAGGAAGCCAGCCTGCAGATGAGAGCCCAGACCAATAGGGTCCATGGCTAGGCACAGGCATAGCTGTGGCTGAGCAAAACCACAGCACAGATCAAACAGGAATTGAAGGCCCAGGGCTGGGCTTAAATGGAGCCGTTGGGTGTGAGTATGTTTATGTGCACTCAAGGCCCTGACAAGTCAGGAGACTGGGCTCACAGCCCTCTTCTTGGGCAACTGGACCATACTGTTGAGTTAATAAACTAGGCAACTTGAAAATCAAGTGCACTGAATTCCCACATTTATCAACTTGCTATATTCAAATTGGACCTTCTTCATAGGTCCCTGTGCAGCTGGATGGCTGCAAAGCCAGTTGAGTCATTCCAGGGTAAACTGGTCCTTCTGTGAGCTCAGTGGAAGGACAAGGGAAACTGTTATTGATTTTTTGCTTATCCAGTAATTGCAAAAAATACAGGACACTGAAAAGGTTCTAATGAGCAGTACCGGAAGAGTTGGTGCATATGCATGTTTCTTTGGAAAGTACAGTACACTTCCTGAGAGGCCTGTGCTGGCTGCTAGAGGCTAAAAAGACCTGTGCCAAAGGAGGAGACCTGCAAAAATTAGAGGTATTGTGCTTTTCCTTTCATATGGTATTCAGCAGGAAATATCATAGCATCATAAAGAGATTTAGGTGGGAAAGAACCTCTGGAGATTTGTCTCCAAATCCTGCACCACGTGGGGCCACCCTAGCTGCTAGATCAGGTTGTTCAGGACAATTTGAAGTAGAGAAGCTGATCTCTTCCATCCTCTGGACTCATGGAATGGCTCTGCAAGTCAGAGCTCAGAAAGGATCTGGGTCCAAAATGCCAACAGGAACAGGCCTGGTTTCAGCACGCTTTTAGTTTATTTATTTTTCTGAAGACCCAATTCAATTGCTAGACCTTATTCATAACGTAGCTTAACACACAAGTCTGGCTCAGTTTCATTTGTGATGGATGTTGTTCTCAGGCAAACCTCTTCCCTTTCTTTTCCTGATCCGCATCACATGAAATGAGGGATGCAGCCCCCTCTTGCATGCCTGCCATATGCCCTAGGAGGGCTTGGCAGCCAGCTCTGGACTGCAGACAACATGCCAGGTCTTTGGACCATACCTGCCTTGCTGTGCCTGCTTGGGACATGAGCTCATGCCTGCTTGTGCCGTGGTCTGTGCATTCTTTCACTGGCCTCCTGGGATCTGAGTCACTGTGCCCTCTCTTAGGTGTAGAGTAATAGCAAAAACAGTGGTGAATAATCAGAGTTAATAATAATGCTTGCCTAAGGTACTTGGTGCACTTTGCTCCCAAGTAACTGTTGAACGAAAACACCCTGTCTGCTAGGGACATGCAGTGGCTGTGCAGCGTTGTGAGGTTTAACAACATCTGACAACAGCCAGCCCCCCGGCAAGCTGTGGTTTTCACCCAGCCATTGCTGAGCCCCTTTTTTCTGTGAAAGTGCTGAAAGTCAGCTAAGTAATGCTCTTCCAGCGAATGAATTCCCCCAGCGGCACGCAGACCAGAGTGGATCCATTCCCTGGGTGCTCACCCAGGAAGTCATTAGCAGCTTGCAGGCAGAGGTCAATCCCATTACCATGCTTTTGTAACGCTTTGTTGGAAAAAATAGGCTGGTGCTGTAGGACTGGAGCTGACCTTGAATGAACAAGAAGGAAAAGCCATCATTTCTGGAGCTTGCCTCTTTGCAGACTCAAATGTACTTCTGTTGGGATGCTAATTATGGGGAAAGCAATTTAGGGGAAGAAGGCAAGGTGGGAGCAATGTTTTGGAGCTGGAACAATTGTTTCATCAATGTACTGACTACACCTAAAGAAAAGCACTTCTGTGACTCCTTGTATCCTCTGCAGTATGACTGAAAGACATCTGGAAAAGGACTTGACTAAGACATTGCTCATTGGTACAATGATCTCTGTGCAAATATTCTGGCTGTGAGCAGGTAGCAGTCAGCTGCACACATGGACAGCCTCCATTTCTCCACTGGCAGATAGCTCTCATTTTGGTGCCTTTCCTTTAGGGCTAGGGTGAGTCCTTTCCATGAAGAGAAAGTAGATTCTTCCCACCAGTAGATCCTGGGTAGATGACAAGTACCCAGTGGATCCAAAAGAAGTCAAGTAGGGAGCTGTATGAGTTGCACATTAATCCATGCCCCTTCTCAGTTGGATTTTCTTGCTCTCTGCAGTTTTAGTTTTCAGAGTGCAAGTGCTGGGCACCGGAGGTTGTTATGGAGAGGAGGAAGACTAAGACATCTCTTGCTATGGTCCCATTTGCCCTTTTCTGTGGTGTAGGTGGATCAGGAGGAGCTCCAGCCCAGATAGCTACATGATGTGCAAGGGGATTTGAAGAAACAAGCATGCTGTGGTTGATACTCACACAGCTTTAAAGATGGCTCCCGGTGTCACTAGATGCTTTCTCATCCAGATCTGGACTTCCTCTCTTCTGCCTAGCAGGCTCTTCTCTGTGATGGGTCTATTAGATGAGTCAAAGCATACCATTCACTTTGATGCAATAATACAAGTATAAGCTGCTTCCTGCTTAATGTGGGTCCATTTGCTTCCATTTATGATGAATTAATATTTTCTTCTCTGCTGTGAGTGGTAGCACTAAGCATACAGCAGGTAGCTACTAATTTTGTCAGCAAAGCTGGTTAGGGAAGGAGATAAGAGGGGAAATAATGAATCATTGAAGATAATAGCTGGCTCAGGCACTGCCATGTTATCATCACGACTGCACAGCAGTGTCTGTGCCCACTCACCCGCCTGGCATGAGGTCCATTTGGACCTCCAGAGACACACTGTGACATGAAACTGTCTTTCCTTTAAGCTTCCCAGCAAGCTCTGGGCTCAAATGAGCTGGCAAAGAGGTAGCTTAGTCACGATCTCCAGCCACTGGAAACATTTGGAGCATTCCTGACAGCCAAACGCTGCTTGATCCAGTAGACAGAGGCAAACATAATGGTTGGAAACAGATGTGAGGCAGGTTAAGAAAAGCCAGGAGGCACCTAGTTTTATTACCTGGGAAGGAAATTAAATCCTGGGACAGCTCATTCAGTAGATTCTCCAAAGTCCATGCATCGAGAGCAGGTGTCACTTTCTACATGATCCCATCAGATGAGATTTGTCTGAAGGGGTTTAGTTTTGGGTGAGGGGACAATGGGGTTTGAGCAGATGACAAAAATGGGAAGAAAATGAAATACTATTTGGCAGTTCTGGATCACCAAGGACCTCTGTAATATAAAGCTGAATAAGTTGTAGCAGAGCCCTTACCATTTGACCTTAACATCTCCTAATACTGTTACTTTTGTGTCCTCCTGGCTCCACAACTTGCTGACATTCCAGGTTTCATAGTGGGGCCCACACATTGCTATGACTTTGACTGCCTAAAATTGTCTTTGACAGAAAGAAAAGGCTTTGTTCCAGGACAAACAAACCCTTCAGCTCAATCAGAACTGCTTAGAGATAACCACACAACTTCGCTGTTGTATGCAACAGCAGATACCATGTGATACCGACCCACGTCCAAGTCCAACATCTCCAAGCTCATCTGCAAGCCACCTTGAATTGCTGCCGAAGTGCAAAGTGTTGTTTGTTTTTGATTAAACAGCAGAGAAACTCTCCCTCTTCTTCGTTTTTCTTCCCCCTTCTCATCCACAAGTAAAACAATCAAGGAGGATAAAAAGAGCATCCTAAGGGGGAGAGTTACCACCTGCTGCTGTCAGTGTTAGGAAAACAGTATTGAGTCACGCAAATAATTTTAGATGCTTCTAAATACACTGTGCTCTCAGCAGGCAGCCTTTCCAGCTAGAATCTTGCCTGCTGCCCCTAATTCTGAGCACACAGTATACTCCACTTCCTTCGTTGTTGCAAATGAGTCAGAATTTGTCTGTATCACTCACCTGAGCAAGAAGGAGTTCACCAGCTCGGCACTTGAACGCTAATACACAATTAGAGGATGTGTTCCCTCTCCCTGCAAAAAAACCCTCTCAACCCTAAACAAAAAATGCAAGGTAAAATCATGATTCCCTACTGAAATGCGATAGCTGGGGAACAGTTTTCACAGAATCACAGAATCACAGAATATTAGGGGTTGGAAGGGACCTTTGGAGATCACCTAGTCCAACCCCCCTGCCAAGGCATGGTCACCTAGAGCAGGTTGGACAGGATGGCATCCAGGTGGGTTTTGAATATCTCCAGAGAAGGACACTCGACGACCTCTCTGGGCAGCCTATTCCAGTGCTCTGTCACCCTCAAAGTAAAGAAGTTTTTCCTCATGTTGAGACGGAATTTCCTGTGTTCCTGTTTGTGCCCGTTGAACCCTGTCCTGTCACTGAGCACCACTGAAAAGAGTCTGGCCCCATCCTCTTGACACCCGCCCTTTNCCTAAAACGTGCCCTTGTTGAGTTTCATGAGGTTTCTCTCTGGCCAGCTCTCTAGCCTCTCCAGGTGACGCTGAATGGCAGCACAGCCTTCTGGTGTGTCAGCCACTCCTCCCAGTTTTGTGTCATCAGCAAACTTGCTGAGGGTACGCTGTGTCCTCTCATCCAGGTCACTGAATATGTTGAACAAGACTGGGCCCCGTACTGATGCCTGGGGGACGGCACTAGTTACAGGCCTCCAACTAGACTCTGTGCCACTGATCACAACCCTCTGAGCTCTGCCATTCAGCCAGTTCTCAATCCACCTCACTGTCCTTTCATCAAACCCACACTTCTTAAGCTTACCTTTGAGGATGTTATGGGAGACAGTGGCTCTGTCGATGTGGTAGGATGGGAGAGCTGGCTGTGCTCCTTGGAAGGGCAGCCTGCCTAAATTTTGCTTGCTAGTTGAGATGTCAGCTCTCAATGGAGGCAGTGGGGTAGGGAACATGGTCATCAGAGCTCCGCAGAGACTCAAGGCACATAGCTCTCACCAGCTGCATAAAAAAGCCAGGATCAGGCCTCTGAAGAAGAGAAAGTGGAAGGAAAGGCTCAGTCGGGGAGCCAGGAATCTCAGGAGACTATTTCATGTTTGTATACTGCTGCCTTGATGATAGCAGAGCTGGGGGGTAAAAGGAGATGTGTCCATATTTCATAGTCAGGGCTTCTCTCTAAGAGGTAGCAGAGCAGAGTGGAGACCACCCCGGTTTCAGGAGCCCCTCTACTGACAATGCATTTCTCTCTCAGACTGCCTGCTAGAAAGGACTGGACTGTAGAAATAACCTGCATGCCAAGTACAGCACCCACACTTCAGCAGAAGCCATAGCACATACCATGGCTAGACCACAACTTA
This sequence comes from Burhinus bistriatus, assembly GCA_013397275.1. Lineage (NCBI taxonomy): Eukaryota > Metazoa > Chordata > Aves > Charadriiformes > Burhinidae > Burhinus > Burhinus bistriatus. The sequence continues at coordinate 41,013 of VYXH01003697.1, forward strand.
CATCTTGAGCATGTGAAGCACAAAAGAGCCACAGGCTATCAAACACCACTTCAGAACACCCTGGCTCACCAGGGAAAACTGTCTCCTGCAATGTCACTGGTATGACTTCCCTGATGCGTTAAATTGGCACACTTGGTCAATGGGAGCCCAACAACCCTTCTGCAAATGAAGCAACAGTATCCAAGGGATGGTTTTTACATCCAGCATTCTAAATGTTTTGAGGAGTCTGTTGTGACTTCTTGCTTCAAAGCACTTAAACATCAAGCAGACCACAAACCGTGTCCTGGTACTGAGAACAAGTTACCTGGGAGAGAAGGGATGATAGCAAAGGACCATGGTGGATAAGGCTCCATACTCCGACCATACCTGTCTGGGAAGAGTCCCTCACTGGTCCAAGAAGGACTGGTGACAAAAGAAGAAAGAATAAAAAGAGACAGAACATACAAGGAGGAGACATCTTTCTTTGGTGTTACCCAAAGAAACCATGGAAGATGAGCAGACAGTTCAGAAGCACTTCTTGTGAATAATCAGTTCAGCTCCTCCATAGGCTTCCTTTTGGTATTTCCCTCAGCACTTTGCATTTTCTTGACTAGTAACCAATAATGCAGTTTGGAAATTTCAGAGGAAAATCTTGGTTTATGAGATGAAGTGACACCGCTGTAAAGCAAATTCCAGCATTGCCACCTCTTGCAGTATTCGTCTGAGCCTCGTACTTGAAGTCTTTTGTCAAGCTTCAGCTTTTGCAGTCATCTGATGGAGGAAATCTCAGCTCTCTCTATTTTTTAAAATAATATTTTAAAGGAAAATTGAAAAATTCTGTCAATCCCAACATGAAAAAGACAGAGAGGCAAAATCCAGTCTTAGATGAAGTGGTACATTTGCCCATTTTTGTATTTTTATCAGATTAGAAGAACTTAATTTTACTTTATTTTTGTCCATAGAAGTTGGCTAAGTGAAAGCACTCCCAGATTTTTCTTTCATTTGCTGTTCTTCTCTCCTTCTCTGTGCATCACCTTAAATATAAACTTGTCCACCTCTTCCAATTATTTAACCTAGGTGAATCTTTGGGTTTATCTATATTTGTCCCTTTCTGTGTCCGGTATACACAAATTCTTTTTATTGTCTCAAAGAAAACCAATAAAAAGTTAATTAGAAAAAAAATTTTATCTAAAAAGCTGTTGTAGCTTTTATTATCTTTGTTTTTCAAGGGCAAAAGAAAGGGGAGCGCCAGAAGTAAAGATGTAGAGTGAAAATCAAGGAAGGAACACAAACAAAAAAGAATACAAATGAGAAAAGAGTAATGCTAAGGGGAAAAGTAATATCGGGTAGTAGTAAGCACTCTCTGGAAAAGTAATAGGATCATGACTCAGGGGTTGTTCTGTCGTCAAACGTGGACCGATGAAATGGCAAGAGGGTTGGTGAACATTAAGCCATAGTAATGCAGAGAAAGAGCAAGAGGTCACCAAAGGAGATGGAAGTGCCTCCAGGGGCTATCTAGAGCAATTTATTATCAAAAGATGTTGAACTTGCTTAAAAAAACAACAACACTAAATGAAATGTTGTCCAAGTGTTTTCAGGGGAAGGAGAAGGACAGATGGCAAACAGACCCAATAGCTCCCCCAGGAAGGCTGGAAATTGCTGATGGAAATGGCAATTATGAAAGAGCAGGTGATGAAAAAGTAATGCATCTGAAGACAGACTGAGCTCCATGAGCAGATGGGACATTGGGCACCTGCTGACAAGGACGGAAGACACACTTTCAGCAACTGTTTCCCAAGTAAAGTGGATCAGATCTTGCCCACATTGTGCACAGAGTAAACAGGGAATGTCCCTACAATGTCTACACATCCTGCGGCCCTGTGAGAAGAGTGGTGGCTGCCATGAAGTCCAAATGCAGCGTGGGGCTCATGCAGCCAACCTTGGTCACTGAGAGTTGGACTGCCTTTTAAATTCCTTCTCACTAAATTGCCATTTTGGAAAAAGTGGGAATAAACGATTGGAAAAATACTTTATATCTTTTCAAAGAAAAAAGATACCAACAGCCCCCAAAAGAGTTTTTGCTGAAATATGATAGACAAAATAATCCTAAAAGCTGGTGGCAAGAGCTGAAACCCTTCTGATCACCTCAAGTGCATGACAAGGGTATAGAAGGCACAGGTATGAGCTGGGATACTTCATATAAACAGTGACTTATACGGGGAAGTGTTCAGTGCCAACCCCACTCATCTACCATTGTGACGACTCGATTTTCCCATTGCCATAGGAACCCTGACATTAGGATAAAGAGCTTTTTAGGGAGCAGCAACAGAGACCCTTTCAGCATCTCCCACCCCACAGGGCTCACTCTGAATTCAGAGCCCCTGACAAGCACAGGTCCTCCTCCCGGCCGTGCAGCCCTCTGTAGCCAGGTTGTGATCAGTCACTGTCTCTGTGACTGGGCCTTTGTGTAAAACCTGCTCTAATCTGCTTATGAACATCTTTGTGTGCCGCAAATCCCTTCCTTGGCAACCTCTGCTTGAGATCTCCTCATCCTTCCTAGCGGCCTGTGGGCGCAGAAATGCAGAGCTGTCACTTCAAGAAAAAACAAAGGTGATGCTGCAGAACGGTGTGGAGGTGATCCCAGCTGGCAGTGAGGATGTAATCCCAAGTGCTGGAGAAAGTTAATGCCCCACCCCTCAAATTTTTCCCAATAAGAGCTGTGTCAGCACACAGAGGAAGGAAACTGTTAGTGGCTAAACTGAAAAGATGCCAGCTAGTCCAAGGGGTGCTTACCTTTCTGTCACAACTATGTTCAAAAGAGACTGTGGAGGATGAAGGAGGTGTTTTAGCTCTGACACAACAAAACAGCTTTTTGAAATGGGTATTTTTGGAAGTCCTTTTGGTTAAAAAGAAATTCTAATAACTAAATCCCAGCCTGGGTTGTTGCCTACTGTTTCTATGCTTTGGTTTCACCAAACCCAGCCCAGCATTACTCTGAATGGAGACAACCTGGGAGAGAGGCATGAGACTCTGCTGGGAAGCAGGAGGCTCCTACTCAAGGCCATGTCCCGTATCAGGTGTGGAAGGGATTTGAGTCAGAGCATCAAGTAACACCAGGCAAGTGCTTTAGAGACTAGTTGAAGGCCACAGAGGTGGAACAGACCTCCTTCTTTCACAGTGCAATGGTGGTCAGAGAATAACTACCGCATCCCTGTGGACAGACAGGGCAGAGACAGCTTTTGGAGCACAGTAAATCCTTCCTGCCTGTATTTTGTGTCTTGTGGTTCCTCTCCAGGTCGGATGGTATGGCAAAACCCTTTGCTGATTTCTTTTGTTTAGATGCTAAAAGTTGCTCTGGCTAGATGTGGGCTTTTATTCTGAGTTACCAGTGAGCTGACAAGATAATGGCCCAGCAATCACTCTGGAAGAGCAAACTGTATGGGAATTGATTGTATTACAGCTGTATTATAGGCTGCACTGGTTGTGATGCCTCTTATTATGATTGCCTTTTGCTTCTCATAAGAACCTATTTTGCTTGCATCTAACTTAGAATGTCAGAAGTTAAATTCTCAGTGTTACCCTCTGCCTTGGGCTGAATTTTTTTTTCAGTCAAACAAGCTCGTTGGTTTCTGAAAGTGTGGCTGGGGAAAAATCTGTCTTTTGCCCCCACTAAAAAACAAATTAAAAACTTCCAAGGTTTGCGCTGCAATTTGCAGTTTCTCTGGAAGGTGGTGAAAAAACCATCCAAAACTCAATAGATGTATAAACTGCTGGGAGACCTCAGTGCTCAAGTGCTCACAAAGACCTTTCTTCTCCTCATCTCCATGTAGGGTTGGCTGGGAAACCTTCCCCTATCTCCAGCAACACCATGAGCTGGGGCAGATGCAGATTATGTGGTGGATGAAAGTATAACCTTGTGGGTAGCTGAAATTTTCAGAAGATAGTCTAGAGTGTTATAACAGTGGCCAGTGGCTTGATTTGTCCTTGCAAACAGCTAAGCCAGTTGTCACGAATATTTCAAAAGAGTTGGGTACCTGGTAGGGAAAATGGTAACCCAACATCTGGGAAAGTTCTAAGCAGCAGAAGACAAGAGTAGTGTTCAGGTAGCTCCCTGTGCATCACAACTTCTTCCTTCTCTTTGAGACTTGGGCATCAGGTTCAATCAAGTTGCAATTACATTCTTTTCAGTTATCTGCACAGCAACAGCTTCCCAAAGCTCCCTGAATATAGCAGAAAAAGGAAAAGGCTAGTTCACAGAACAGGACTAGAAACCACTTCCACCCCATGCTTTAATTAATATTGTAAAAATGGAAAACACTTTTTTATTTTATTTTCTGAGAAGTGCTGCTCAGTGTGATTGATGCTTCTGTCATGGAGTGGTTTTGTGCGTTATCAGGGTGGTATCACTCACCAACAGATGGAAACATAGGAACTATTTCCATTTGCAATGGGAAAAAAAAGGCTTTTTACCTTTAAATAGAGCAGCGTAAAAAAGTACCCAATCCGAATTTTTTTTTTTCAGACATATTTTTCTTGTGGGTTTTGATGTGAGCTTAAAGAATGTTGTGATGGGAAGCACTGTGCTCATTGCTGGCCTGTAGTGGCCACAGATGTTGTAAAGGAGAGCTGCGCACTTTGCTCTAGGGACATTCTTGTTGGTGGCCTCTGGATGGGGAGCAAGGAGGAGTGGACATCATGTGGGTGACCAAAATGCAGAGATCTGTTTTCCTCTGGTTCTGTCCTACCATTTAATGCACCTATAAACTGTACATGACCGAAATCAAAACCTGTGGTTCTGCCAAAGCATTTACTGAAAAGCAACATGATTAACAAGAGCCATCAACAGCAAATGTTGCATGAAACCAAAATTCAGTGGAAACACTTCATGTATTTGTTAAGAGGACATTATATCAAGCTATCATAATTTTCTCCTATGGTAGATCAGCTGGCCTTGAAATCAGGGCAGGTCAGGTAATATGCCTTCACAGAAGATGTTTTGAGGTTGCCCCACGTGACAGCCTCAGGATCAAGTCAGGAATTATAGCACAGGTTAGACTCTTGTTAAAAATATGAAACGGAACGGAACGGAACGGAACGGAACGGAACGGAATAGAATAGAATAGAATAGAATAGAATAGAATAGAATAGAATAGAATAGAATAGATTTCAGCTGGCAGGAACCTACAACGATCATCCAGTCCAACTGCCTGACCAATTCAGGGCCGACCAAGTTAAAGCACATTATTAAGGGCATTGTCCAAATGCCTCTTAAACACTGACAGGCTTGGGGCATCAACCACCCCTCTAGGAAGCCTGTTCCAGTGTTTGACCACCCTCTTGGTAAAGAAATGCTCCCTAATGTCCAGTCTAAACCTCCCCTGGCACAACTTTAAGCCCTTCCTCTGCATCCTGTCACTGAATACCAAGGAGAAGAGATCAGCAGCTCCTACTCCACTTCCCCTCCTCAGGAAGCTGCAGAGAGCAATGAGGTCGCAACCTCAGCCTCCTTTTCTCCAAACTAGACAAACCCAGAGTCCTCAGCTGCTCCTCATAGGACAACCCTTCCATATGCATCCTTATTGAAAAAAGAAGAAAAAGAGTAGTTACCAGTGGTTTGCTGGTAACTGTCAAACTGGAAAGGCTTTACAGATCCACCATCAAGAGGTGCATCACGGTCTAGTTGCCATTTCAAATTTCTGTTAATAATTTGGCCAGAGGACCGAGGGGCATGCTGTTTAATTTGTGGGGCCAGATCACAAGAACTTTGACAGTAAGGATTAGAAGTTCAGCATGATCTGTCAAACTGGAGAGAAGGTCTGAAATCCATGAGAGAATATTTCAGAAGGTGAAGTAAAATTCTCAATGCCAAGCTAGCTGGATGGAATTAAAGACCTTGTGAGCATGTGATCTATGATTTTTTTATGAATGGAAAATAACTGTCTGAACAGTACTTCCGAAAAGCATCTGGGGGTTGTAGAGGAACATGGACCAAATGTGACCTGTCAGTGTGATCCTGCTGTAAAAATGAAGGCAGGACTCAGAGGTGCACTAACAGCCTTTTTGTCTGTTTTCTAGCTAGCATTCCTGAAGAGGCACAAGAAAAAGAACCTGTGATTCAGGAGGAAGCCTGGAAAGTTTGTCCTCTTGTCTCCATTAAACATAAAATTTCCCTGCTCCCAAGATCAGATAATGCTGGGATTTCTTTGGCTAACAGAGTTTGCACTAATTAAACTAAGGATGTCATCACATCTCTCCAATCCTGTGAAATAAAAACCACATGAAATCCTATGAAGTAAATCATTTGCAAAATACAAATAAATGCAAACCTGCATCTTCAACAGCACAAATATTTAATTAGTCACAGGAACAGCACACCGATGCAGTTTGAAGGACACTGTCCTGTGGATTTCTTGAGTCAAAACCAGTCTTTATCAAAGGAAGTGCCTCAGCTGAAGATTCTGGTCTTCCTGCAGGAATTTCTATCCAATGCAAAATCTGACGCTAACTGAACAAAAATGGTCCCTTCTCTCTTCAGAAACTAGAACGAGGATAACAGCTTGTACTGTGTGCACTTTTCCTGGCAGATCAAACTGTTGTCTATAGGAAAAGGACAGTTTTGTGGTGCTTCAGCTGCAAGGGTATTTTTTTATCACTTCTTTTTTTCCTGGATCGCTGTTATAAAGAAGATGTTTTTCTCAGTTGGCATTGCATAGATATAACAATGACAGGGACCAAGAATTACTTTAGCACTCTGACATTTTGCATTTTGGGCAAAAGATGCATTGCAAGCCCAGTACCTTCTGGTTTATTTGCCTGGCCATGAAGAATTTGTGTCTCTTGATGACAGTAATAAAACTTAAAAAACCCACAACCTCCTGTGTATGAGCTGCAGAAGAGCAAGATGCTGATCTGTATTTTGCAGTGCGGGGAGAACTATGAATTGGCATTTTCCTTGAGAATCAGACCTGAGAGTCACTCAGGCATAGTGCAGGAGCCGTAGGATGATATCAGTGACATCACCTGTCCCACTGTTTGATATTACTCTGATACCAGCTCCAGGAGCCACATGAAACAAGCGTCTTGGATGTGGTTTTCACCTGAGATATGGTCTATCATATCTTAGGTAGGCTCTGGGTGAAAAATCTGGGGTGAAGTTTAGGTTAATTTCTGGTTGAAGTAAACTTTGAGTCCTGGTTGGCTGTTGTCAGATGTAGGTCAACCTGGAAATGCACCCAATCCAGATTTAGTGGATGAGGCATTTCTGTTAAAATTTATGAGCCTCTTTAAGCTCCCAACCCATTCAAAATTACCACATCGCTTCCCCTTTTCTAATGTGAAGCCATGATCAGACATTGGCAGCATCAACTAGAACTTCTTTCCTGGCAAACCGAGAGAAGGACAGCAACAAATATTCAGGACAGAAAACTGTTTTGGGTCTTGTATCAGCCAATCTGTGGTGTAAACATTTCTGCTCCAGCCAAGTGCACATGTGTCTGCTGAGGTCAGCTCTGAGTTCAATCCTTGATGTGCCATCATGGGATGGCAAAACCCATCCAGGGCACCTCCCAAAATCCTCTTGTCTTTCAGAGGCAAGGGCCTTTACTTAGCTCTCCCTCATTGCCACAAGAGGGCTCTGAGAGAGCAGCCCTCAATAAGCAAATGTGTCCTTCAGTTTGGACCTTTAAACTGAGCTACACAATTGCAAAAGCCTGTAGAAAGGCAGCTGAGACTAGGTTGGCTAGGAGCAATATGTCGGCAAGGGTCTGAAATAGTCCACCAATTTAAAACCTGCTATGTGTCCACACAGTTGTTGTTTATCAGGACAGTAGAAGAATCAGAGCATCTTGAGTCAGACAGAGGAGTCAAACAGAGGTGTTGGTGCCTGCAAGCAGGGGCTTTGCATAGGAAACCTAAAAGAAACCATTCAGAGTGAAGACCCGTCTTCTTAACCCTGATGCTCTTTGTTCTGCAGCAGGTTGGCTGCAGATCTCCACTTCCACACCTGAGCCACGGCTGGGAAATTTTATGTTCACAGCCCAGATAGCAAGGCCACTGCTGGGTTTTGACTGTTCTGATGCCTTTTCTGCTAGAGGCTGATTTCGCAGAGCAGCCAATTCACAGACCAATATCTGGCCAAACTGGACATCATGGCAAGACAAAATGCTGAATCATGACATACGCACCCATGAAGAAGCAGTTTACACTGAAGTGACAGTAGGATGGGCTAGGGCAGGAGGAAAAATGTACACCAGATGCCATTTTAGCAGTATGCTCTTGGGAGAGAAAAATATATCTTTTATTTCCCAAGATTCCCCCTCCAAAATTAGCAGAAGGTTTGATTAGATAAGTGATTTAAAGCATACATATGTACCTCTTCTTCCTGTTTCTTGAACACATCAGAAGATGTAATGAGGTAGTAAATTTGGCACTTAGGTGAAGTATTGAAATTGAAGACAGCAAGGCCATTTTCTCCCTTCTCCCCATTGTAATTTAGTTCAATTCACTTATTCTACAGTAATTTAAGTAAATGGCTGGGAAATTATGAGCTCTTTGCTGCACACCATGTTGTGAGGATGAATTCATTCAGCTTTTTCTTAAATGTCACAGATGGTTACAAATGCAAGCCCAAAATGAGGTGAACTCACTAGAGACGTAGGCTGTAGGGGACAGGAGCAATTCCCCTCATAGTGGAAGTTCCTCTTCACTCAACAGATTTAAATTATTCTCAAACACTTTAAGCAGACGCATTTGAGGGAAATAGCAACCAAATAGGATGATGTGACCAAAGATGACTGTGGACGCAGAGTTGTGTAGGAAAAGCTCTCCTGTCGTGTCCCAAACTAGTACCATGAATAAAGCCATGGGATAGAGGCAGGGGGAAGAAGGAGGGAGTCTTGCACACAGGACAAGCTGTTGTCTAGATCTGGATCTTAAGATATCAAAAGGCGTTTGGGGCAGCAGAGGGACAGACCATGTCTCAGGAGTGGCATCTCAGGAAGTTCAGCAACAGAATGAGACATCTCTCAATTGCCATGCAAGTTGATGGGAAGCTTTCCATTGAGTAATACTGCTTGTTCTTGTTGTCTGTTGAATAAAACCTACAAGGTGGAAGGAAGCCATACTCATGACTCAGAAAACTAACCCCAAAATCACCATCTGTCCTGGAGCTGGGACCTTCCCCTTCAGAGGTATGGCCTCTGGGATGCCTTGTTAAGGGGCAGGTTGGTGAGAAGAAGGGACAGGTTTAACTCTTCTGCATTTCAGCATCCTGTGTCATTCTGAGACCTGTATTAAATTGCTCCCTTCTCTCTTCTCTGAGGTTTTCCTGTCGCTGATTAATTACAGAGAGAATTCAGAGGCCTTTGTGGGTAGTTTGTCAACTTTGTGCTATGAGTCAAGAGGAGTGCACCTCAACAAGGCCTGGAATGTGGGCTGGGCTCCATGAGGCATGCCCAAATTTGGTAGTTTATCTGGATTTGTCTGGGACATTCTGCATCCTCTCTGTATGGCCAGACCATCTTGCTTTCGAGGCAGCACATGGCATGGAGCATGCATCAAGCAGACAGAGTGGTGGCAGCCATCATGGAGTCCCAGGGAGCTTGAAGTGTTTCTATATTCACCAAATCAATGCAATATTGCAATATTTTTCCTCTGGCCTGCCCTTGATGTAGTAAAGAGCAGGAATGCAGAGAAAAAATCAGGATGAGATACTTCCTTTCCTATTTTTTATACAATAACAACAGTGACAAGAATATGAAAATCCAGACTTGACATAAATATTCTCCTTGCTTCCTATTAAGCAAGAGACTGAATAGATAGCTAAGCATAAACATCCCTTTGATCTCCAGCCTTCACTGTTAAGCCCAAACCTATACAAAATATTAGCCCAGGAAAAGCCATGTCCTTCCAAATAACTGCAGTATTTTTTGGCATGACCTGGGTTCATCTCCTTACAGTCTGTTTAGAGGCTACTTCTCCAGGAAGGGTTTCTTCCTGCTTCTGTATATTCTTGTGGCTCAGGCTCATGGCATTACTGCTGTGGAAATTCGGTGTTCAGCTTGCAGAGGTTTGATAATAACTTGCCAAGTATTCCCTGGGGAGAGGCTGTCTGTGGTCAAGCTCAGGTTGTTTCAGCAGGAACTGGTCTTATTTGTGGTTTATTATTATACAGTGAGCTGGAAGAAATGATGGGTGACTTCAGTGACCAGTCATACAGCCTAAATAACAAATGCACTGGAACTCAGATGAAGTTGAGGGTCCACTGGCTGATACACACCTAGCAGATATTGGGCTGGAGGAAAAACAGGTTTATATGTAATTCACAAGCAATAAACTGGTGAAATTACGCCAGAAAGAATTCAATAAGCCCCATTCATTGTCTCCCTCATTACTTGAATGGTGCAGTCTATGTTACATGCGTTTGCCTTCTGTCCTGCTTATACCACTGCGTAAATCCAGCTACATGAAACAGGAAGGGAAAAGATTCATAAGAAATGCAAATGAAATAGCCCATGTGTGAAGGAAAGAAGGATGTTTAAGGATCAGTATTAGGGGTTCAGGAGTAATTGTCATTTGGGACCTTCTGTATATTGCAATCTTTTACCTGTGAGTTTTTTGGATGTGTTCCCATGATACGATTGCTGGTCTTTTAGACCTCAAAATCACAAACAGGAAAAAGATGTGATAATGGGAGGACTGAAGGCTTGAAACAAGAAAGCAATTGGGATTGTTTACACCAGCTGTCAGCTTCCAGGCTATCAGAGTCACATAGATTCAGCCAAACCCTGACCAGCTCTCTGAGCAGGTTTCAGTTGACAGACACAACTGATTTGAGCCAGTTGTGGCTGTACTGCTAGCACACAGCTGGGCTCAAGTAAAATCCCAGTTCTCTGTATCCTCTTAGCTGCCCTTTCCCAATGCCTGAGCCTTCTCATGGGAAGACAGAACTTTTCCATCTTTTCCAGACTTGACTGATGGTGGGATCCTGGAGCCTGCAAGACAGATCCCCTTGGTTGAGAGACCAAGTGTGATAGTCGCTGGGGGAACAGGAGCACAAGACTTGGGTGAAAACACCAGCAAGAGCTGGTGACACTGGTGTGCTTGGAATGGTGGCTGTTATTTGAAGGTATGAGCACAGAAGCTCATGTCTGAACCTTGAACTTACCACCCAGTTTCCTTTCAAGGACGTTTTTCAAAAGTCTTTGAATTGAATGGCATTGTCACAGGGCCATTTCAGCAATGTGGCCTCATATTTTCACATGCTTTTCCTAAGCTGCCAAGAAGATGGGATGGGAACTTGAATGTGTAAACAACCCATATGTTAGGGGAAGGTTGTGAACATGTGTTGGGCTTACTTTCCTGGGGCATAATTCTTACAGATACTTAAGTAGCAGAGTGGTTGCACAATACCTTAATTACTATGTTTAGATGAAGCCTGTTCATTGTAGGAGTCATATTTTGTGGCTCTACTTTCTCTTCAAGGTGTAATTTAAACAGTCGTTGCTGAGATGCATGGGTGGCCAGCATGCACTAAAGTTTTCTGTATGGTTCATACAGTTCATAAATGGGTATTCTTCACCCTACCTTTCAAGGCACAGCACTTTATGAGCTCATGGTCTCTTGTGTAGAAGGTGCCAATCCTTTGAAGTAGAAAGAAGGCAGATTAAGATACATGTGCACTGGGGACGTGGTGATTCCTCTTACAGGCACCTTTTGGTTGTTTCCTCTTTGTATCTGAAACATATGTGCATCTGCACGTACTTGTATTACCAAATCTGATTGGTATTCAGTTTGTTAGGGGAGCAGAAGGAAATTTTCAGATGAATCTGAGCAACATTCTAGGGAAGGTGCACTACAAATACATCTAGTAGCTGGTGGTACACCCGAGTCCACTGTTTGTTTTTCCTTTGAAAGTCTGAATGAAAATGAAAGAAAAAAAGAGAGGGAAAGAGAAGAGGTGGCTTCAGTTTCACATAAACCCCACAATGCAGATCTAGGAGAGGGAGATCATTCTACGTAGCTTCAGGGGTCTGCAGTCTAAGGTTGCTGCTTGGTGCCAACATAACTAATGGTGAGAAGGGGGCATTGTAGAAAGTGATGTCTGTAAAATTCTTCCCTCTGTTCAAGGACTTGTCTCACCCCAACAGCAAACCTGCTGGTAGGTGAGAAGTTTACAGTCCTTGTCCTTTCTCATCACAGTCTTTGGTAAAATTAAATGCATAAACCAAGGAACTTCATCCCTGTTTCAATCCCTAACTCAGCACTAGAGGTGCGGAAACATCTGAGGACGCTGGAAGAAGATATCTGAAAATGGAAGATTGTCTGGTGGTTTCTCACTTCTCAACCTTGGAGAGCAATTGGCCAGAGTTGTGTCACGGGAGATAAGGAATTTGGGGAGGGGGATCAGTAGACACAAAAGAATGCAAATGTACTGGGGCCAACACTTCCTAATAGAGGTACCCATGACTGGAGTACCTGTGTTGGACCTCAAAGACTTATTCCAGCTTCTCTCAGTCACGTCAATGCTGTCGGCCGCAAGTAGACTCACTCAGCCATCTCTCAGGCTCATTCAGAGGAGCTTAACACCTACCATTTTGTTGCTTTCTCTGGAGCCAGTCCATGCTCAGTATCCCAAAATGGGCTATTTCTTAGACCACAGATAGATTAGGAGTTTTTCCCTTTGGGGCCCCTCACTGGGAACATGTCTTCTGGATCCTACTGCATGGCGTAGGCCTAAGCTAAATACTAGTGTCTCACCTCGTCTCATGCTGTGAGCTCAGCTGGCTCTTTCCCCAGCTATTTTTTCTAGCTGAATGAATAAACAAAGCCACCCAGTTTAAATGCCTGTGTTACAATTTTTATCTGAGCAAGAGAACATTTCCCAGCAGCTATAGCCACGTGCACAAGAGTAAGGACCTGTGGCAATTAGCAAGTACAGGGAGAGAATATTGGGTCATGTTGAGGCAAGTTTTTCAGTAATTGTATAGGGGCAACAATTAGAAGAGGCAAGAGACTCATTAGATACGCTAATCCCCCAGAGTAGGCAGTGGATTGCAGAACAGCCATCCAGTCCAAATAAATTGCTCATAGCTCATGGTGTGCCTGAAATGAAAAAAACCTCACCCTCTTCTGAGCGGCAACTTGTATGGGTGCACATCAGTGATGGAGGAAGCAGTGTGGGATCTCTGCTTCTTCTAGTCATAGCCCTCAGCCTCTGCAAAGCAAAGGGATCTTGGTGCAGACTGCTGTCACTACTTTATTGATGATTTCATTTGTTCCTCTTCCCCTCGTCCCCTAGCCCCCAGATCTTTGCTCTATGGTGATATTCACAAACTGCAGTGCTGGCAGCTCTCACAAGCAGGGCAGATGCAGTCAACTGGGATATGAGGAGAAGCACATGATGTACAAGGAGATGCTGAGGGAGCTGGGTGTGCTTAGCCTGGAGAAGATCAAGATGTGTGTCTGTGGGGGGATTCTAGCTGCTGTCTGCCTCTGCCGAATGGGGCACTACAGAGAAGATAGAGTCAGACTTCTCTGCGCTTAACAAGGATAACTCCTTCAGCTTCCCTTCTCATATGCCACGTGCTCCAGGCCCTGATCATCTTGGTGGCATCTAATGGACTTTCTCCAGTTTATTGATACCTCTCTTGCACTGAAGGGGCTCAAAAATGAACACAGCCCTTCAGATGCAGCCTCATCAGTGTGAAGCAGAGAGGAATAATAATTTCTCTCATTCTGCTGGCTGTGCTTTTGCTAATGTTAACTGAGATGCATTTGGGCTTCATGGCTGTGAAGGCACACTGCTGACTCGTGTTCAACTTCCTGTCCACCACGACCCTCAGGCCCTTTTCTGCAGAGCCACTTCCCAGTCAGCGAGCCTCCAGCCTTTCCTGGTGCCAGGAGTGGCTTCATCCCAGTTGCAGGAGTCTGCCCTTGCCCTGGTTAAACTTCATAAGATTCCTTCTGGCACAGTACTCCAGCCCACTGCAGTCCCTCTGAATGACAGCCCTCCCTGCCTGCCAGCATGTCAGCTGCTCCCCCCAATTTGGTGTCATCCTTGAAATTAGAGGGAATATGCTCAGTCTCATAAAGCCAGCTGATGAACAAGATGGCTTATGTATTGCCAGCCCCTAAAAACTCACAAGATCTAAAAGAGGTAATAAAATGCCTTTAGACCAAACTCAAGTTTTTCCACAAAGTAGGAAAGAAATGTCTATCTTCTGGAGATATTTTAAATAAAATACTGAGATTTTCTCAGAGGCATAGGATCCTGGGGCCTCAGGGTTTCAGAGGCTGCAGGAAGTACCAAGAGACCTCATTACCTGTTAACACTTAAGCTTATGGTTTAACTACATGCCTTTTGGTGTTTTGTAGTTTTATAGTCACCTGTTCTTTGCGGGCTTACTATATATCCATAATATATTGCACATGGGCTACACTGATGTGCATAGGGTCACAGGAAGGTGAAAGTTGTTTACTAAGCCTCTGCCCTGCCCAGAACTGGTTCCTGTAATTTCCACCGGACGGGCTGTTTTGTTTATTTTTTTTTTCCCTCCGTGCAAGAACTCTCTGGGAAGAGTCAGTGCTGCTGTTTTGAAGCTCCAGTTCTCTGGGATCTGTGCTCTCTTTTTGTCCTGAAAGAGGCTAATATCACCAATGGGCTTGTTCATATCCCTCTGCAAGAGCAAGATGTTGGCTCATCATGAAGCCAATGAAGGGTATGCAATCAAGGACACTCCAAAAGGAATAGTGTTTGCATGTCCTGAGATAGGCTTTGTCAGTGCCTGAGGCCATAATTAGGACTGTCACATGAAAAAGGCAAGCAGAACTCGTGCTTGAAAGAAAGATGTGAAACACCTTGCTTGAACATTGATTGACCATAGCTAAGTATGGAGGATGATGCTTCATCTATGGATGCTAGCAAGCTTTCCAAGTGCCTGGCTGGTGTGCCTTGCCCAGAGTTGAACAGACTATCAAATATGGAGTCAGGAAGGAATTTCAAGTCAAATTGGCTAGAAAAACCAGAGTTGGGTTAGTTGTTGTTTTGCCTTCTGTTACAGGGATATGATCTATTTACGAGGCACACACGGGAATTTCACTTACCAAATTCCTCTCCCTTGGAGGCACTGAGGACATTGGTAATGAACTTCAGCTTTCTTGCTGTCTTCCTAGAGTAGGAATTTTTGTTGCTTTTGGGGTAGGTCTTTTTGATAGAGAACCTTAAGCTTGCTTAAGAATATTAGAGTTGCTCTATAGCTCGTGGAGTGCAACCCTGTGTCCCTGTCAGGACTGAATGACTACTCAGTGGTTGCCTCTAACTGCAGGGGGCTGGATTCAGCAGCCTGAGAGCTCCTGCTGTATGTTCTACATCAAACCAAGCAGACCGTATCACACTCTTGTGTAATGGACAGGTGATGCTCTTCCGAACCAAGTTCCATCAGGAAAAGTCGTATCTTAGGGGTCCTCAAGACCAAGCTACCAAGATCCACTGACCAACCCTTGCTGAATTGCTGCAACAGGAACAAGAAGTAATGCTGGCTCTCTCTTTACAAGCACATAACCTGCTAGCAAAGTTTTGTCCTAGGCTCTAGACCATGTCCCAGCTATCTGCTGGGATTGCAATGAAAATTTTAATGGCTTCTAGAACAGATCTTCTCACAGATTTGGTCCAGATGGAGAAAAAAATATGCTGGAGGATGTGTAAGCCCCCTGTGTATCAGAAGAGAAACAGGTATGCCACCAAGTTGCCAGACCGACTTTTCCTAGGCTGTCTACACAGCCTCATTGCCACAGAAAAAAGCCCAGATGCTTCTTTGAAAGGCAAACAGGTATATGGCAGACTCCATCTTGTGTAATACCTAATAGAAAGTCTGAGCCAACTCCCAAAAGATGAGTGTCATGTCTCCCCACCTTTGATAAAACATTGTTGACAAATAGCAGGTTTGCCATAATTAGAAGCATAATAACTAGGAAGTGCAGCTCAGAACCAATTCAGGCATCTAACTCTCTCCAGCTGCTATTAAAGCTGATGTCTCAGGCAATCAGCAGCAAATGGGTATTATTTTCTAATTGAAGCCACAGCTCCCTACATGTGAGTTGTGAATGAATGAGGTAAACACACGTGCAGTCAGCAAAACTCACAGCTGGCTGTCATCCCTTCAGCGCCACTAACATGGCCCTCATTCGTTCCAGAAGCTGTGGGGACCTTGCTACAGTTTTCCAGAGGCCTCAGGGTCCAACACAGTTAGCTAGAGGAATTGCATCTTCTTTGCTTCTGATATTTTGATTAAGGGCCTGCTTAAAGCTGCATAGATGTTCTGCATGCACTGGGGACTTTCAAATACACCCAGGGTGAATATCTGCAAGCCATGCAAAAGGGCTGAGCTGGGAAATACGAAATAGCTATTCCAGCACAATAAATCACTCCACCTGCTTTATCTGGTCTTGGCTCCAGCCTTCATTCTGGTGGAGGCTGTCTTGCCTTGCTAAAACCCTGTCAGAAAGGAAGTTGCAAGAGACATCACAGTGTTAGAGTCCCAGATCGAGCACTGTGGGAAGATTAGCACCACTGGACTGGCCTTTCCTGCTTCCTGGAGTGCCCCGGACATACCCCACAGTGCATTCTGTACATGTGAATGGATAGAGGTGTTCTTCACTCCTGGTAGAGTTGTGATGCCTGTGTGGGGAAAGCCTGTAGGGTTAGTGTCCCCTGATTCTTGCAAATGCCTCATCCCTTCTGGGAGTGGTTCAGAGCAAAGGTACCATGTCTCTGGTACCCATCAGCATAGTACAGCAATGCTTGACCAGAACACAAGGAAGGATGAAGATTTCATTAGAAGCATGTGGTAGGGCTGCTTCTGAGAAGATTTCATATACACTGTGCCTTTCTCCCTTCCATGACAAGTATTTGCTTGAGATGTTAAATGATGGAGGCCTCTCTGTAGTCCCCAGGTACTCCACTACCTTGTTTAGAAAATGTCTGGCTTTGCTTTCAGCCTGCATTTGTCTGGTATCCATGTCCAACCTCTAGATTCTGTTTTGTGTTTGCCTATGAATTAGAACCCTCAACTGTCAGAAACCTTCCTTCCATATGGATGCATGTAGAGTCATGAGGTCTCTTTCTAAGCTAAACAGATGTGCCTCATCCACCTCCCACTGGGAGAGAGGCTATCCAGCCTGCATCCTACCATTCTTGCCACTTTTCACCTGAATGCTTTCTGTGAGTCAGCAAGCACTGTGTGACTCAATGACAGTACACACAGGGCAAAACAGCCATAACTAAATTCAGTGCTTGCTAAAGATCATGCAGGTGTTATTCTGGGGATCAACAAACCTTCTAATGATGATACTGGATGGATTCTGGCCAGAAAGGTGTGCTGTGCTGAAGGAAGGTGGGAGGAGGGCCTGGGAGCAACGCAGCAGGATTTGGAAAGAAGAGTTGGCTCCACAGAGGAGGAGGATTCACAGGATTCACAGCAGAGCAACAAGAAGATACTAGAGGAGGATTGAGCCTGTGGGTAACCCTAAATGGGATAGCTGTATGTTGTGGAGGCACCAAACAGTACAGTAACTCGCCCCTTGGAGTTGCTCTCTCCAGTTCAGCAGTGAGGTGCTACCATTGCTCTGAAATGGTCAGAGATACCTAGAGGCAGACCAGTTCCCATGGTGCCATAGGGCCTGGCCGGCTTGTTGAAGTCAGAGCACAAGGTGCCCCAGAAACAGGCAGCAGGGCCAGAGAAATCCACAGGAAAACCCTCCTCATTTTCAGAGAAGCGGGTCAAGATAGAGAAAGATGTACTGAAATGGCTGGGACGGTGAGATACTGATGCAAAGGACCTGATGCAATCACCTCAGCACAGTTCCTGTTCCTCCTGGCTTGTGTGAGTGTTTCCTCAATGCATGAGACATACATTCAGAGGGCGACACCACTCCTTTCTCTACCCTTCCCATGCCCAGGAGCACTTCTGACTGTGAGAAAGTTCTGACATGCAAAGAAGACTCCTGTAACAACGCCTTGCTTGCTGTCAGCTGAAAGCAAGTGACACCCTCTCTAATGACTAGTTTCAGAAAGAAAGCAAATACACAAGGATGCACTCACCTGTCCCAGGTGATCACTGCTGTCTCCCACGGGTGGAATTGGTGGGGCTTTTCAGCGCATGTGTTGCCAGCTGTATCACCAAGGTGAGGACACTTCCTAGCTGGGGGATCAGAGGGGCCTTAAGGACCTTTATCCTGACAGATACTGCTCTGAATATTGTACCTCTGGACAATGCTTGTGTAGTGCAGGGGTATTTCCCAGAGACTTCACAGTTCTTTGGTACAAAGGTGCAAAATCCCTTCAAGATCATCCACGAGTGGGAAATGGAGCAAAAAGTAGCTCCAAAGAATTCTTTCTCCATATTTTTTGAGGTTACTGCCCCATAGACTACAGCCAATTCACATATTGAAGACCCTAATGCCACCTTTGCTTCCTGTCCCCCCCTGTACTTGGCAAATCACCCCATGGGAACCTCTGGCTGGCAGAAGGTGAGAGCCACATTGCACATGTGAGGGTGGTTTGGGAGCCTGGCTTGCAGAGTCCAGAGGGAGTGTCTGCCACCGTCGATAGCATTTCCAAAGAAAGGAGCCAAATCCACCCACATGGGTCACGGAGACTGTGTCTTTCTGCCACACGCCTTCCCTCTAACCCAGCCCTGGCAGGGCCCCATCGTTTCTCACGTGTTGCCCTGCGTGCTGAGGAGACCCACCAATGCCCGCCAGGCTCCATAGCCCATGGATCTGGCTTCAGATCCGAAACATCTGTCTAGTCCAGGCATTCTGGCGGAAGGACTGGGATTCGGGTTTTTATTTGGTTTGACAGGAGGAGTGGGAATTGTAGCGTCAATCAGAAATCTGCACATCCCCCTAATGTGATCAAGAGGGTATATTACAAAAAGAAAATAATCAGTAATATGTAAGCTTATGGTTCATGGAAAATACAAAATAGAAGGGGCTTTCTGGTCCGATTCTGTGATTTTTTTTTCCATTCTCCAGACTTCTCATGCTTGTTTTCCCCATGGCCACAGCTTTGTGATTCTCTGCAGAAGTAAAATCATCGTTATTTCACCATCCCTTCCAGACCCGTCAGCCTTTGCTCCAGCCTCAGAGGCTGCTAGGCACTTATAAGACATGGAGAGAGCCCAGAGTGAATCCCGAGCAGCTGGCTTCCAATGGTTTTTCATCTTCTCAAAACCTGAGGCTTTTAAAGAGATATTCCTTCAGCTCCATTCAGGGACAGTTGCTCTTCTAGGTATCCCCATGTGACTTCTCTTGCTTTGGGTGTGAGCTTGAAACTCTTCTTTTAGGCAGGGTGTATGTGCTTTTCAAGCTAAACTAATAATTACCTTAAATATTCAAAGTGCTCGTCTTCTTTCTGCAGAGGGGGCCACACATGTACAGAGGCAGTCAGGAGTGTTGGCAGGAACAGAGACCATAGAAGTGGCCAGAAGAAGCAGTGGGATTGCTCACAGCAGCAATTTCTCCCTTGGAAATATAGATCCAGATCCAGCAATGTCCTTACCTACGAGTTTAAATTTAAACATCTGGGTCAATGAAAGACAAGCCCATGCCCTAATGCGCTGCATAACATGGCCCAGCAGAGCTTGGAGTGGCATGTCACACTGCTCTCTCCTTTCCAGAGAAAGCAGCAAGGGCAAGAAAATCCTCAGCATCAGAGTACAAAACTGAGTAAGATCTCAGCAGCCCCGTTTTTTGGCTTCATTTGGCTGAGGAAGTATCAGTAAAGAGGTAAGGAACTGTTGGACGTGATGTCCAGGGCCTTTGCCTGTCCAGTGCTTCCCCCATCTTCGGTGCGTCTGCTATCATGGTAATTGGGAGCAGTTCCTCAAGACTGGAAGAAAGCAAGTGCCACTCCTGTCTTCAGGAAGATCAAAAAGGAAGATTTGGGGAACTACAGGCCAGCCAGCCTCACCTCAACTAATCTTGGAAATAATTTCCAGACCCGTGAAGGACAAGAAAGAGGTCAGGAGTAGTCAGCACAGACTTACAAAGGAGAAATTGTGCTTAACCGACCTGATGACCTTCTGCAACCGATGACCTTCTGCAATGAAGTGCGGGCCAGAGCGAAGGTGCCATACCAGCTGTAAGCCATGCCACGTCACTTGTTTTCATGATTTGTGCATCTTGTATGGCAGAGGATGCAGTGCTGGGAGCAGCTAATGTTGGACCCCAAGGAATGAAATTTGAGAAGCTGGGATTCTGGGGAACTGCTCTCAAATGGTTGGGCCTTCCTGCTGTCCTGGGAGACTGTCAAATCCTGCAGTGTGCATGAACAGTTCAGAGGAAATTTCATCTCTGCTTTGCCTCCCTGACACCTTATTCCTTGGGCTGGGGCATGGCCACTGCTCTGCTGTGTGCTCTGGCAGATGGCAGCAGGTCATCATGAGAAGAGGGGCAGTGCTTAGGGGTGCTTTCAGCCAGCTGGACATCAGGAGACCAACCTGGCAAGCACCTTCTCAAAGGACTTCCAAAATGCATAACAAACTCATCAGTCAGCTCTCAACGGCTGTTTGTCCACATGCCATATGTGAAAAGCTAGCCAGCTGCCGTATCTCAGAGGTTTTGGTGCTTCTGTTGCAGTCTTTTCTTCCTTCAAACACCTCCTCTTCATCCAGTGGCTTTCCTGAAAAGATGATGGGTTTTCCAGCGCTGGGGGGTAGACAGAGAGCAAGAAATTGAACCTGAGTTTCCTCTGCCAGCCCCTTCCCAGGCTGTGTGGGGAACCCAAAACAAGCACACAGCGCAGTCTTCTCTTGTTTGGTGAGAGGGAAGTGAAGCAACACAGCAGGCTGGGATTTATCCTTCTTGCTGGACACAGAAGAACCGCTCCTGCAGGTGAAGGAGTGATCACCTCTCCTATGAGGACAGGTTGAGAGAGTTGGGGTTATTCAGCCTGGAGGAGAGAAGGCTCTGGGGAGACCTTATTGTGGCCTTCCAGTGCTTAAAGGTGGCTTATAAGAGAGATGGGGACTGACTTTTTAATAGGGCCTGTAGCAATAGGACAAGGGGTAATGGTTTTAAATTAAGAGGCTGGATTCAGACTAGATATACGGAAGACATTTTTTACAATGAGGGTGGTAAAACACCGGAACAGGTTGCGCAGAGAGGTGGTAGATGCCCCATCCCTGGAAACATTCAAGGTCAGGTTGGACGGGGCTCTGAGCAACCTGATCTAGTTGAAGATGTCCCTGCTCATTGCAGGGTGGTCGGTCTAGATGACCTTTAAAGGTCCCTTCCAACCCAATCTATTCTATGATTCTATGATTTTCTCTCTGTCCATTTGCATCACTCAAAACCTAGAAGCCTTCCCGTTATCCCACATTAAGCAATCATCTCCTGGTTTTGTTTCAGAAGGTCCTTTCTTCTCAGCTACCCTGTCCTTGCAGGGCCATTAGCTGGGCACCCTGAACTTTTGCCAATTTACTAGACAATGTTTTGAAGCTGAATTACTGGCTCTGTGCTATCTGCTGCCCTGCCAGTAGCATGGTGGCACTGAGCAGTGCTTCCCTGCAGATCCAAGGGACGTGGATGGCACTTTTTTTTTTCCTGGCTTTCTGTTGCCTGAATCTAGTCAGAACAAGGATGCTGTTACCTGTCCTGAATGCTGAGCAGAGCTGGCTGCACAGACCTGGTACTTCTCTGCTTCCTCTAGGGAATGCGAACTGGCAGCAGTGGTGCTTAAAGAGCATCAGCCAGAGAAAAGACAGTGCAAGAGACAGCTTTTGTACAACAGCCCCTGACCCACATTGCAACCTGCTACAGAGGTGGAAGGTGTCCAGCATCACCATGGTTAGGATGTCACGTTTCTGTCTTTTCTTTCACAGACACACACTAGTGCACACACAGAAACTTGTTATACAGGAATCAATGTCCTTGCCGTTTTCAGACCTGCCTCCATCACCAAGAGACAACACATATGACACTGCTCCCCAATGTCATGCATACAATTCCAAGAAAACGCTGAACATTTTGAGTGGGAAGGAAATCTTGCTGCTTCAGCTGAAATGCCAGAGATATTTGAGACAGAAAAAGGGGTGTTTCAGAGCTAGGTAGAATTAACCCACAGAAAAATCATCAGTTTTGACCAAAAAAACCCCCACCTTATTTTGACAGGAAAAAAGCCAATGAAGACCATGCTGAACAATGTAGTCAGCTGGTACCACATTTCTCAGCAGGCATCATTATTTCCAGTCCTGGACTTCGTTTTGAAGAATTCAGCCAAGTGAGAGCGTGCTGCAACTGACATCCCTGGATAAAGAGGTGGTTGTACACCCCAGCGTAGACAACCACCCCAGAGATTAGTCACCCGAAAGAAAGCAGTGGAAAGAAAGAAGCACTTCTAATACTGTGTGATGGATACTCCCTCTACAAGGAAGCTAGTCTAGCTCAAAGGTGGGCCTAGAGATAAAATCCACTGATGCATCTGAAGACAGTGCTGGACTTGGAAAAGATCTTCAAGTAAATTGGTCCTGACTACTCTTTTAATTTGCTTGTACCAGGAATGGGGCAGTCACTGCAGCTGTAGTTCACTAGGGATTCATGAGGTGCAAATCTTCCCATAGCTAGTTTCTCAGCTGCACTCAACCAAGCAAAAACAAAGATGAGGAGGTCGGCCAGGAGCCCTTTAAAAATACCTTGTCCCCCTTCAGTTAAAAACCCTGATTGTTGCACACTGCTGAGCATTCACCCATCTCCCTGCTCCAGCACTGATTTGAACTGCGTTGACCAAATTTTGTGCAAAATTTTGAGTCAAATTTGTAATTTGTTTCTCAGCTCCTCCCACCCCCTGACTGCTTTTCAGTGGAACCCTGGTTTGGAGCACCTGCAGTTCGTAAGACAACCTAGGTGTTGTCCAGGTGCCTTGATGAACTGAAATGTCTTAACCAAAATGAAGAACAACTTGTTCATTAAGAAGACGTGCCATATTTACTTAAGACTTTCATGTAGCACCAAGATTTACTGTTGGAAATCACCAGCCCACCATATCCATCTTCTTTGTCTCATTTTGCAAGTCAGGATCTTGAATCTTATCAGGAGAGGAATTTGTGACAAAAATCTCAAGAGAAGGGTGACAGAGCATCTCACTGGAGTCTTACTGAAAAAAAAACAGCAAGGCTTCATGTTCAGGGGAAACATCATTCTTCTGACAGTTAATTTTGGTATGAATCAGAGCAAACCATTGTAATTTTTTTTTTTTTAATTTTCTGATTTTTCCTTTTAACTGTCCCTTGTCTTCCTTGCAGGATTTCTTCTGTGCCTGTCTCCCCCAAAGGCAGAGATCTGGCAGTGACTGCCGAGGATTTCAATTGTGTGTTAACCCAGTATTGGATTGGTTGAAACTTTTGTGAACCAAAACCATTTCAGATTTCTCAGTGAATATTCATTTTTTAAAGAAGCTGTGTAGCTCTCTACATATACCGGAGGTGTCATCAGCACACACAAACACACCCATGCACTCCGATAATGCACAGGTACTCATACAGTACTCATTAGAGAGAGCTATTTTCAGATGCGCAGAGGTTTATTATGAACAGTGGAAAATAAAATAAACAACTATTAAGAGCAACCCAGTAGAGCTCTATTAACTCTGCAGGAAATATTTGTCCTTTCTGACAGAATGATAGGTTTATACTAATGCTCAAGCCAGTCTGCTAATACAATCATTTTGTTTCCACAGCTCATTTCCATGACAATTTTAAGGCCATTTGCTGCTTAGATTTCGTTTTCTGGCGCATTCAACCCCATCCTTTGGGTTAGAGGTGAGCAGCTCACAGGTTTGTAAAATTACAGAAGAGTTTAGGAGGAAAAGGGAGATCTGGGGGTCTCTGTGCCCCTCCTCTCCCCCACACCCTCACAGCCAGGTCAGGTCTGATGGTGGATGGTCCCCAAGGATGGAGATGCCACCATGCCTCTGGGCTCTGAGCCAGGGCTGCCCTGCTCTCCTGGGGCAGATTTGTTTCCTCCGACCCCAGCAGTGTTTACTTCACTTCATGTCTTTGCCCTAATCTCAGCTGGCCTCTCGAGCGTGGGCTGCTCCATTCTCTTCTACATCAAACAACTTTGGCTGGGCTCTTTCACCTCTCTTCTCTTGACTTTGGGGAGAGGAACTATAGGGTTGTCGTAGCACAAGATAGATTGCAGTCCACATTTATTGGGAAAAGCAGAATCAAGGAATGGCAGAGAGACCACCACTGAAATCTGGTCAGTAGTGTGAAGAGCTGAACCCAAGATGCATTAAATCTTGCACTGGTATCTGAGCATGCTATATTTTCCCACTTGGCCAGCTCTGTATATAGCCTGGTTTTTCTAATATGTGAATCATCTAGGTACGCTTGTTAAAAATGAGGTCATTTAATTGAAATGCTAAATATGGCCCAGGATTCAATTTCTATTTTTACCACATCTGTGCTTAGGACAAATAACATTTTTACCTCCCTTGATGGTGAGCAGAAGGCTGCTCAGGACACATTGCATGGGAGTTTTTCTATCATTTAACAGAATGAGCACTGATAGAAAATTCACCACTCAGGTTTTGTGTAAGCTCTCCACTACTGCACTGTTTTTTTCAATACTTCAAGTCCAGGCTTCACTTTTGCTGTAAAAGAAACCAAACTGTATTAAAAAAAAGAAAAAGCAGAAGAGCACCTCAAACTGCATGCAGTTGTGTACACTCAGACCTCCCTGCTTGACTGGACAAGCCATATCTGGCAAATGGTGACCAAGGAGTCTGTGAAACTTGTACTGGGAAAGGAAGCTGGGTGACTATTTTTATTTGACTCCTTTCTTGCTCACTCACTGAAAACACAACACCCTCCTGATGCAGAAAAGCTGCCTTGCCATCAGAAATGGGTGTGCATTGCTCACGTTGTACGGATGGGCTCTGTGCCCAGGGAGGGGTGGATATCAGCTAGGCTAGTGTCAGACACGCTTGTTGGCTGGGTGGGACAAGCCCCTGTTGACTCTCGAGAAAGAACAAACAAGAGATCGACAAAAGCGACACGACATCTAACCTAGTGCATGGGACACATGGGGAGACAAGAGCACCATCAAATTGAACATTTCCAGCCCAGATCCTCAGCACTTTTCTGAGACCTTCGGGATCTCTCCAGATCACTGGCAGGACTAAGACTCTGCCATAGCAGCTACCAAGCAGGAATTAACCCTCCAGGAGGAGACAATCAACAGGGTCTTGATCTCCTCAGATATAGACAGATTTTTGCATTCAACAGCAGGAGAGTCTTGAATTCAATGAAGGCCAAACCCAGACATCTCACCTGGAGGATAGCAATGGAGGAATACCATTGTGATTCTGTGATTCTGTGAATCACAGGCCAAATGTTGAAGAGGAGCTTGCATAAAACAGTGTCTGGAGCGTGTACAACTTGCTCCCACAGGTGAATATTCTGAAATCAAACCAAGCTCTGTTACTCAGGTAAAACCTGAGCATCTTATCTACTTGCTTCTGTGCATCAGAGTGCAGATGGACAATGGAGGGGGATGAGACAATGTGGACTTCTCTCCTGCCTAGGTCTGCAAGGTTGCTTCCCTTTAACCAGGCTAGTTCCCTCTGCTCCTCTCAACAGGGATCTCTCAGATAAAGGTGATTAAGGGAAGATACTAAATAAAGAAACCACTTGAGTGAGTAGAAAGACCAAAAGACCAAAATGTTGGAGTTGTCTTCCCAGGTTCTAGAAGTGATGCATGGACACTCAAGCTCATCATGACAAGCCTGATCTCTTGTGCAGGAGCCATGACAAGCCCTCTTTCTTGGAAAGAAGAGTCATTAAAACTTTGGTCCACGATGCATTTCTTCTCATTCTCTTCTGCTCTGTGCAAATTTACGCCTTATCTATATACCTTGTATATAGCTCCTGCTGCTGTGATCAGAGGCGTCTGCAAATGTACAGATGCAGATGAACAGCAAATCCGGCCCTGCTGCAGGTAACAGGAATTTCCACCCCAGCAACAGCAACTTTACTAAATCGCCGAATCACATAGGCTCAGGATTAATTATGCAAACCATGATAGCACGCACAGGCTCTACAAGCTTGTTAATGATTCATGTGCATTTTAGCCTCTGGGAAGAAAAAAATCAACAGGAGTCGGGGAAAGTGCCTTCAAATCAGAGGGGCAGTTCAGGCAAAATGGTGTAATTTTATTCTCTGCCTCCTCGCATTAACAATAGATCTTGCTTCTGGGGACTTTTCCATAGGGCTCACAGATATGCTCCAAGATAAAAGGAAAAGGTTTTGCGTTTTTTGGGGGGCAGTTTTGTTTGTAGTTATATGACATTGCTACTTGGAGTTGGAGGCAATTTTCTTCATAGGCAGGAAGTCCTGTGTAGGTCTGTGGTATTCCCAGGTCAACATCCCATGGCCACGCATTGACGTGAGACCAGCACTACTCAGCCCATCCATCTTCTCTCTACTAAGGGCCAGGAAAAAAATGCCTAGAAAGAAGTAAAAGCATAGGGCTAGCATGTTCTGATGCTATCCCAGGGTACTGACCTGGCCTCCAAGTGTGTGGAACTGAGGGACTTCCTGAAGCAGAGACTCTGAATAGTTAAAAACTAATAGTTAAAAACAGAACAGAACAGAGACTCTGCCTCTGCAATTAATAGCCCTTGATGGATTTTTCTGTCAAGAATTTGCCTAATTGCTCTTTGAACTTGTGTGAGTTTTTAGCATGCACAATATCCTGTGGTTCATTGAGTCCATGCTTTAACTATGCACTGTGTAAAGATGTCCCTTCTTTGGAAACTGTCATCTAGTGTCATTCGCTTATCCTAGCCCCTGTACCATCCTGGCTCATCAACATGTAAGCCAAGCAGCACAGGCCCAGGTGCACTTCCCTCTGTGACTCTCCTCCTGCCTACTCTCCTTTAAGAAATTAGCCACATACACACACAAAACACACTCTGCTGAATCCAAGCTTAATTTTATATGGCAGGGCAAGCCAACATATTTTTAAGACAATTGATCAGTTTGGCCAGCTTAGAGCTGGACATCACTGTCGGTGTGATTCAGCCAAGTGCTAAGAGTATGCATAGCTCCCAGTCTAAAAACTTTCCTTTTGTGGTCCTACTGTCTAAGTCGGCTTTTGCAACAGCAATCAGCTTGTGGAATGAGCATGTCCAGGATAGGATCACCAGAATATTTATTGATACTAGAGGATACAATCTTTAAGCCATGAAGGAAATTGAATAGCAATGAAACATTTTATTAAGAACAATCTCTTCTGAAGGAAGCCCAACTGCTGGATCATGTGTCTGAGACCGTAAAGAGAGTCTTGGTAGGTGACTGCACTTACAACCTCCATAACCATCATAGAATCATAGAATCATTTAGGTTGGAAAAGACCTGTAAGATCATCCAGTCCAACCATAGACCCTACTCTACCAGGTCCGCCACTAAATCATGTCTCTGAGCACCATATCTGCACGACTTTTAAACACATTCAGGGATGGTGACTCAACCACCTCCCTAGGTAGCCTGTTCCAATGTTTGATAACTTTTCAGTGAAAAATTTTTTCCTAATGTCCAGCCTAAACCTCCCCTGGTGCAACTTGAATCCATTTCCTCTTGTCCTATCACTAGTTACTTGGGAGAAGAGACCAGCNCAGATCTCTCTGCAGAGCCTCCCTACCCTCAAGCAGATCAACACTCCCGCTTAATTTGGTGTCATCTGCAAACTTACTGAGGGTGCACTCAATCCCCTTGTCCAGATCATCAATAAAGATGTTAAACAAGGCTGGCCCCAAAACTGAGCCCTGAGGAACACCACTTGAGACCTGCAGCCAACTGGATTTAACGCCATTCACCACAACTCTCTGGGCTCGGCCATCCAGCCAGTTTTTAATCCTGTGAAGAGTACACCTGTCTAAGCCATGGGCTGCCAGCTTCTCTAGCAGAATGCTGTGGGAGACTGTGTCGAAGGCCTTACTAAAGTCCAAGTAGACAACATCCACAGTCTTTCCTTCATCCACCAGGTGGGTCACCTGGTCACAAAGGAGATCAGGTTAGTCAAGTAGGAGTCAGGTTGGTCAATCAGGAATAACATATGGTCATTGCCATAACATCAGTCAGAATCCTCACATCCATGGTTTGCTGATGGCAGATTGAAAAGGTACATGGTAGGTGATTTGAAATCATTGATAAGGATAACAATTGTGGCTTAATCCTCTGTTTGCAGACTAAACCTCACACCGTATTGGTGCCATCAGCTACAAGCAACCCCTGGACACTAGCTGCAATGCACTGTGTGGTAGTAATGTGCCAAGTGCAAAGCTGAGCTGCTGCAATACTCTGTCCTGTCCTCATCAGGTTAGGAGTAGGATTAGGCAAAAAGAAAGACCTACCTTAGAAGGAGGTTTGTCAACAAACCTAAATATCCATCATCTTTGGAAAGGTGAATTTCTAGTGTAGCTAAAATGATCAGCCTGGCTGAAGATGGAGTTTTTTCTGTTTCACAGGTAGCCTTCATTAAATACATTGATGTCCTCCATGTCCCTTGCCTCCTCTCCACCTGGTTTCTCTGTCCTTAATGTCTTGAAGCAGCAAGAAACTTCTCT
The DNA here is from genome assembly GCA_013397275.1 of Burhinus bistriatus. Taxonomy (NCBI): domain Eukaryota; kingdom Metazoa; phylum Chordata; class Aves; order Charadriiformes; family Burhinidae; genus Burhinus; species Burhinus bistriatus. Next base: position 69,619 of record VYXH01003697.1, read on the forward strand.
GAAGTTTTCTAAATGACTCCATTATGTATGTAGCAGCTGCTCTGCATTTTCTCTGCATCCTGTGTGGCTGACCTGACCTACCTGTTAAATCTCAGGCACCCAAAGCCCTTTACCAGAGTCTGAGCGAGCTGTGCAAGGATAACTGCATTTTGTGAGCTTGGGTTTTAGGGGGTTTAGGTTCTGTTTTTAATAATTCAGTTGTTTTTCCAATAGGTTTGTGAAAGCTGTGCTGACTAAGCTGTGTCACAGGTGGGATGAGCTATGCCAGGGAGAACAGGAGATATTAAATTCTGGGATTTCCTCTTCCTGTCCCCTGGCCAGGCTAGTGTGCCCACCTCATCCCGAGCTCCTTCCTATATCCCATAGAAGTTAAACAACAGAGTTTTGAAAAGTGTTCTCACTAAGGACAGGATAAAGGACAATCCTCATGTGAAAACAACACTCAGCCTCTGTGCATTTCTGAAGTTGGAGTAGTTACCCTTACTGAAACAGGTTGGGAAAGTCAGGTAAAGAGTCAGTCTGACTTACTTGAAATCACCCAACAAGCCAGAGTGCTGTCCTCAAACAAGCCAAGACTTCTCATTTCAGCCAGCTCTCGTTATTTATATTGTTGTCTGACCGAAAGCAACATAGGCCACTGGTAGAGATACCCCAGCTATAGCCAGAGAAACCAGTTTAATTGCATTAATAAACCTTCAAAGAAGACTTGCATGGAAAGCAAAGTGTTGGTTAATTGGGTGAGTTTTCTACTGGTCTGAAGAATGCTAAATTAGCCATCTCTTCCTGGCTTGTCTTCCCTGGCAGGTCAATGTGGCTTGTAACTTGAGTAATACCTCCAGCCTGGGTCCTATCCACAATGCAAGCCTCTTTGACTGAAGTGTGGTGGTGCTTAACTGTGATATGCTAAAGGCTAGCCTCCAGCTAAGCTGTTTTAACATCACAAACCCACTGTCCCAGCCCAGGCCTCAACACCCTTACACTGGTGTGAAGGCCTGTGTGGAAGGTCAAGTCCCAGTAGCTCCTCAAATGCTTAGTAAATCTTGATTTGATCTTGCTGAAGGTCTCACATGAGATGGATAATACCAAAAAGCCAATGTCTCAAAGCAGGACAGCCCAAATCCTGTTGTGGCTGATGCAGAGGAGCAGATATCTGCATCAGATGATTCATCTGAACTGTCTTAGGAAGGATGAATCACTGGCTGGCAGTGGCTGGGTCTCTCCCTTGCCTATGACATGTGAGACGGCAGTCGCAGCCTGTGCCTTCAATGAGCACAGATGGACCTTTGCTGGTCTCCTGGGACAGGCTGAACTACCTGTGCTTCGCTGCCCTGGGAGACAGCAGCAGCCTACAAGTCCCAGCCATGACTTATTTCTGGGTACTGCCTTGAGGACATCTCTGCCCATGATGGGTTTTCCATCCTAGGGTACAGAGGGATAGCACACCCCAGGGTTTGAAGGGAAGAAAGGATAAAATCAGAGAGGAATTGACCCCTAGACCAACAGCTCACAGGACTGAGCGGGGTGTCTATCTTGCAGAGCCTTTACCAGAGCCTACACATTTCTAGACATGGCCAGCAGTCTCACCATCACATGCCAAGGACTTCTCTGCCTTGCTGGTGGCACAAGAGTGCTCTGAACAGAGGATGTCCTTCCTAAAGTAATGGTTATTTGCCAGTGATGTGCATTGTCTAGCAACAGTTGACATTTAATATCAAGGCTGAGCCATTCCCTGCCTGGGAAGCATGGAGCTGAGCTCCTGCCAGGTTGTGCTGGTTCTTTCAATTTTATTTTCTTTAATTAAGTGAGCAATAAGTCTCCAGTGTCTTCTTCCTGATGTCTGAATTAATTACCTGCAGATGTGTAAAAAGAGTGTCCTGCCTGAGTTTGATGAGTGGCTGGATGCAAGGGAGCATTGGTAGGAGCTCCATCCCTTCACTCGTTCAGCTTTGAATCAATGCCATGGCAGGGGCTGACTCTGCCTGTGCATGGCCCTACGCTGAATCAGCTGATTTTATTTTTCTTCATCATCTCCTTTCTTTTCTCTTCTTCCATCTTTCTTCTTAGCTTCACAGCTCCTCTATGTCGCTGTGTGGCTCCACGCAGCATAAGGAACTGGCAGATGCAATCCTGGTTCATTTGCCCATTATCTCATTACAGGTTTCTTTTATGGTCCTCATGTCATCTAGCCTACAGAGAAGCACTCCCATCATCTCGATGAGACAATATTCCAGCAACTGGCATACCAGTGATGTCTGTCATCACTCTTCAATTATTTTCCCTTGGGCAGGAACAGCTGTGACAGTGAAGACCTCTGAAAGCTTGGTTTCCTCCCTGTGCACACATTTCTGTGCACATCTTACCTGGTCATACAGGCACATCAGAGCCAAATCTTCTGCAAATAGGCCCAGCGCTGGCATGTTCAAGAAAGTTGTGAAGGCATGCCTGCAACCAACAACTCTGGTGGCTTAGACAACTTGTGCTGCAAGGTCTTGGTGCTTGTTGAAGGCCAGGATGAGGCAAAGTCAAAGGAAAATTAAAACTTGATATCACCCAGAGGAGCAGGGAGATGGAGCACATGGAAAAACATTGGACTGCAGCTCAGAGTGGTGATAGGAAACAGGCTAAATACTATGGCACCTGGAAGAGTGTTTATTTCATATTTTAAGTGACTCGAATAACGTTACCAACATGTCAGTGTAAGGGTAACTAGAAGCCACATCCAAGGACTGGTGATATGTTTGTACTGTCTTGTGGCAGCAGTGCAGAACAGAGAGCTGCGGCACTCTGTAAACCCAGATTCCCTCCAACTTTCTGTTTGTTCACCTCCATCTCTCTGCTCCAGTGCCTTGAGGTGGATTGTTTTGAAGGACAATTTAACTTGCAGTTTTTCTGCATGCAAAAAGCACATCTGTCTCCTTGGGTCAGAACAGACCCTTGTGTTTTGATGGCCAAGGTGTCAAGGTTACAAAGACATCTTGCGTGTCAAGACAAGACAGGGCAGGATGTCTCTGTCTGACTTCAAAATGGGGTTTACTGTTAAAGGGAAGTCTTGACATGGGACACTTCATCCTTTAAAGGGTGCAGTACACAAAGACACAGGATTGTGCAGGAGCATGAGCACCATTTAGCTCCTCTCAATTCTCCCTTCTTCCCAGACGTTTAAATCGGTTGCACATATCAATTAAGTTCAGCTCACACACCCTGTGAGGCAACTAAGTGCTATTTTACTTATTTTATTACAGATGGGGAAACAAACGTGTAGAAAGGCCTACTGACACGTGGCTTCAAAGCCTCTGGGAGAATACAGAGTTCATCCATCTTTGCTGCGTCCCCTGGGTCGTCCTCTTCCCCTGTTGCTCCTTCAGGTGAGATGGGATCATTCCAGCACCTTCCCACTGCAAAAGTGCCCGTCTCCAGAGAGTGTTCGAGGTCCTTCTTACATGGCCCTGGCTGAGCTAAGGGCAAGCCCCGTGGGGTCTCAGTCACCCAGACACAAAGTTTGCTTTTCTCGGGCAGAAAAGCAGCACCCACCGGCCAAGCAGCCTGTGTTAAGGTCTGTGCCTGACAATGAGGGGGCCCAGTGAGCACCAGTGCTATTGGTAGGGGCAGAATAATTGGTTGTACTGATTAATTCTGGGCCTAGTGGCAGTCACATATTAACGATAAACTGGAAATGCCAACTAGGCTGCGTTCATGTTTGATTGATGTGGAATGATTTAATTAACCCAGGCTTACATTTGAGCATTGCCCATTAGCATCTGGCATTAAAAACTCTCTGAACCGTCCGAGCTCAGCAGCTACCTTAAGGAAACCATTTGACATCTATTCAGGAGATTTAATTGTGCCATTATGTGCCTATGTACGGCACTGAGTGCCGTTTAACCATTGCCCTTGCTAGTTGATTAATTACCAGGCTCAAGTGAATAAGTGTGGGAGCTCACTACATGCTTCTCCATGGCTGAGACAGAGACAAAACCTCATCCAAGACGAACGCCAACCTGGCTGTGGCATGCAATGGATAAGCTGGGATCTGCAGGCAAAACCTGTTTGTTTTACTGGAGAGGCAGAAAGTATTAGGAACTGGCATGAGCTGGAGAGAAGCAGTGCATGCGGTAACCCAAGAAGGTTTCCACCTCCAGGGCTTTTTGGAGAAAGAGGCCAGCACTGAAAATAGCTAATGCAAATGAATTTCAGTACCAATAGACTGTCCCCAGGGAGGGGGAACATTTTAAATGATATATTATGGATGCTTGTGAGCCTAGACTGCCAGGATGTCTCTTCCCCCTTTGCTTTCTAGTCCTGGGCTTCCAGGGCGAATAAGGTGGGCTCATTCAGTGGCCACCACTGGGACTGAAGGTGCTGTGATGGAGAGCCCACCTGGGGAGTCAGGCAGAGACTCAGTGAGCACAGGCACAGCAGAGGGGCCCTCCATCCTGCGAGCCCAGTGTTTTCTTGCCAAGGCTGTTATTTCTGCAGGCAGTCCCACTCTCTGTGTTCTGCCCTTAAGCAATGCACCTGTAGGAGTCTGTTGAGACAGCAGTGGCCTTGGCAGGCCTCCTAGTGTCACCAGCTGACACCCACCGTGGGGCAGAACCGGCTCTAAAGCACCCCTGCCAAACGTGAGCAGGTCCTGCCCTGGGCACGTGGAGGAACCCGGGTGGCTGCAAGGGCTGTGGGCGACAGGTGGGAGTGGGGTGCAGTGCCTTGGGGCTGGGGCCAGCTGTGGAGATCTGCTGACAGCCTCCTGCTTTGGGGATCTGACCCAACACCTAATGAAGAAGCACAGGCTGGAGTTGGCGTGCGTATGAGAGAGGGCTGAAATTTAGCTGGCTCCTGCAAAAGCAAGTACACATGCATGTGCCTCTGCTGGGCTGAACACCTTCTCCCCATGTGCATTCAACCTTCCTCCTCAGATAACGTTACCCGTCTTTTAATTTTGCTGGAAGGAAGCAGATAGCAATTTGGCAGGTCACAAGAGAGCCCAGCATCTCTCAGAGCCTTCAGCAGCCTGTTTCCGGCTGCGATTTGATCAGGTTTCCATATTCATCACTGCGTTTCCTGTGGGGGCATTTCTGATAAGCTTTGCACTTCGCATCCTGTGGTGCCCTCCTCGCCTCTGGTGCTCACAGGATGTTCGCTGCACTACGAGCAACTTGGGGCTGCTAAATTGCTCACCGAAAATGAGTACTTGCTGGGTGTTGTGGGCATTGTCCCAAGGATGTGGTGAGCGGAGTGAGCTGAGACACTGGCAGGCAGGGTGGGCTCCAGGCGCTGGAGGCTGTGCCAAGGAAGTGCTGGGTACCTAACAACTGTGCCCTATGGCCTGAGGAAAGCCCCAGGAGATGGTGACTTCAGCCTCATGGGTGTCCCTTTGGCTTGCCTCTGTGGAGGCACCCCACTCCTGCCGCAATCAAGGACGCGCTGAGCTAAGGGTTTCAGCCTGGACTACTAATGTACAAGGGGAGAGGCAGGGAAGTGCAGGAAGCAGGGAAATAATGCAAAGAGAAGAATTATGACCACATTTTCAGATGAACCCCGTTCTCTCTTGGCAGGTCCATATATCACTGAATACCACTGACTTCCTCTCATTGCAATTCCAGCAGTGATATTTAACAGCGGAGCTAAAAGTCATCTCCAAAGGGAGATTTAGGGAACTGATGCGATTCCCAAATTGAAGACCAGGGAAAAGCATACTACTTGCTCACGTAATTGACTTTCAGTATAAATTTTTACTCCTCACCAGTGAAAAAAACATCATCTTCCTTTGACACCTATTACATTTACATGGGATTTTCTTGACTTCTTTCTTTTTTAATCAGAGCCTGAATTTTGTTCTGTTGTGCTGGTGTAAATCCAGGCCAGCTTCATTAATGCTCCCAGATTTGGGTTGAGTGCAGTGGCTTGCATGTCAGTCAATCTAGGCGCACCCGCACCCTCCTACAAATATTTTGCTCTGTACTTTCAGGGTCTGAAATGAGGAGTGGGTGTTATCTTTGCAAGTCACCTGGGAAGGAGTACGCTGCAGGCTTGTTTCCCAGGTGGGGACCTCAGCAATGGGGCAGAGTGTTAGATTGCAGCTGGGAAAGAAACCTGGTTGGCAGTTCAGGTGCCCTGCTCTGCAGTGACTAGGAGCTTAATAGGATGGATGTGGCCAGACTCTGCCACAGGTTGCTCTCAGGGGCAGAGGAAAAGGCATGAAAAGGACATGGCACTTTTTGTTTTATGAGGCTACAAGTAGCCACAGTTCATCGTAGGTACCATGGTTATGGGCTCATATGAGAAAAGTCATGTCAGAAGCTGTAGTTCCTATTAAAAAAGGAAGAAAAACCTCATTAAACAGCTTCTCATTCGTCAGAGGAGATCATGGGAAGAGTCAAATAAACAACCCCCAATTTCCAAACAAATGCAGTCTCCCACTTTTCCAGGGTGTAACAAATAGCTGTCACACCGCCCAAAATCTTGGCGCAGAGAGCCAGAGACCTAGCAAGTGCCAAATATTGTAAGCATTTGTGGAGGAGTGGACCTTGGCCAAGGGAGCCACCTCTTCAGATGGGAGCCAGGGTGCGGCCAACTCTGGCACGGCTGCAGCTGGGAGGCCTTAGCCACAGCCCTCCCTTGATCAGCACGTTTCCAGCCCAGGCAAACCCCTTGCACCCCAAACCTGCCCAAAATCTGGGAGATGGGGCCTGGCATGACCCTCAGGCTGGTTCTGGGCAAGTTCCTGCTGGGCAGCATGGCCCAGGTGCATGGCATGGTGGACACAACCGGGCACAGGCAGAGGCTGGATGCCTTGCATGTGTGGGGCACGGGCACCTCACCACGCTGCTGGACCCTGCCAGCGCTCCAGGCTGGATCCCACACGCCCGGCAGGTGTGCCCAGCCTCGCCTCCTGGCTTGCCCGCAGAGCATGGATTAGAGCAGAGAGACCAGTAATTAGGGCCATGTGCACTGAAAACATAAACAGGCCATTTCATCAGCACCCAGCCCTTGCTGTGGTCAGAAGCCTGGGAAGCCGCTCGCTGAGATGCATGGCCTCCTTCTCCCACGTTTTACAGCCTGTGGGCAGGAACCATGTTACTTGTTTGCTGGCTCAACTGCTCACCGGGTTTGCCAGGAGCTGTAGAGAGCCCTAAGGAGGTGCCGCTTTACAGCTGCCCTGCTGCAGGGAGCTGTGAGCATCTTTGGGGTACACAACGGGCAGTGCATAGACATGGACCTTGCACAGCTGTTGGCAGCTGGCTAGGGGAGGTTTTTAAGCTAACACTAAATGTCCTCCATTCAGCACGAGTGGAGCTGGAGTTGGGTTTGGGGTAACCTGGATGTTGACCTGTGTGGGACAGGTACTGAGCCAAACTGGGCTTTCACAGCCCAAAATAGTCCTCATGCCTTTAACAGCCAAACAAGCACAACCTTCCCTTTTGCTGCCCCTCTTCAGTGAGTTTCTCCTGAGAGTCCCACCACGCCCTGGGGGCCATGGCAGGGACTTTTTCAGGCAGCCTCGGAGATACTGCACCAGGAGCCAGAGAGAGAGACAGGCACACAATTATAGCTGAGGACAGAGGAACGAGCCCTCCGTTACTGACCAGCAAGGGAGGTGAAAGCAAGGCATGATCTGGTTGCAAGGCAAGTCCACTGCAAGATCCTTCAAGATGTGATGGCTGAACAAATAGGAAGTACAATGGGTTGGACACGGAAAATACGATTGGGATGAACATGTCACCCCTGGGAATTTCCCTTGGGCGGTGGCAAAAAAATCGTGACACCACTATGCACAAAGCAGAGCAAGCGCGCATCTATTTATATTGCTGCCCAGGGCTGTTCCTGTGCCTGGGATGCCATTTCTGCTTTCTGCCGCTAATCCGTGTTTCTCAGCTAACCATTTCAACTGTGGTTCAAAACAGTGCTGCTCCTGGTTTTGGAAAAGGAGAGACCCATGCCGGACACAGCACTGAGGAGCTGAACAGGCACCTGGTGGGCACAGTCATCAGAGCACCTCTGAGAGATGCTTTTCCTTCAGGCTGTGCAAGTGTCCTGATTCGTGACAGTACCTTTCCACAGACAGGAGCGATGCAAATTAGGAGCAGCCTGCTGAAACACATTAGCAGGCAGCAGAGCGAGCTGTCCCATCTGCTGTTTATTCCTTTCAGCTTCCCCAGGGGGAAACCTAACCACGGGATAACGGCTTCACAGCCCCGGACCCCCAGGCTCAGCTTGGAGCTGCAGGGGGTCAAACCTCCCTGCAGCAGCTGCAGACAGCTCAGGCAAGGCATCCAGGACCTTCCCACTGGAATCTGGATGATGGTGGCCTGGGATGGTCATCATTTTATACCTTCAAGGGAAGCCCAGGGCTGAAAAGCTTCCCTGCTTCCAGGTTATTTCACACAGGAGAAGCCCAAAGCATTGCAGCTCCACGGCTGTGCGTATGTGCATCCTAGAAACAAAAGCTCTGCAGTCAGTCCCAGCAAGCCAAAAGTGGGTCAGGTGGAAATGCGGGAGACCAGTGACTCATCTTGTGGTTGACTGGGCAATTTGGGAGGAGGAAACAGCAGCTGCCTCTAGGAAATGGAGCGCATTTCCAACCCTTTCTTTCCTCTGCCCCTAATCCTAACACCTCTTCTGCCAACAAAATGATAAAGTTAGAGAGTCAGCCATTAACACCAAAGCGCACTGGCCCTCAGAGGGAGCATCTAAGGGCCCAAATACGACAGCAAGGCTGAGTATCTGTTTGGGTTGAAGGGTCTGGGTCCCCCACACCTAAGTGAGATGGGCATTAAATTGGTCTGGGTGGGTGGGTGTCTGGCCTTAAGCACATGCATCCCTACACCATCACATGCTGGGGGGGATTTGAGAAGCCATGAAGTAGCCACTCCTGGAGGTTGCAGGGCCAAGAGAAGGGGGAAAGGGGCCACGTGTGCTGGTGCAGCTCTGGAGAGCATCTTTGCTGGTCCCAGGTTGCAAGTACACAGCGTGTCAAAGAGGGAGATGCCTGCCCTGACCCCCTGACATTGCTGCTGTGTGTGGAAAGGGGGACGGCGCAAAGCCAGGAGATTACAGCTGCTTGTTAACAATATTTGCTGATTACATCGAGCAAGCAGCAGTCATTCATGAGCCTGGCCAGCCTTCCCTGCTGGGACTTTGTGTCTCACGGCCAGCGGCCACAGCAGCTACCCAGCCTCCCTGCCGGCACCTGCAGTCATGCCAGGAAACTTCCCACCGAGCGGTGGACGATGCAGGATGGCATAGCTTCTGCGGGAAAAAAGGGACAAACAGGACACTTTGCCTGCCAAGAATTTGAAACTAAGGAAGGGATGCTGTGGGAAGGCAGGTCTGCAGCCAGCATTGCTGGGCAGCAAGGAGCCATCTATACTGCTGTGATGGTTAGATGAGCATGAAGAGGGTGTGTTGCAGACAGGGCTGACACTTAGCTGTGTGATGGCGGGTTAAAAGCTGAGTCTGACACGCTTGGAGTGGATGCCGTAGCAAAGCGGGCCCCCTCTGCTCCCTCCCCTCCAGTCCCGGGGCCCCTTCACCGAGGATGGCCTTCAGAGAAGGGGATGTGGCCACCACCCACTTCTTCCTTTCCAAGTGGGTAGGAAACAACGCTAATGCAAGACAAATTTCTCTTGTGTCAGGGAAAAGGAAATGGGCTAATACAAACCCAATCCATGCTGGCTAAGCATGCCTTTGCTCTCCATGCAACAGGCACTGGCAATGCTTACGCATGTGTGTGCCCCCAAATACTCAGCATTGAATCAGTAAGACTGTGGCAAAAATTCACGTGTACAATTAAAATCGCTGGTTCATCCCAGTTCTTTTCCAAGACAACATTTGAAGACAACATTTGAAATTGTAGTTCAGATTAACTTCTGTGAGCATTGCACTCAGACCTGGGTCAGGTCCATTAGGTCTCATGAGACCCTGACACAACGGACACATGCACATCAGTGCTTGCTGTATGCCCTGGTTGCACTTTTCTGGGGAGGAAGGATGCTCTGCCCTGATGGTTTTGGTATTTCCAGGCTCTTTACAGTCCCTAGTGCTTTGGCATAGCTATTTTTTTCCAACAGGCTCAATCAAGGAAGTTCAGAAAAAAAGAAAGCATGGTATAAGCAATGGATTCTATCCCCATCGCCCTTTCCTGGTGGACAGGACAGAATAGGATGAGATGGGACATCTCAGTGATATAAGGTGGGTTTCCTCAGCTGTCCAGCAGCAAAGCTGACAGGGACATGTGTAACACAGAGAGGGAAGGGTGAAAATTATCACAACAGATTTGGTGAGAATTAGAAAGCTCGGCTTTGTCCTGAGACCTTTGCAGTTTTTCCCAAGCACATAGAAAGAGGGAAGCCAGCCCTCACGTAAGGAAGCAAAAGCACGTCCCTGCTAATTTGTTCTCCAAGTACAGGGAGGGAAAGTCAGGCAGGTTTTCCCTTGCCCCAGGAGGTCTGCAGGAGACATACCATTGTGACCCTCAAAATTTTTCTGGCAAGCAGTTGTGTGGCCACATTTAAAGAAATTTTCCCTGCAGATGAAGTGAGCTTTTAAAAGGCCAAACAAACACAATGGACAGCTCTGAAAAACCCTTCTGTTTGAAATTTTCCTTTCCCCTTCTGTCTTATACCACATACTTCAGCCCAGCAGGAGTTTCAGGTGGAACTGAAACCAGTGCATGGTGCAAGAGGGGTGCAGGGACCGCCATGGGTTGCAGTTGCACCTCTGGCTTTCACCTGGGTGGGAGATCCCAGGTGTTAATCCTGATTAATGAGGTTCCCTTAACGTGGTGGTAACCCTGTTGAGCTCCTTGCTTCTGGGTAAATTGTCTCAGTTTGCTTTCTTCAAACAAAGCCTGCTGGTGGCATCACTGATGCTGGCAGATGGGCCCACCCCTCTCCCTCCAAAATTCCTGTGAGCCCCTTTTTCTATCGGGATAGTCTCAAGGCTACTTCTGTTAAAAAGTGTCTGGCCATTTTTTTAAGACAACATTTGAAATTGTAGTTCAGATTAACTTCTGTGAGCATTGCACTCAGACCTGGGTCAGGTCCATTAGCCAGGTATTCCTCTATTCAGGAGAGCCCCAAGGATGCTGAGAAGTTGTAGGATGCTCCAAAGGCAGTGGCTGGGGCTGGCTTTCCCAGGAGGGGTGCCAGGTCTCTTCCCTGCATGAGGAAGCCTAGCAAGTATTGGGAAGAAAGCGGCTATCCCCAGGGGACCCCTGTAATTACAAACCCCTCTCCCCTTGCAGCAAGATGTGTGGGATGAGCACCAGGCAGATGGCGTTCAGGTTTGTGATACTAGCAAAGGCAGTGCCTCCCAAAAAGGTTCCCAAAGCTGGCACAGTAGGGCTGGAGCAGGCAGCTGTGAGGCCCCCTGCCACCAGCTGGCCATGCATTGCTGGATAATGTGCTCTGATGACTTGGTCTTGCACACCTTCCCCAGGGGATGCCCAATGGAGGGCTGGCAGTTCCCCATTTTTTCCTTTTGCTTCCTCTTTTGTGCACTTTGTCACCATTGCTCTGCACTTTGGAGAGCCTGTGGGGCCGCACTGTCTGCGCCCCTTCCTCCTCCTTGCTGCATTTTCCTATGTCAGTCTTTCCTCACGCCATTACTCACCACGCTGTCCCTGAGCCACTGCGTAATGCTCACACCAATGATACTGAAGGAGAGAGAGAGAGAGAGGGAGGGAGATGAAAATCCTTCATTTTCAAGAGAAAATGGAAGAAAAAGAACCCAGGGAAAGTACACCCAGGGTCAACAGCCCTACTATAGCTTCTCCCTCCTAAAAGGCAAGAGTGAAAAGAGATGTCACTGGAGACCTCCCCTGCCCCGGGACCTTGCTGCCTTGCAGCACAGGAGGGATTTGGTGTGAGGCTGGGAGAGCCTGGTGCTGTGCTGCCCACACTCCCCGTGCCCCCGACCTGGGCAGCGGGTGGCTTTCATCTGGCATGGCTGAAATTGCTTTTCTTAGCCAGTTTGGTGATACGCTGGCTCCAAAGGAGGCAGACTATTCATGCTGGCCTCTGCTAGCTGCCAGCTGTCATAGCAAAACAGATGGCCTTGTCAGCGGCACTGTGTACTGGAGACTTACAGCAGTGATACTGAAAATAGGCGAGAACAACCCCCAGAGCTGGCATACATATTTGTGTGAATACCTGACTTGTCCCACCCATGCGTTTTGCCTCCTATGCAAAGCTTGCTAGAGACTATCTTTTCATTCCTCTTTTCCTTCGGAGGTGATCGTTTGACCACTTCTCCCTTTATTATCAGCCACTGGCGAGCGTGTGCTGGCAGCACAGAGCAGCACAAATGCACATGGGCTCCCACGTCATGCCAAACTCCACAAAAACACAACTTCCCTCTCTGCTAATCATGTTACACTCCGTGAGCTCACTGAGCTGGAGCTCAGAGCTCAGAATGATAGGGCTTGAATGACCAGCAACCTGGGGGACCTCATAGAAAGACTTTCATAAAATGTTTCCATCCTCTGAGAAGAGCATGGTGCTATATGGTGTCATTCTCAGAAGATGATGTCCTGACAACATGACTTAGCGAGTCTTGATGGTGAAGAGCCATCTACAAATGCTGAGGAGAAACTTCTCTATGCATCCTTCGTGTGATAAAGCAAATAAGCTGCAAAAAGGGCAATATTTTCCTCAATTTGTGGGGCAGAATTACACTTGGCTCTTACCAGTTAATTCAGGGCAACACTGTTACTCAAATAAAGCAGCAAGTAAGATGCCATTTCTTCTGCTCCCATTGCTGGATGGAGATGGGTTTGAAACGACTGTCTCTTCCAGGACAGAAACGGGGAGGAGCAGTGAAACAAGGAGGTGGCAGGTTCAAAGCAAGCCCAAGGAAGTGGCTCTGGCATAATGAAGCCGTGGAACTCCTCGCTGCAGGATGCTGTGGATACTGAACATTTGCATGAGTTCAAAAAGCAGCCGGGCCTATTCATGGAGGAAAAACCTATTAGGCGTTATTAGGAGCACAGATCCCAGCGCTGGCTCAGGAAGTCCCCCAGGCACGTTGCACGAGACGGGAAGAGTCACCTGGGAAGCACTGGCTCACTCATCTGGGTTCATGCTGTTTCCGAGCTGCCTGAAGCAAGCAGGTTAGCTGCACTTCCAGCTGGGTCATTGATCCAGCTGGACTTTTTACATCTCTATATCGTGGCTGGAGTACAAACATCCTTTTAGTGTTGTTGGACTGGCTGGGACATCAACCAAACGCATCTATTTAGCACATAGTTTTACTCTTTCTGCTGTTCTACTGCTCACTGTTTCTACTGGGGTTTTTTCCTGATTTCTGCTGAGCCAGCGCTGCGAGTGCTCAACGTCATTCCTGGGGTTAAACTACCCGGTTTGGGGGCAGCTGCTCAGAGAGAGTCACTGGGTCAGTGATGGGCTCTGGCTGGCCGGGACATCAAGGGGTCCGTCAGAGTGTTTCCTGTTCTGTTAGGGAGTTTCTTTTCCCTTTAATGAACTCATTGACGAAGCAGAGTGCAGAAGGAGCGAGCTCCTGGCAGAGATTTTCAAGGGCATAAACTCTTGCCAGCCAGGCTGTGGCGTGTGCCCGTCCGTCTGCATGCCAACTGCTGCAGAAGTTGATTTCAGCCACGAGAGCATCTGTTTGGCAGCAGTCTGAAAGCCTGAGGTCTCTGCTGCTTCCCTCTGTCCCTGCCGAAGCTACCAAGGGCTTTGTCATGACTGCAAAGGCAGCAGGATCAGGCCTTTCTCAGATCAGGTCTTTTTTGCGAAAGAGACCTCACACTGGCACAGGAAATCACTAAGAAGCAAATTGCAGGAGGCTGCGAGAGTTGTCCAGCCTGGTTTCACCTTCCTGCAGAGGCCCAGACCATCGCCAGCGAAGGTCTCCCATCCGCCTCCCCCTCCAAAAGAAGGCCCAGCTTCAAAGTTCAGTGGGGACGCTTAGGGCAAAGTCCATGAAGCCCTTCACGGATACAATCATCTGACGCATTTTGGGTGTGAGTCAATGCCTGATGCACCAAGACAGGAGGTGAATCAGTCACAGGGCTCTGCTGGGGGTGTCTAGGAAAACATCACAGCAGCTGTGGTCGCTTCTGACCCCCTGGGCCATCCACACTCGACCCTATGGCTGCTTCATCTCCAGTGGGGGACAGCAGGGCATGACAAGCCAGGGCCATGCGTTCCCGCCGGATTTGTGTGATCAGGCCGCAGTGGGAGCTGAGCTCATCTGTGAAGCAGGGAAGGAAGATTAGCCAGAGGCACAAAGGAACCTCACAGGGATTTCTGACTTTCTCCTCTTGCCATGGCCTCCCGCGGATGGCTGTGATGCTCAGGTCTCCAGGGTCCATGGCTGCTGGCACAGGGGCCATGAGAGGGACCCTGGGAGAAGCAGTGATGTGCAATTTGTTGCCATGCTGAGACAGTCCTTAAGGCAGAGCCCAGACTAGGAGGCGATGGAGAAGGAAAAAGCCTGGCTTTAAACTTGAACCTGATCTGGGGTTTTGTCTGGTCGCAATTACGATGACTGCTTCTCTGTGCCTTAGGAGTAATTTCTGGGTTTGAATCTTCCTTTGATTTTTTATATACAGTTGCCATTATCTTGATCCCAGGAAGGCATCAGGCCATGCCAGCCAAGTTAGACCCACACAGCTAAGGCTGCATTAGCCTAAGTGTGGCCATTTTGGTTCAAACCACTCTGCTCAGCAGCTTTACAATGAGCAGCACCAATATTAGGGACAAATATACAGAACCAGGGCAAGTGCATGCCATAAGGACTCCAACCACACTTCTAGCCTTGAACGTTTCTGGCTCAGTAATCTCCCTGTGTGTAGTAACCCCCGATGAGCTTTGCCTCCAGGAATCTATCCTTTTGGTTTTGAATCCCTGTAAACTCTGAGCACGCACGGGGTCCTGAAGCGAGGCGTTCCCCTGGTTAACACTGCGTGTGAGCCGGTGCTCCTTTGACCTTGCTAGCTGACAGTTCTGGTTCCCGTGCCCTGACACCTGGGTGAACACTCAGTATCTCCATGCCTCATAACAGGGCACAGTCCTGCTGAAAGAGCCTCTGAGCAGCCCAGCTCCCGCCTGGCCCATCACTTGAGGGACAAGAGCCCAGGAAAGGCAGCAGGTTTCCATTCCCCTAGTGCCTGCCATTTGGGCCTTGGGATCAGGAATGGGTGCAAGGGAGCTGCCTGAGGCCAGCTGCACCCACTGTGCCTATATAAGAAGAAGTGCTACACAAAAGTCACCCCTCCCTCGATACAATTTGGAGGGGAGTCCCAGTTACTGCTGACACAGAACAACATGCATTTCCACTGCTGTTGCAAAACTCAAAGAGGGACCACTGTTATATTCATAGAAATTAGTGGGAGATTTGTCATTCATAGCCTGACTGTATGAGTCTGACACTATGTATAAATAGGTTATAGTCACACTTACATAACGCTGCCTTATTTATGATCTTAAGCCCAAGGGAGAAATGTCTCTCCCTCGGCCTTTCTTCCTAGCAAAAAACGTCATTCAAAGCTCAGCTTCAATCCTATCACCAAGGCCGGATGCTCAACCAAACGCTGGGAAATTTAAGTGAGGCTTTTCTCTTTCAACTTGCAAACAGCGATGTCCCCAAAGAAGGCAGCTGCTCGGATCTGGATGCCTGTGATTAAATACTGCACTGAGGCTAGGGAGCTTTCAGGAGGCTTTCAGGAAGCTTTCAGGGCTTCACAACTGCGTGGGATCTGAAGTGCGTTAAGGCAAAATGTCACAGGTTATGTTAAAGGTTAAAATGCCTCAGCCCTTACTGGCTTCAATCTGCTTTCCAAAGCTGATCCCTTACCCTGAGCCTGTCTCACAGTAAACTGAGAGGAGAGGATCAACTTGCTTCCACAGATTCCCTTTTCTGCCTCTGCTGCATCCACAAATCTTGCAACCAAAGATATTAGTCTAATCCCCACGGCACTTGAAATTTTAGCATTAAGGGATCCATGTGCTTGTTTTATCCACCTCATACATCTGCTTTATAATCTGTGGTTGTAACAACATGATCGCAGACCATGTGTGTCCCGACACCTGGAATGGGGAAAGCTTCGGGGCTTTTGGAGAAGGCAGGAGACCAAAGGGGATGGGCACAGGGTACTGATGGGCTCTGACAGCCAGCACAGCACCACAGCTGTATCAAAAATGACAAAATGTCAAGGAGAGCTCATGCAGATTCTTATGTCAGGAAGCAGCTGACTGATCTGGCTCGCCCTTGTATGCCAAGGCTGTAGAAATGTTCAGCGATGACCCTGCATCCAACCAGACACCACTCACGTTGAACCATGTGCTGGAAGATGCTCTGCCCAGGGCACAGCCAGACTGGCTCTGCACCTGCTGGGCCCCGTGTCAGGGCTGGTCTCTGGGTCCTGATGATATTGAGGGGTAAGTCTGCCACATCTGTGGGACCAATGAGCTCCTAAGTCCTTCAGAGCTGGAACGATGCATCAGATCTGCGGGCCTCTCCCCACCATCCAGTCCTCAGGAATGCTGCCAGCAGCTAACCTCCAAACCCTGCAGTTTGTGTCCCCCCATACCTCCCCCCAAACCCAAATGGGTCAAAAAGAAACAGCATGGGGATTTGGGAAAGGGAGTCTCTCTGTTTCCTCAGGCAGCACATAGACCTGCTGCGGAACCCTCTCCCACCAACACCAACCCCAATTAACTGCCTGAGCTAACGATCTAGCAGAATCCATATATCCTCTTAAAATCCTGCTCCTGTTCACTGACTGTCCTGGGTCAGACCTCACGTTTCTCACCCCACGTGGTTGGAGCTGCTTTGACTTTTACAGGCAGAGATGAGGCAGTGGCAAAAGGCAGGGGGGTGAGAGGGAGAAGGGAAGCCAAACCTGCAGCAGAAAATGGCTTGGGCCACTTTGCATCCTGCTAATTTGAATGGGTCCTGCCCTGATCACATTTGCATGGGTGCGAACCAGCTGCAGCTATTGGGGTAGATGGAGCGCCCCATCGCCGTTCTGAGGAAGGGCTGTTTTGCTTTCAGGAATAAAGGCTGCTTTTTCCATCTCCTACTGTAGATCAGATCAGGGGCCCAGTGATTAGTCACCTATCTAGTGATTTGTAGCTGATTTCCCCATGACTATAAACCCTCACTCTGTCTGCTATTGCATGGCAAAAGCAAAAGATTATTTGTCCTTCTTGAGACAGAATCTGTAGGGCAGTCCGCTGGAGTGGGGATTATAAACTGATGCCTCAGCAGAGAGTGGAGAAGGCAGACCTAGCAAAGTTCCTGGCATTTTTCATGTGCTGTCAGAGGCTTTTGGGCTGGTGTGCGGGGCTTTGGGGTTTGAGGCAACAAAGATTGTGGCAAGGTTCACGCATATGCTGCGGCTACTTGCAGCCTGGTGTGAAGCAGCAGGGATGCAAAAGGGAGGCACTTCAGCCCTGACTGGGTTCAATCCCCTTCCCTGGCTCCATCTTCCCCTGCACCATGCACAGTGCTGCTGAAAAGCCCTGGGACATCCTCTGGTGAAAACGAGTTGTGGATGAGCTGCTCTGTTGACAGCGCACCAAGAGCTGCATTTTATCCAGATGCCTGGGAGGACAGGGTGATGATTTGAGACACGCTTGCTGAAATCTGCCGTTGTGGCCCTAGGTTTAGAATAAAAGCATGTCTGGGGCAATGTGAAGCTTAGCAGGCCCATGAGAAGCTAGGAGGGATGCAGGTGGGTCAGAATAGCTACCTGCACTCCTGTACTCCCTTCACTCCCAGGGTGTCCCACTCAGCAAGGTGCTGCCCTGGAGCTCAGGTTGCTCACATGCTTTTGCAGCTGAGGGGTTGCAAAGCACTGGAAATGAACATTTTCCCCTCCTCCAC
The DNA here is from genome assembly GCA_013397275.1 of Burhinus bistriatus. Taxonomy (NCBI): domain Eukaryota; kingdom Metazoa; phylum Chordata; class Aves; order Charadriiformes; family Burhinidae; genus Burhinus; species Burhinus bistriatus. The sequence continues at coordinate 87,469 of VYXH01003697.1, forward strand.
CTTCTTAGCCAACCTTGCATAATTTTCCCTTTAGCCTCCCTAGACAGGTTCGTTACAATTCCCCTCCATTAATATGCAAATATGCCCTAGAGGAAAAGACAGCCTGAATTTATTAACATGAATCTGTTAACTCTTTCACTGCTGCACTGCCCTTTGCAGACGAGAGGATGCTTTCCCCAGTCTGAAAGCTGTGAGAGACGCCATGAAAGGACCACCGCAAGGTGCTGCATGAGGACAGATTGGAGCGGTGACCCTGTGGCACGCCGGGAAGGCCAGGTTTTGTGGGTAAGTGTAGTCTTGCAAGCCATTAAGACCTTGATTCTGCCTTTCATTTCTGCCAAAAGCTTCCTGTGCATGCCAGGGCAAATCTCTCAACACTTTGGCTAACTGCTGGGAGCTGCTGGGGGGAGGCAGCAGCATCCTTATGCTGCAACCCCTGCCACGTGCCGAGAGTAGCGGAGATACAGCTCTGTGCTTTGTCCATCTGTGGCCGTACAGCCGGCTGACTGTCTGACCAGGAGGATGGAGGGCATCAAGCTCTTGGGAAAACTCCAGCATAACAAAATCCCGGCCTGTGTTCCAGCCCAGGTGGCACTGAGGCAGGTACATCTGCCAGGTAGCTGAGACGTGCGGTGTGACGCAGCGGGCCAGGACCTCACGTGTGTGCGCCGGGGCCAAGGAGCTGGGGCAGCCAGAGCCCAGAGGGCTCGCTGAGCTCAGCAGCTTACCAGCTGGCCACTGCAGCCATTGGCCACCCAGGGCCACTCGTGCTTCAGCATTTCACCGGGCAGGAAAAGCATTTAGATAGCCAAACAAATTGTTATCTATTGGCTGGCAAATTTACAGCCTGGCTCTAACTTGGTTTTCGCTGTCACAGTGAGATGAGGTGTAAATTCCTTTCCCTTAATTCAAGGTATACATTGACATTTAATCATCCAAATGTGCACCTCCTTTGACAATTCATTTCCCTTCAGCCTTCTGCCACAATTGCCTCTTCTGGCCAGGGCCCTACAAAAGACAATTCTTTGACTCTGGTACAAAGGAAATGAATGTCTCTTGCTCTTTCTTTTCTTTTGGTTGTTTGTTTTCCAGCAGGATGTATTTCAGTTTGCACCACACGGATGCTGTTTGACAGGAGTATTAGCTTTCACACTTCTCCAGGTTTGCAAAGTCAGGACACGAAGCCGTATGGCCTTCTCCCATCCCCATCCCTCCCCCTCTCCCCAGTCCTTTGCGCTCCCCCTGCCCCTCCACCCCAGGTAATTGTGCTGCTTCTTTTGCATTGTGGCTTCTGCCTTGCAAACATTTTTGGTGGCTCTTGGTTGTCCCATCATAACACCCCCACAGACGAAGTTAACTAGGTTTCCTTTTGAGCTAATTGCAGTGAGGAAGATCCCTGTTTTCCTCCAGTTGTGGATCCTGACTTGGTCTGATTTGGGCACTCCCACCTTCAGGTTCAATTTGTCCACTGCCAGCTGTTTGTGAGCCACCATCCTCACTGCAGCACCAGCTCCAGATGTGACCAGCCAGGAGCACAGCTGCGAGAGTGGCCAGTGTGGGTGCACAATGGCATTTCCAGCAGCCTGGCTGGGTACAGTTTATTTTCCAGGAAGAAAGACCCAAGAACCTACCACCTCCACACAGACAGCAGGAAGGGATGCACAACAGGGAGAGGAGGTTTCAGGCACGTGGAAACACTTGGAAATCTCCATCAGATGCACATGTAGACACACCTCTCCATGCTCAATCCTGAAATAACGTCCTCCATCAATGCTCATGCAAACATCCAGGGACAGTAGCTCAAATCCCCTCCTCTTCTACTCACGCCAATGTTGCCTTTGTCTCCCACCTCAGACCTGTTTGGCCCAGTCACACGCTGGACCAGAAAGGGAAAAATTAGGATGCCAGGATGCCAATTTTTGTGTAAAAGCTGGAGTGAATAGTGCAGAAGGCACTGAAGACAACAGGCTAGCTCATCACGTGACAGTGGCCAACATCTCCTGCCCAAGAGGAGCAAAGAAAACCAGCATATTTTGGCATCATCTCTTGAGTAAAGCTTCCTAAGGCATTTTGATGGTCCAGCTGGAGTTCAAGTCATGTTGCTACAAGGGAGTAATTTTTAATTAGTTTGAAATCAGATTCTCAGTTTGAGTTTTTATGTCTCTGACACCATTCTCTAAAGGAGGAAAGCATGTCCCTGGCCTGTCACCGGCCAGTCAGAGTCTGCTTTACTTCAGTACAAAGAGATTTCTTCTTTCCTTGTGTCTGATGCAGGTTGGAACGGGAGAAATTCACCTTCCATCCCTGTTGCATTAGGCAAAAGGCTCAAATAAATACATTGCTGGAGTGGCAGCTATATTCCCCCCATGGCTAATCTGATTCGGCTTGGCTGGTGAAGGGTTGGCACCGCCCACAAAAGCCAGGGGTACAAAGATCAGGCTGACACAGATGGCGGGGAGAATCCAGCAGCGGTCAGAGAGCAGAGGGTAAGGGAGAGGCAGCAGTGGGACACAGGAGTGTCACCAGCTGTAGGCCTTGAACGTGCATGATAGGCTGGATTCCTCCCAGGTAAGCACACACAGCAAGGTGTCACCCTGCCTCGCCCACACAAAGAGCTACCGGGCCCGCAGGGGAGGGGAGGTCAAGCTGCCTGACCAAATGCTGCCCTCTGTGGAAAGCAGGGACCGGGGCAGATGGGCTTGGATATCCATTGGGCCCTTAACCCTACGCCACGTCCAGGTCCACATCGGGGTAGCCGAGCACCTTCAGGTCTCTGAAGCGTTCACCTGGGACTGGCCAGTGTCTGGTTGCAGGAAATGCCCCGCGCGCAGTTGCTGGCGTTGGGGTTTGTGGCATCGCTTGAGTTTGAAAACAGCCCAAAAGGGGAGTTCTGGGTGAAATGACTGCTTGGTGTATAGGTGGTGGTTATGGGGAGACCCTCTTGAGGTCACTTCAGGGCTACGAATGTGTTCCTTTGGCTTTTAGACCAAAATAGTGTTCCTCCATGTGAGGAATCAAATTGCGGGGCCTTCCACAGGGCCGCTTCCCGGGCAGGGTGCTGTGGGGTTTTTAAGGCTCTGCAGCTCATCACCCGTCATTTCCAGACAGGGAAAAGGTGGCGGTGGCAGATGCGTAGTCCCAGCGACCCTGCGGAGCTTTCGGCGGGCCGGTCTTACCGCCCGCTGCCGTGGCAGCCCGCCCGGCCCGATGGGGAGCCAAGGGACACCACGAGCAAGCGCCGCGCCTGCAGCCTGTCCTGTGCGCGCCTGTGCCCCGCGGTGTGTGCGGGGGCACACGCGCCTGTGCCCGGCAGCGTGCGCGCGTGCGGGTGTGCCCAGCGGTGCGTGAACATGCACGTGTCCGTGTGGGCAACCCGGCGGGGGTCCCGGCGGGGGTGACAGGGCGCACGGGCCGGGCGCCCGAGGGCC
>VYXH01003697.1:91635-103729 GCA_013397275.1 Burhinus bistriatus
CCTCCCCCCCCCCGGGGTGCCTCTGGGCTCCTTTTGCGAGTACAGCAGCGATGGGGGCTTCACCCCCTTCCCCCCCCGCTCCGGCCATGCTTTCGGCGTCGGCATGTGTTAAGTGAGATGCTGTGAGCGGTGGGGGCTGCTGGTGCTGAGAACTGCCGTGAGGTGATTTAGGGGAGGGGGCTGCTCCGCTGGGGTTCCTGAATGAGCTCTGTGGGTTTTTTTTTCTTTTTTGTTTACAGCCTGAGAGTTAATTTGTTCCTTGGTTTACTTACAGCAGGGGTGAGGATGCATATGCAGAGTAGCAAATCCATTAAGAGGCTTGATAGATGGAGGAGGTAGCGCTTCTGTTGTACCAGATACAGTAAAAACAGCAGGAGCTGTTCCAAGGATGCAATACGATGCGATACGATGCGCTGCTGTGGGAGCGCCTGCACAGTGAGGGCTCGCTCCGGAACGTGCTTTTGGGTCCTTTGCCATGAGCCATCAGGGTGCTGGGGGCCGTGCGTGTTGCAGGAAACATTGCCGTGCTTCACGGGTGGCCTTTGTCAGCTGGGGGCCTCTGGTGCCCTGTGGCTCTCGTGGGAGGTTGTTTGGGGCTTCCAATCTTTTCTTTTTAAGGAACAGGCTCCTAGAGACTCGGTCTTGGCACTAGAGACCTCTTCTTCGCTTGGCACAGAGCTACTAAAATCATGGAGCTGGCTCTTATTTCACAAGAGTCCTGCTAACCCAGCACTGCGCCTGTCCAAATGCAAATCTGTTGGGTGCAGGTCAGGATGAAGACCCGGATCTGTTTTGTGCAGATCAGGCTGCTGCCAGGTTCCCTGCGAAACAGCCCAGCTGGGTGTTGCTTGGTGATGGGCACCCACACAGCGTGGTTCCTGTGCCGGGCAGGGCACAGCCGGGATCTGCACACCGCTGGACGGAGCTGCTGGATGTGGTGCTTGACTGAACTGGCATTAGAGCTGAGGAGATACGTTGAAGAGAAACCCCTTTGGCTGTTTGAAAGGGCTGCTCTGCCTTTCCAAGGAGGCAGCCCGTTTCCGCACGTCACCCTGGGCAGCTTCTCCCTCTCAGGATGGTGTGATGGTCACCGGAGTGGGATGTGGTGGATCCCTGGATTTTTGGATCTGACCTCCTGAAGATGTCTAACAGGGGCACTTGTTTTTGGGTGCTCCTGCAAAGCAAATCAGTAGGGACTGTGAAGGGGTGTCAGGCCCTGGAAACGCAGCCTTGGCAAACGGTCCTGCTCTCATGGGAGGGACAATGCAAATTTAGTGATGCATATGCATGTTTCTGCTTTAAGGTACTAGAGCCCGCCCTTGCAAAGGGGGAGGGAACCATAAAGGACATTGGGGTGCTGGCAATATTGATTGGTCTCCAGCTGTCTAGGGATTCCTGGGCTGCTTTGCCGGAGACACTTGCATCTACTGGTCTTTCAAACACCCAGCCTGGTTCAGGGCAGCCTGAGCTAAGGCTGGATAGAGGAATATGGGTCCTGCTGTGTGTGCTCTGGCAAGCCCAAATCTGCAGGCAGAGGTCCTGCAGTTGGGGAGAGTCTTCAGGAGCTGTCCTGGGAGCCAGGGCTTGGTCTAGCTCGATTCCTGCAATGATAGTAAAATACCTAGTTTCTGCTGGTTTTAAGGCTCAAGTTGAGACTCTACAGGGGTGTCAGGGCTGTTGATTTGATTTGAATGAGAGAAGGACATCTCACCAGAAGTGTTTATTTGCAGCTAACACTGCAGTTTCCCTGTCCTGGGAAGCTGGTGGGGTTTGCTTGTTTTGCTTGCCGTTAGGAAGATCTGAGGTCACCTCTGGTTATCCCCTGCAGCAGGTCAAAGGAGCAGGCTGCTCTGTCACAGGGCATTCACCTCCACATTCAGCTCGCACCCATTGTTTTGAGAGGCAGTGGACACCTCTCTCTGGAGAGCGGCTTTGCTGTGGGACTAGCTTCACTGTACCTGGCCAGTGCCAGGGCTTCCCTGGCCTGTTGTTTTGGGAGCTCTGGGCTGGAGGGTCAGGCTGGGAAAGTGAGAGAGCTCCCTGTGCTTTGTGGCAGGATGATGTGTCTGGGGAAGCTGGGAACTGAACAGTCTTTGCCCTGGGAGCAGCTTTTCCCATTAAAGTCAGAGGATGCTGGCAACAAATCCTCTCTCCATCATCTTAGAGAGCAACCTTGGCCTCTGTCTGGAGTTTTGGCTGGTGGCATGTAGGGGACTAAACCTTGGACCAGAGACTTTGGGTAGCCAAGAGCATTGCAGAGCTCTTGCTCCAAGGGAGTGGTGGGGCCTCAAGGATTCCCGCTCTTGCTGCCAGGAGCCTGGTTGCTCATCCTGGGGCAGGAGAGCACTCTCCGTCACTGTAACATCATCTAGTGGGAAGGGATACGGTGAAACACGTCAGCTCCAGCTATGCTGTTCTGCAGTGCTGTGAATGTACTCTGGAATAACACTTTGTGCCTCTCTTCTTGCAGGGGGTTATGAGCGTTTCTCCTTGGAGTACCCTGAATTCTGTGCAAAAACCAAGTCCCTGAGCAATGTGTCACCCCCTACCAGCGCTGAGCCCCTGGATTTGGGCTGCAGTTCCTGTGGGACCCCCCTTCACGACCAGGTACGACTAGAAGCCCGGTCCTCAGCTATTTTGACTGTTCCTTCCAGCATTGCAACCCGGTCCTGCTGGAGTTTCTGGTCTCCTTCAGCTGAGGCCTGCAGAGCCAAAGCCCGCTCCCTTTCCTCTCATGGGAGAGCATGGTGGTCCTCCTGATTGGAGGAGGTGGACGAGCCTAAATCTCATTAACCACAACTGCCCATTCTTGAAAGGGATGGGGGTGGGGTGGGGGGGAGAGGGCTAAAATGAGTTTAACAGCTCAGAAAGGCAGCCTCTGCTCCCTCTTTTGAGGGCCCTGGATCAGGTGCCAGGTTCCTGCACTGCTTACGGCCTCCAAGCCATCTGGATGTGTGTCCTGCCTACTGCTGTCCCCTAGTCACCCCCATATCTGTTGGGTTTTTTTCTGTGCAACAGGGTGGCCCTGTGGAAATCCTTCCCTTCCTCTACCTTGGCAGTGCCTACCATGCTGCCCGGCGGGACATGCTTGATGCACTGGGCATCACAGCCCTGCTCAACGTCTCCTCAGACTGCCCCAACCACTTTGAGGGGCACTACCAGTACAAGTGTATCCCTGTGGAGGATAACCACAAAGCTGACATCAGCTCCTGGTTTATGGAGGCAATTGAGTACATCGGTGAGTACTTGCGCAGAGGAGCTGTGTCTGTATGTTTTTCACTGGTGGGGAGGTTCCTGCCTCAAAGACCTGGAGCCTTTGGCTCAGAGGGGACTGGGGTCTAGCAGAGCCCAGGCCACTTGTTGCACTGGCAGGAGGGAGGTCAGCCACCACCCACGGGTTTGGTGAGGGGTTAGGCTTTGTTGGAAGGGTGTTGGTCTTGTGTCTCATCACCTGTTGTCCTCCAGACTCAGTGAAGGAGTGTTGTGGCCGGGTCCTAGTCCACTGCCAGGCTGGTATCTCCCGCTCCGCCACCATCTGCTTGGCTTACCTGATGATGAAGAAGCGGGTCAAGCTGGAGGAGGCCTTTGAATTTGTCAAGCAGCGCCGGAGCATCATCTCCCCTAACTTCAGCTTCATGGGGCAGCTGCTGCAGTTTGAGTCGCAGGTGTTGGCCACCTCATGCGCAGTGGAAGCTGTCAGCCCCTCGGGGACACTGCGGGAACGGGGCAAGGCCGCCTCCACCCCCACCTCTCAGTTTGTCTTCAGCTTCCCAGTCTCTGTCAGTGTCCATGCCACCCCCAGCAGCCTCCCATACCTGCACAGCCCCATCACCACGTCGCCCAGCTGTTAGCTCAGGGGCTGAGGCCAGCCAGGCAGATAGCACCAGGCGTGGAGGGGGCAGGTGGGCATGGAGCCCCGTGATGTTAAGCAATAGTGCCGGACACTGCCGTTCACCCGGGACTCAGCATCTTTTTCGTAGAGAAATTTCTTACCTCATCTTGTTTTGCTTTTTATGTTTTGAAAGCATGAAAGTTGTAAAAGCCACAAACCCTGACATTGTCCAGGCTCTTCAGGGGAGGAAAAAAATTACTATACTGGGTTTCCTCAAGTGCCTGGTCTTCATCTCTTTCCATCCCTATTTTACTGTCTTGTTTTTTAAAAAAGAGATACCCCTCCCCTTCTCCCCTTATTTCTGCCTCTAGCTCATCTGGGTTGAAAAGGGAGCATCCCCTCTTTTTATTGTGCAGCAGTCTTTCCCCCTTGCACAAAGAGACATGTGTGTGTGGTGGGTGCTGCTTACCTGAGCCAGTTACACTGGGTGACAAGCAGAGTGGCAGGCAGGGCCTTGGGGCAAGCAGGAGTGGTGGCACAGGGCTGCCTGCAGTCACCCTCACCCCTGCCAGTGCCTGGGGAGGCAATGCAGGAGCTGGCAGGCACCTGCAGAGTCACCAGCTGAGCCCATTCCTGTGGGGGAGAGCAATTGCTGGCTGGGAAGGTGGTTTGGAGGAGGAGATGCAATTCTAAATGCCTCTTTTCTTGCCTCTGTGGATCTCTGGTTCCTGCAAAACTTATGTCCGATCTCCTGTGGCCTCAAGAGGAGAAAAGAAGGCACAGGGGCAGCATTCTGGGCTTTTGATTACTCTGGTTTCCACTCCACCCATCCCATTGCTGCTCTTCCAAAAGGAGCAGGATGGGACGTGGTTGGGCTGTAATGGAGAGAAGCAGCCAGGTGGAGGAGAGGCTGGCCCAGGGATACCATCTATCCATCATTTCAAAACTTCCTTCACCTCATGACCAGTGTGTGCCACAGGCTGGGCTCTTTGTACAACATTCATTTGCCCTTCTCTACCTGAGCTGGGTCTCACTCACCTGTGCAACACTGCTGCAGCTTTTGGTCCAAGCCTAGAACATGCCTCATCTTCAACCCACCTGAAGCCTCCTTTCCCACCCTACCTCTCTCCTTCCCCCCAGTCCAATCCAACACACAAGATGCCTGTGTGGCTGATGTACATATGTATCGTTTTGTTCCTTTTTTTTTTTTTTAGAAATTAACTTTTTATTTATTGCCTGAGGGAGGGAGAAAACAAAATTGTTTGGAGAAAAAAAATAAAACTGTTTTCAACAGTTGTGGCTGGCATGGGTTTGTCCTAAGACCAAGACAGAATAGCAGTTTGTGCAAACAGCTTTCACAAAGCAACTGTTAAAAATGCATTTATTGAATTTTAAACTATTACAAGTATTGCAGATCAGACATTTAGCCAAGCACATTTATAGATCAAACTCAGTTGTTACAGAGATGTTATCTAAAGTCCACCATGTAGGTAGGCTGAGAACCTGCCCATTGTCTTCTTTGAGAGAAAGGGTAAAGGAGGAAATAAATAAATGATATCCCAGCTCCAGGTAATTGGCAACCAAGAGAGGAAACATACAGGGCCTAGTTATGAAAACAAGTTATACAAAAAAAGGTCTAAAAACTCGACCCCCAGGTACATTGCCATTTGGGTTGGCAGAGAAAGCAAGTAGGAATGAAGATAACAAGCTTATGGGACTGTGGGACAGAAAAATTCCCATTTCAATTTCCAAAGCTGAAGCAAGTTCTGCAGATGTTAAGAAAAAAGTGTCAAAATTACTTTGTAATACAGAGTCTATTCAAACTACACTAGTAATTAATAGAACCAACACTAAAACTTGCCACCAACAGGTTCAGTAAGACAGAAATAGATATATCCAAACCAGTCAGATAATACAACCTGACAGGCATATGTGTTAGTGTAATGGGAAATGCATCTGTTTCTCATGTTCCCTACCGATTCATGGGCTTGTTCACCTTGCTACAGAAGTTTTAACACACATACGATGTCCCCTGATCCTCCAGGTTTCACATCTACGATGTGTTCGGAGAGGTGGGAACACTGCCACTCTATTTCTGTGCACATGTCCTACTGCTCTCTGAAAGATCAGGAGCCTGCTCTGGATTGTGCCAAAGCCACCACCTCTGATCATCAATGGATTCAAGTCTATGGAGGTTCACAAGCCACTCGCTACCTGTGGCTACAATGGAATCGGTACTTCCCCACATTTTCCTCAGCAGGGCTGCGGCATGGCTTAAAATGACCGAAGCATGCATTAGATGCATCTCCTCTTAGATTTCTGAGCTAGATTTTCTGTGGTGAAGCAGCACGGAAAGGAAGAAATCCCATTAAAAATAAATTCACACACTTCCTGACCATCAGCTTCTGAGAATGATTAGCAATGTTCAAACAAATCTGTTTCGTGGTTGGACCCTTTCTTTTACCCATCTTTTGGAAAAATCTGTTCTGGGTAATTTCTGCTAACAGTCCCATGTGGAAATTCTAGGTGAGCATGTACTGTGCAGGAGCTCTGACTTCACTGCAGGGATGGAGTCTTTTTCAAGAAGATTTGCCACTGTCTTAAGTGGTTCCCACAGGCCATGCAGTGGCAGGACATGTTAGCATCCCTCAGCACTTCACACATTCATGGGGAGCAGACATCTCCTCTAACCTACAACATACAGTAGGATCAGCTGGTTTCCACAGCCGAGGAAGTGCCCTTCTCCAGAAGCTACTTCATCCCATATACCACATGCCTTTTCTGTGTCTGCTGCCCACCAAAGCCAGCAGGTACAGAACATTCTGCAGGGCTTTCTTTTTGCTTTAGTGTAGAATTTTGTTTTGGGGTATTCCGTTATCAACAAAGTATAAAAGTTTGGAGGCAAAATAAACTCCTGCTGCATAATGCAGTGGGATTCAATCACATCACATGCGAACATTCAAAACAGAGCTTAGAAAACACCAATACCACACAAAGACTGATAGTGACTGCAAAACAGTGGAACTAGTACAAGAGGTTTGTAACAGTCTCTGTGGAGCTGGGATCAAAATAAACTGGCAGATAAGGATGAGAAAATAAGATACACCTTATTAAGGTACTGTAGTCTACTTTTAATCGTAACAGAAGTTTTGTTGACAGCATTCAGACTGCAATGTCACTCTGCACCAGGTACCTAATTCATCCGTCTCATGGAAACAATTCCAGCAATGGAGAGCTGAACCCTCCCTTCTTTGCTATGTGGTGAAGTTTCTTTCTGTTTTGCCTACTAAGGTCCTGTCACCAACTGCACAGACGTTTCAAAATGCTGCCTCAAACAGACATGGACAAAAATCAACAGGCCTGAGACACAACCGTCCCTTTCCCTAGCAGACACCATGTTCTGTCCCGGTGGGAGCAGCTCTTTCTGGAGCTAGTGAGAGGTGCCCAGGCTCCCAAGCCCATGAGATGGCTTAGCCCAGCATGTTCTTGCATCCTCAGTTCTTACCGTGCCTCTGTTGGTGACCCAATGCTGCAAATAAGCATCCCATTATCAGGGGACCACCCTTCTTCAGGGAGTTGAAAAACTTCTTCACTTCTCAGGAGGCAGCAGCTGCCTGGTTGTGGGGGCGTGCTATTTTTAAGGTCCCATTCTCTAGAATTAAGAGGCATCAACTTAACTCCCTCAGCTAAAGCAGCAGCATCTGCGCCATTAACAACCTGTCAACTGCAGCTCTACCACAACCAGCTTTTCCATGGGTAACTTTGATACCGATGGGCAGATCCTCACTTTGTCTTAAACTGTAAGAGGAGCTACAACAACATACGCCAGGAGAGGCAGACGCTACGCCTGCACAGGTTTCTACAACACACAGACGCATCATCAGGCCTGGGTACCCCTCTGTGTCTGGCCACAAACGGATATGAGATCACGTCATTACGAGACAAAAACCACTGCAAAATTATTTCCTCACACAGCACCTTTACTGTGCACAGAACATCAGATACGTTAACACTGGCAGTTCAAAGATACTGGACAGTATTTTTAGCCTCTAGAAGTTCAAGGCTGCAGAAGAAATCCAGACTAGCCATTAGTTCAATCAGCACACAGGAAACAACAAGCAAGAACAGAATCTGGTGCGGGCTTGGTGGGGTTTTTCTTTTCACATTTGTTCTCGTTTTTGAAAGATGTAAAGCTTTTAACTTCCACACCCACATTAACCATTTTGCTCACCTAAGCAGCACAACTGTTTTACCATTTAAAACTATGTCTAACTGGGGATGGTGAGCAACACTCACTCTCACCGCTATCTGAAACCCTAGTGTAGATAGTCACATCCCCCCACTCCATTATTAACTAAGTTAAAAAAAACAAACCCCAAACTTAAATGATGAATACAAAGCTTCAAAGCTTAGTGGTGATCTTTGCAATCCTAACACTATTAAACAAGTAGCCAAAATACAAGCACCCAATTTTATCAATGAAATTTGATTAAAAGGACAACTAGGCTAGAGCCTGGCTTGGACTTCAAAGCTACATATTTAATCAGGTCACAAAATGAAGCGAGAACCGTATATCCACTGCCAGCTCAAGAAAAATAAAACCCAAAGTTCAAGACCTGTTGGAGTATTGCTATTTCTAAGGTTTTCTTTAGAGACATTACAAACAGATCATATGCAGGTAGCCAGATCGCATCAAATGACTGATTTTACAGTGGGTGAAATTCCTCTGTAAGGATAACTTGCTTCAACATTAATGTCTTAATATTAAAAATGAAAATTTTGTGTCTTAATGCTGAAAGTGAAATGCTCTTCAGGTTTAAGTTTGTTTTATCCAAACACGTCAGCAAAATCCTACTTGTGGGGAGCACACATATTTTTATAAACTAAAAGCACAGTATTCTGTCATTTCCTTGCTTTAAGGGGGACAAAACCTGAATGCATGAACTGGATCATCAGACACTAAATAGTGCCGGTTGATAGGGAAATGTACAACATGTTGTGTTCAAAGGAACATTTTTTTTTTTCTCCAGTCGTTACATGTTCAACCCTGAAGTGTATCTCCTGGTATTGGTTGTTAAGAAAAAGATTAACATGGCTCCATTTTCAACCTTCTCTAAAGCTGTAAAAACAACACAAAAAAGAAATCGGTTTCTACTTTTGTTAAATGCATATCCTCTGTGAGGGGGGACTTTTGAAATTGTTTGATGCTGTGCTATGCAATGCTTAAAAATAACTTTCTCCTACCCAGTGAAATAAACCTGGGAACTTGCGGGGAAGAGGATTAGAGTGAATAAATCCTAGCTTTGTTCTCTGGTATACCTGCAAACAAATGCACTCGCCAACCGATATTTTAAAAGTTCATTCTCATCAAAATGTAAAATCAATATTTAAAAAAATTATTATTTTTGTAAATCACTTAAGCTCTTCAACTGTGACATCACACACAAAGATGTGACATGAAACTGCTATAATACACTCACTCTTACCAGTAGGAAACCCATTTACCGGGTCTCATATTACCGAGGGACATGAACCAGATACGTCCCCGTGTATGCAATCTTCTGACTTTTCACCTGCTATCTCCAAGCAAAACCATACGGCACTGTAACTGGAGAACAGTTCACAAACTGCATGTACTTAATAGGAGCCTTATAAAACGTTCTTTTCGAGATGCCAGCAGAGGGCACTGACCTGCTTTATGAAGTTCTTCCGAGCACAAGAGCTGGTTTTACCCTCTTGAACATTTCCTAGGGCTTTCCCCAACAAAGCAGTGAACTGACATGATTTGTTTCCACTGTAAAGTTACAATCACTCATATTATCATTTGCTCAGAGGTGTGCAAAAAAACCCCTACATTGAAGAACTGGACCTAACCCCTTCTCAGATGAAATTTATATTGCATTGTTAATGATTTTAGTCAACTCGACTTTGTGCAAAATATCTTTAAGAAGGTTCTGGCTCAACTTCAGAATACAAAAGGAAAATAAATAGTTGACTAGGATCTCTTGAAGACATAAAATGAATGGTGTATGTTTGAAAGAAAATTATGGGCTTAATGCAATTTATCTGCAAATAAAATAACTAGGATAAGTAGTGTCTGAAATTTTAACATGTGAAATGGCACTGATAAAGATTTCCATTTGCACAATAACGTTCCCAAAGGCTAGATCAAAACATTATTTTACACACGGTAACTGCAGAGACTAGGAGCCTGAGATATGTTATTAAAAGGCAGTCCCTTGTAAACTTTCCTCAAAAGGAACAGTAGCAGTTGAGTATGCAAGAGTTACTCTTATCGTATTCAAGACAGCAATGCTTTATAAAAGACATACAGCTTATTTCCAGGTTGTTAAGAATTTTATATGATACTGATTTTCTGAAACACGTATCCGTCTAGTCCCAGATTGAAGTCACACCCTTCTTCACCACTCCGTAGCTACTAGGTCTTTTGCTCTGCTGCTGTCGCTGTCTGTGAGGGAGCTTCTGGTTTCACAATCTGGTATGTAATGAGATATTCTGGGTATGCCTGAAAGTAATTCAAGAAAACAAAACAAAACAAGACACATTGCTTTATGCAAGGGTATGGTACCCTCAGCAAGTTCACATTTCTGATTTCACTAGACAGTGACCGGGAAAGACAGTGCAAGAGTCATCTCTATGTTCATAGAGTGCAAAAGAAAAAACAGATTTCAAACTGAGCCAGCACTAAATAGGAACTGCTTGATGTAGTTAATATCTCATTAATACGCTAGTACAAAGATGTTTCTTCCATGCAGGCACTGCCAGAAATTGTGTGCGCAACAGGAATTCACAATCAGCGTTACTCTCCCTGTTAGATAATCCTACAAATCAGTCAGTACCTGTAAGTTATTAAAAAAAAAACTCAGATGACCGATGTAGTCTAACCCTAAAATGCTCACTGACTTGCCATGTGACCTGCAAATGCCTTTACTGGCAGTAAAATACTTGGCGTACCCAAAGCACGTAACCCAGGCAGTGTTTTCTGAAGACAGCTGGCAGGAGGTTCAGTCCCAGAACAAAGCTAAAGGTGTTGGAGGGCAGGAGGAACCTAGACAACTGCATACAACTTCTGGGCCCTCTGATACAAGAAAGATGCCAACAAGCTGGAGCCAAGTTCAGCAAAGGACCAAGAAGATAGTCACGGGGAGAGAGCACAGGATAAACAAGGAAAGGGTGAGGAAGATGGGCTTGTTCAGTTCAGAAAAGGGAAGGCTTTGTGGGACCTCACAGCAATCTCCATCATGTATGGGAGGCTACCGAGAAAACAGAGCTCAGCAGGAGAATGAGATTAATTAAAACAGGGGAGGTTTCTATTGGATACAAAGAACATATTTTTTACTCTGGGGATAATTAAACAAAGAAACAAGCTGCTCAAAGAGGCTGTGAAATACCATTCTCTGAGGCCTTCAAGACCCACCTGGTCAAAGAAAGCTCTCAGCAATCTGGTCTGAATTCAGCACGAACAAAAGGCTGGTCTAGGTTACCTCTCCAAGGTTCCTTCCAACCTGAACTTATGATAAAATCTTGGAGCCATCCAGAGTAGTAAGCAAACCACTTTTCTAGAGTAAGGGTCTAGTTGAGTTATTCAGATTAAAAATCAGCTCCTGAAGATTGCTGTGATACTTCAGCTGTCATTTAAGGGCAGTCTCTAGTAGACAATGACACTGTCACTGCTGGGAATCTACAGGTGAAAAGCCCAGAATCCTCAATATGTACAAGAGCCCCAGAAATGCACATCTTGTTAATGCAGTAATGCCAGTAAAACGCAATGGGAGAAACAGTGCCTACTGAGAGAAATTACAACTCCTAGCAGACTCTAGCAGTGCTGCACAGGGGGAATTAGGCAATTCTGGATGGTGCAAATCAGAGCAGCTCAGTGAACAGGAGCAGCATTTGCTGGCTTGACAGAGTTCACTGCTTATTTCCACATTTAAATAAATAAATAAAAAAAAAATCTAATCAACCAGGTTATCACAGCACACTTGATATGGAAACCAGTCACATCCCCTTTCCAGCTCCAAGCTCCACCCTTCCATAAACCCAGTCTTGCTAACCTACATACCTGTTCTCCTCTATAGATAACATATTCAGCGTATGCAAGTCCATTCACGCTTGGCCTGCCAATAACGGAATGATGCCCTGGAGGGGCATGAGCCATTTTCATTGTGCTGAACTGAAGAAAGGATTTTCCAAGGGTCACTCTACAGAAGAGCATTTGTCTAAAAGGAAAAAAAAAAAAAA
>VYXH01003697.1:103784-129580 GCA_013397275.1 Burhinus bistriatus
AATCTTACTAGGAGTTTTATGCTTCCAGAATGATTTCAGACTTTTAAGCTTGTTTTGTTACAATTAATTTCTCAAGGCTTTTTGGAGAAACACTTCTAGAAACCAGTTCTAAGGCAAAAAAAACCCCCAAACCAAAACCAACCTTCTTGACATGCAGAAGGGAGAACATACACTTTGTTTAGCCCCCACATGGAGGCCTGTTCTAGTTAATTTTATAGAAAGCTGTTGAAAGAAGCTGAAACTCTCTCTGTGTTCCTACCAGCAGGGTATGGACAGGTATCAAAGTGTGAAAAGCATATTGATCTACTCCAGTACAAAACAAAGCTGTGATTAAGACCTGTTCACTACCTCCAAAATTATCTGAACCACAGTACAACGCTATACTGCTGACCACCACTTTGCACTGCAGTTTTGTTCTGAGAGTGCCTGGAGTTTAATTGCTGTTTTCCCCTGACTCTTCGTTTTTAAACTTGCTTTTTCAAGCCTCTTCCTGAGCCACAATTCACTTTGATTTATACTCACTGTATGCTTAGATGTAATTTTTGACCTTTCTGTGAGACTCGCTGCATTTGTATCCTTTTTTGCTCAGCCTTGACAAATGGAAAACTGCATTTTTCCTACCACGACCAAGCTCAGGTGGCTATTCTTTCCCTGCAATTCATCCTGTGCCAGGATTGTAAAAACCAGGACAGCCAGAATTATGTATAGGGAACTCTGCTGGACTCATACCTGTGGCAGATATAACAGGACCTGTCTTTGTGTGTGGGACAGCCCGTTCCTCCCCCTATCCCATACACATATTGGTTGCTTTTTGAGGAGTTCTCGGCAAAGTAAATTCCAGCTCCAAACATTCCTCCAATGTATGCATGCCTTTCATCAAATCCTTTGTGAATGATAGCATTAATAAAAGGAGATCCTAGAACAGAATGACATGAAACGATGTGTTATCATACATACTTGTTAAGCTCTATAGTAATACAGGACTATGTCAAGAGGAGCTTGTCTGCCTCAAATAGACCATTAAATACCAGAAAGCGTGCTCCGTCAGCTGGAAGGGGGCGATACCCAGCAGGATGCAGTGATGTGTGGGATTTATCGTTATATACCAAGATCCCACGTGTGACTCATTTCTTACTCATTTCACAGATCTTATTAAATGGCTTTCCCCCCACTCACATTTCAGTGCAATTTATCTTGTCAATGCACACCTTCTCCAGCAGTCAGTACTGGTTAAGATGGGGCAAGATGTCAGGACAATCATACCCAAAACCTATTTCCTACGCAGAATCATAAAAGGATCTAGGGCAGAAGGACACTCAGGGAACCGTCATTTGTAGGCACTTCTAGATGCTTCTAGAGAACATCTTGCTGAAACTCACCATTGGTTTCAATTTCTTTCCCTGATGGCTGCCTGAAGCACCAGGGCAAAACGCTTTTACTGCGTGCTGCTCACCTCTTTTAGAAGATACCCTGTCTTTTTTGCAGCAGTTTTACTGGAAATGACTAAGATATGGCTTAGCAAAAACCTCTTTTTTTCTTTTTAAAAATGTATTTTTTTTAATCTAGTGTAGCTTTTTGGATTGCGATAACCACACAGACTAACTCCACCTCTCCCCCACCCCTGCATTTCCAGAGTAGAAATACAATTACTGTACAGGATGGTAACACAGCAACATTAACATTGCCGATGGGTCCTTGTAAGCCTTTTTTTTCTTCTTTGTTAAATACCAGTACATACAAATAGAGATCACTTCCTTACCATGAAACAACATGCGTTCATTGTGATGATTATGATTCTCCTCTGAGACCTCCTTCTGTCTGTGACAGAATCTCTCCCGCAACTTCTTGTTCACGACCTTTTGAATCTGCAGTGGTACAACAGGTCCAACCATACTTGAATTGGAATTGAAACAGAATACAGTTTCACAGAGTTTGCACAAATTTGACAGGGAAACTGAGAGTAAGACACAGGATGAGCATAAAGAAACCCATGGCTGTTCTGCATGCAAGGTTGAAGTCTTTCAAACAAGTCGGTAGCACACATTACAGATGGTTAAAACTACTGTGAATTTCATAGCTGCCTAAATTCTCAGGTTTAAGGAAGACTTTCAGGCTTCTTCCCTCAGAGCCTGTAATACCACCAAGAACTACAAACTGTCTGAAACTCCTGCCGTCTCTTCTTTGAGCTCTGTTGAACAGTCTGGGCTAGTTTTTGAAGCTTGCTCTTTGGTTTAGGCTGAATTTCTACAAAAAGAAACAACTTCTGAGGAAAGAAATTAGAAGATGTGCTGTTTAATCTATCTTGAGGTATCGTTCCAGCCACATGCTCAAATACCACTGTGGTTTCTGTAAAGGACTTCACCTTCACTTGGCAGTAGAATGGAAGCAGAGTTTACTTCAGGACATATGATCTACTGGGCCAAGTTGCAAAGACTCTGCACAGGCTCATTTTTCAAACGGATAGGCAGCAGGGGTTTGTTGGAGCTCAGAAACCACGTCTGATTTCCTCTATTCCTCCTCCCCCAAAAAAGGAAGAACCAGAAAGTGTACTTTCCTTCAGAGAGACAACACTCCATTTCCTGACATGCCAGGGCTTATAAAGGGTATTCTTCTAGTTGGCAGGGACAAAGGAGGAGGTGTCAAGATCCAAAGTAGCATAGGGAGATAGAAACCTTTTATTGAAAGTCACACTCATCCTTTCCCCCTCCCCAAAAATCTCCTTTAAAAGGCAAGAAAAGACTACACTGAGAAAAAAACACCTGTGCTGCAAAGTCAAATACAGAAGTTATAGACCTCTGAAATTAAATCAGGTTGTGAAACATAAGTCAGGCTTTTCATCACCTCGGTCTTCAATATCAGTTCTTCAGACTCCTCAGTCTGATTTTAGCATTTAGCACTTGCTTCAACTCTGCTCCTGAATATTATTTCAACAAAGAACTTTAAATCTAAAAGGGTCATGCATTAAACCAGTTCTGCCTGCTTGCGTAAGTACCAACTTATTTTACTACATAAAATTAAGAGGTTTTGAAACTTACCCTGATGACATTATACCTGTTGAAGATCCCACCAGCATTTCCACCATCCCGATGCTCCCGGATTGTACTTTGCATCTACATAAATCAACACAACTGAGTGTTCAGCACACAAAGTTTGCTAGCAAGGCAAAGTATTCATGCAATATCTTAATATATCACTGGCAACAACAGAATCTTGATTGAAAATTAATTAAAAGGTGTAAAAAAAATTTCTCTATTTTAAACTGAGGTACACCCTTATTTCTCAGGCACCCAATGTGCTATGCTGTTCCACAATAGAGAAGTTGGATGCTGCAATTATCCAATCTTGTAATAAAAATCTACACAGGAAAAAGGAGAGTAGTGGCACTATCAAAATTATACACAACTAGAAAACCTGCTTTAGATGAGAAGAAAAAATAATCTTTGAAAATGAATATACAAAAAGATCATTTTGAAGTAATAACAAGTGTGCTCCTAATGAGTCAGTTTGTATTTCTTAGTGATAGGAAAATGCTTGCACTGTAAAACTTCCTATGTCATTAGCAGCCCCTGAGAATTTAATCAGTTGCGTTGTGTCTTTTACAGAGGTATTTATAGCTATAGCAACACCACTTAGTATCACCTCAAATAAATATCCCACTTTACTATGGCAGACAAGTGACTCTTTCTGTCAGAAAAATTTATGAAAAAGATGTGCAAAAATTCCATTTTGTAGAATTACTAATCAAAAATATTCCAGGCTAAGCTGGCAGCAATCCTGACTATCTAGAATTTTAAAAAGACTCCAAACGCGTCTCTGCTACAGTGAAGGAACACTACACAAATAGCAAATGCACAGTAAAATAGAGTTTCTTCCAAACACAACTCTTCAGCAAGTCTCTTTTCTGTTACGATTTTTCTTTCAAAATGGTATCTGCTTGTAGTTTACTTAAAAGAGCATGTGTGTGTGGGAGGCAAAATTACAGTCAATTCTCAATTACCCAAGAGCTGTTTATCTGGGTTACAGATTAACTAAGCCACTGGGACAAGAGAAAACAAGCTGGTTCACAGGCAGAAACAGCCTGAGCACAGAGAATGCCTACAGACTTGCAAGGCCTTGATCCCTTGGTCTTCATTCACAGCCTTTGATATTCGCAGGTCCACCTATCTATGGAAAGCTGTGGAAACCCCTTGCTATGAGATGACATTGAAAACACGACAACAAAGCAAAATTGGGATAACACTAAGTGAGCGAACAGACCACTTAAGAAAAATTGGCAGGACACAGCATTGCTTTATATAAAAAGACAAATGAGGAGCCCTAAACTTCATGCCAGATCTATGCAATTCATATACCAAAGTATATTTTATCACTTTCAACATGCATTGCACGCTTTAGCTCTGATAAGTCAAAAGAGAAATACACTGCCACTGCAGCATTAAGAAAGGTACTTGCAATACCTCCTCTTCTACAGATTGATACTCTTTATCGTCAGGAGCAAGGTCGAGGAGAATGGTCCCCTGACTCACACAGTGGAAAGTCAAATAAGGATTGGTGCCTGCAAAGACAAGGAATTAAAGGAGCAAAAATCAACAGGAGAAAACAATACCAGCTCTATCTGTATCCATCATCATCATTATTCTTCTTAAATAATCCCAGTACAGCAGGAAATACAAAATAAACACAAGGCAGAAGCACAACCTTTAAAAGATAAAGTGCTTTCGTTAGCATCAGCAACTTTAAAAGAGAGAAGGAAAATGCATGTGTGACATAATTGAATTTTGTTGTTTCCGCTTTCAATAAAAAGCATTTGAGAAGTGGGGGCAGTAAAAAACTACATCAGGTCCACCCTTCAGGATATAACGGGTCAGTGGGTAGGTACATAGGGCAAATCAATCCAAAAGCTCCAGCCTGGGTGAAACAGAGTCCCTGGAAACGAGCACAGCTTCCACAGCTGCCTCAGGGCTGTCCATTCTCTGGAAAGGCAAGTGAGCACTCGGTCCTGTATTTCCTCAATACATTCTTTATCTGTCACAACCCGCCCAGCCACCAAGCCTGCCAGCAAGTACATTTTCCTGACATCTGGATTCTTTCAAGTCCTGGTGACAATGTCTACATTTACAGAAGGTGACTTCTGGGAGCCTGTTGCATGCTACACTTAGGCTAACCAGTAACAGTGTCATATTTACCTTGCTGCCCTCCTAGAAGTCTCTCCACACCTTTTATTAATTTGTGGCGGTGTCCATACGCA
This sequence comes from Burhinus bistriatus, assembly GCA_013397275.1. Classification (NCBI taxonomy): domain Eukaryota; kingdom Metazoa; phylum Chordata; class Aves; order Charadriiformes; family Burhinidae; genus Burhinus; species Burhinus bistriatus. The sequence goes on from VYXH01003697.1 coordinate 109,033, forward strand.
TTGATCCCAATTTCTTTAAGCTCCTCGTGACCCATATCTGCCAACACATCCAGGGTTATCTGGAAAGGTGAAAGACCACAAAAAAATCACTTGCCAAACCTGTCCCGATTCCCAAGGCTGAAGACCCATCAGTTCAAAAATTAAATGTATTCATGGTGCAACCAAAAGCGTATATACATTTTATGGTTTGCTGCATTTCTAATTGCTGCCACCTTCTGGCAAGCCTTTCCCTATCACAGGGCCATACCCAGCTGCTATACCCTGAAGCCGTGCAAAACTTTTACTTCTCTTACAGCAACTAACAAGAGCTGGTTCTCACAGAAGGTTCTGAAAAAAATTTTTACCTCTGTAGAAGGAGGATGCATGGAAATCCTGGGACAAATTTGGGAATATTTTTGAAGCACTCAAAAGTTTCACACTTTTGTGCAATTCATTATTTTCAGTACACAGAAATGAGTATTTCACTACAAATTGAGTATCATTAATTCAAAAGAAAGCAATTCACGCAAAGAATTAATAGCTACACTGAACATCTGTCCAGTTGAGCAGAAAACAACCCTACTGGGATTGCTGTGGAAAAATCACTGAATAAATTCATCATGTGCAAGCAGAACATCAAAAAAATACTGAAGAAACACAGATATTAGAAAACATCATGAGGAGGCTAGAGCCAAGGTGAAAAAGTGCACAGGAAGGTACTGAAGTGCTTGGAAAAAGCAGCTTAAAACAATAAGCTTAAGGAAGATGAGCTTACAAGAGAGAAACTTACAAGAGGAGCTAAACAGTTTCAAAATGATGAATGAATATAGTGAATCCGATTTGCATTATTAAATCTTATTAGCAGAGGAAGATCTTAAAAACAGGTTAGGAGTTAAGGAAGCAAAAGTAGAACAAAACCAAAAAGAAAAAAGAAATGCGAGTAAAATAGGTTGGTTTGAGGTCGGTTTGTTTCTTAATAGAAGTAGTTTCAAATTGAAGAAAAGAGCTTATGCTTCATATATAAGAAGGGAAAAAAGATTATATGGCATTTTAACTTCAGGGAGATCCTTCCTGTAATGTTTCACAGAAACAGTTGGAGCTTCTTCTGTAAGCAACACATAATATTTCAAATGTTTGTTTCCTGACCCCTCATAAAAGATTGGTGAAAAAATAACTGTCAAATCCAGTCTCTTGCACTTGTACCTTTCACTTCCACCACGGTGTCTATCTTGCTCATGGAAACAAATAATCTATTTAACTGTAACATATTAAATTTAAGAAATGGTACGTAAAAAGAGTCTACAAATACATTAGAGGTACTTCTGCTATAAAATGTAATGTAAGCTTGAGAAAGTGCTACATTAGTTGTGTTCTTTTCATATATTGTGAATCATTGATAAATCCACAGGATTTTTTCCCCATCTCTCAATTCCATTTGAAACTTGTTAGCCCTGCAAGACCCAGTTAATGCTATAGTCCTAACCTCTCTAGTGTGACTACGCCCTGGTAAACTAGATTTTTATTTCAGCTTATAGTCAAACTAGAGGGTTTCCTCGTTCTAACCAAAGTGTCACATGCAGCACTACAGGTGGCGAAAGTTCACAAAGTTCAATGCAACTCTCAGAATACAAGCCAAATTGGCAGTCATCATGTATGTATAAGAAAGTGAAAGATGCTGGTTATCTTAATCAAACCAAAAAAATAATCAGATTTTCACAGGTTTCTCAACTTCATAAAGTATCTGGCAACTCATTTGCAGTTTTCTTGGACATACTTGTTTTTCTGTAGATGTGAAGTTGGGTTTTTTTGTTTCCCTTTTTCAATTAGGGAATGAAAATATCACTCAAATTCATTAGATTAGTCTATCTTTTAAACATACAGAGATGAGGCCTGACACTTGCCTGTTCTGTCTCAAAGATGTCCCGAAGGTGTTCAAGACCCAGGCTTTTTAGGAACTGAGTAATGTTCATGTCAAGACCAGAAACTAGAAGAGAAGAAACAAGTCATTATATCCTATGCACCTGAATTAAAAAAAAAACCAAAACAGCAAACAAAAAACCGAAACACAACAAACCCTTAAAAAAATATCAAGCAAAACCTCTGATTCTGTCAAAATTCCAAACTGTGATTCTTTTCACACTTTGTTTCTGTCTATAATAAACAATCCATTTCCACTGTGTGAAAGCTCAGTGCAAAGATCATCACTATTCCCTCCTCAGAATCACCTATTAAAAAGCACAAATGATCTGTGGCAAATACAGGTTCATATTGCAAAGAGAAGAAAAGGAAGGGTGGGTGTATTTTTGCTATGTAATCACCTGGATGCTGACATAAAGCATGCATTCCAGATATTAATCAAAGGGTTAAAGAAGCCTTAGCAAAATTCCCCAGCCATCACAATCATAATTCCTTCATCAAAATAATTCTCATTGGATTTTCTGTATAAAATCAACAATGAACATCTGGGCACCGAATCAGATCTGCCTTTGTAGTCAGACCTAATCACTGACAGCAAACATAGACGAACAGCCAACAATGCTCCTAGCAGAACACATGAAAACAGAGCAAGCATCAGACACTTTAAAATGCAGGTAACAGTTCAAGCTGTACACTATTTTCTGGCTAGACAGAAATGCTTTTCAGATAAAGCAAGGCCTATTGTGACACTACTGTACTTCTAGCAACGTAAACTTGTCCAGCAGCAAAGGCACCTTCTCCTTCCTTCCTTTCAGTTCCTGCTGCTCCATCACCAGCATTTGATGCCCCTCCTACGGCTAGTTCTGCCAGTGGCCCAGTGAGGTTATCTATACTGCTGGCAGCAGAGAGGCAGGACGGCGTAGATGCTGGTGAGATCAGGGAGGCACTAACAACAGTAGCTTGAGGCTTAAAGCATGTAGGCAAAGCTTCTGGAGGCATCGCATCTATCAGCAAAGCTCGGATATCATCAGCCTGAAAAACAGAAAGAACATTCAACATGAGGTTCTGTTATCACAAGTCACCGATCTCTGGAAAGAATTTTTCTTTGGATTTGTTTTAATTGACTGCTCTGTTCCCCCATTAAAAAGAAAAATGCCAGCTTTTGTAACACAGGATTCATGGTTGCAAGAACATTCTGACTCACTGCAACTTTATCTGAAATCCTTCACAACCTAGGCCAGGCAATGCCACCTCATAATTTCTCTGTCAGGCTCAACTTCTGGTGAAGCATTTTGCACTGGATCAAGGTTTCAATGGAAAGGCTACCACTGTCTTTGCTATAATCACATCTTACAGTGTTAGAAAAAAAAAAAAGACAGGAGCTACATCAGAAGTATGAACTTAGCTAACAATTGGATTTAGCCTTTGTTGACTAAATTAAGCAGGACCCTAATCTTCAAGAATTTCCTCCCTGCATGTTCTTGTAGAACATGATTAAGACATCATTATTTGATTTCTCTGGGGGAAAACAGTCTTCATATCCCCCATCACAAAGCAAGTTTTCTAGCGCTCAGATTATTCTGGAGGATATTTCTTGAACATTCCCTAAAGCAATCAATGGCCTTAAGAGATACTCACACTATAACCAGACATAGCATCCAATTTGGTTGTGTTACCCATTCCATTGAGACTAGTTAACCTGGGACATGCATGTTCGTGTAACCTTATTAGGCTTTTTAACCAGCTGCCACTGCCACCACTAACAAGAAATTTTCTGGATGCCAGTTTCAGAAAAAGTTTGATAGCCTCCTGCAAATCTTAGAATGTTGTTTTGGAGTTAGTCAAAAAATGAACTGACGTAATATGCAGGCATTGAGCATAATCATTCTCTAAATGATCCCGTTCCTCTCAAGGTCCACCTGATTTTTCTCCTAGGTTCAAAGAAATAATCACCAACAGTATACAGATTGACCATCATCAGGGACATTTCAGAGAGGTTTGTTTCAGGCAATGAGGAGATTGATCCCAGGTGTGAATCTTTAAGCAGAAGCAAACCTTAAATCACAAGCCACGTTATGATTTCGGGTAAAGGAAAAAGCCTGGACCATGGGTAAAAAGTCACAAACATGCACCCTGGAGATGCTCATCTCTCTCTACCTCAGCACAGCGAAAGCTGAGGACCGCTGATGCCATGGAACCTTAGAAAGCCATTTATTATGCAGAGCAAACCCTCCAGAGCAGCCTGTGGCTGACATGCTAACATGAACTTACTGTTGCCAGGTCTAATGGTGTCTGACCCTCTTGATTCTTCATGGTTGGATCTGCTCCATGAGCTAACAGCAGAGCACAGAGCTGTGTCCTTCCTTTTTGTGCAGCTTCGTGCAATGGTGTGAACGCCCATTTATCTGTTGCATTTACGCATGTATTGTATTTGATCAACAGCGCTGCTATATCCACATGCTGGAAAACACAAGAATGTCTTAATCAACATGACACTGGTAAAACACGTATTTCCTTTTTCATGCTGGAGGTAATGGTGCTTAGAGACCCCTGTAATTTCTTGTTCCTTTAACTCACTTCTCTGCCTCCTGTGTCTACGTAGCAGCACATCTCTTCATTTTATACTGCAGCTCCCAGTCATTTGTATCTGTGCACAATCAGATCATCCACCAGCACATGTATAATTGGGATCAGACACAGAATTATATTTCTGCCAAATCACCCCAAGTACATAGCATGAAGTTTGTGTCAGCTGCAGAAGCAGAATGACACTTGATCCAGCATAAAACCAATGGAGTTAACTGTCAAAATATTTATAGAGAAATTTGAACCAGCAACACAAATTTACAGGGCTGCAACATTTGTGATACAATACTCAAAGCTCTAAAGATCAATGTATTGTACTGCTGAGCCACCACTTAAATGTCTTTATGCAGAAGTCTTCGTCATACTTAATTTCTTTCTTGCAATTTCTTGCAAAACTTTAAATTCATCTGTGGCAGCACAGGTTTGTTCTTTCTCCAATTATATTTTATGAGAGAACTGTAATTGATAAAATGCATTGTAAGTGTCCTAAGGGACAACTGTTTTACATGGGCTATAAAAGTATTGGTCTTATAACCCCATACTTCCATCAATATCCCATCCTTGAAGTCTCCCAAGTCAAAATAGGAGAACAGAAAGCCGGCACATAAAATTTTTGGCTGCCTCTGACCAGTAAAATTACTTGTGCGATACAGCTAAGAAATAAAAAAAGCAGGCAGTCAAAATGAGTAGGTAGGAGCGTGAAACACTGAAATTGTAAGCAGAAGCGCAAAGACTTGCCAACGGATTTCATTTTTCCTCTCAATGGCAATTAAGTCAGTCTCAGCAGCTCTCATAAAAGGGCTTGCTCTCTGAATAAGTGTGGTTTGAAAAGACTGCCGACTTTATTTTTCCTCTCTGCCAAACTTTAAAAGCAATTGCTGTTCCTGTGACTTTTCTGCCACCCTACTGAGGGACACGCAGCAGGAAGTGCTGGGTGGGAGAACTAAAGATACTTTGTGAGGAAAGGTTGAACCTGTGAAACTTGTCAGCTATGAACTTATGAAACCAGTACTCATCTCCTCTCTACCTCCCATCACAGAGATCTGAACAGGCTGATGGCAGCTCAGAGAAGTGTGGGCTGCCACAGGAAAGGTATACAGCAACTCTTCACTAAATAAGATGATGGAAAAGCACCAAGCACTGCCTCGTTAACTTTTCTAGCAAAAATAAGGCAACCAGATTAGATTGGCATTATGATTTTTAGAAGTGATAATCAGCCTGAACCAATCTCTAACATTTCCCTGTGCCAGTAAGGAATGTTTTGCCTTTGCATAAAATGTGTGTTTTGGTTTTCCATGCTTGAGAAGAAAGAACACAACAGAATATATCTCCAGATCTAAGCAATGTCCTGGGAATTTAATGCTTACGTCAGATGCTGATGAACAATATTGCTTGGTATTAGGGCCCAGTATCATAAAAGAATTCTGTGCTGCATTTCTAAACCTTCAGCAGCATTTGGAGCTTTTTGCTCTTTAGGACACCGGAATCCCAGACTGATGTCGAGAACCAATGCAAATGATGCAGGCTGAGTTTCATTGATACTCTCTCCTTAATAATAAATAACAAGGTGAACGCTGTACTTTTTATTTCATGTGGCTCTCAAACAAAAACAACTGTGGTTCCACTACAATCACCTCTCCCAGATTTTGCTCTCCTTGTGCCAGGGACAGGTAGTAACAGACAAAGCATATCAAGAGACCATCAAAAACACTACTCCTTGACTCTCATGTTCTCTGACTATAAGCACACTGCTGGGAGCTTCTCAAGCACTGTCTCCGTACAATTATTTGCAAGACGTTTCTTTCTCACCTCATTCCAATTAACAGCTGCTTATAGGCAATCTATCACACATCTGTGCAACTGGTATGCACTCAGATGCTTCCTCCTATATGGAGGAAGGAGGGCCTGCCTCATCCAAAATGGCTTGAATCAGTCACTGCACCCTCATAGTAGCAGACAGCTTGCCCAGGAGGACAACCATACTATAAAGTCAGTAGTCCTTCAACAGTTTAGCTTTAGTAATAGCTTCCTACCAGAGACCAGCTGTGACAGACCTCCACTTCCCTGTCATCATCTAGATACAATTCCCTGGTATTGTTCTCTTCCTTCCATCCAAGTCTTTCAGTGACAACTTGAGGTCTTTTCTGTTTCAACAGTCATTCCAAATTTAACAGCATTCAATGCTCTGCATCTGCTTGCCTGCATAAAAGCTATGTTCTAGTGATCTTTCCAAACTGCAGCCTTTAACTGCTACAGCACACCTGAATTTGTGTCTTATTTAGATCTGTAGGACTGCAAACAGGACTCAACAGCAACTTAGCCCAACAAGTATTTCAAGCCATCGAAACCTGAACTATGTTCACAGCAAGACACCTGCAAAACAGAAGGCTTTGGATATGACTTTAAGGAGTTCTTTGTTGGTCTACTCATGGCAACAATGCCTGCACCTACCCCATAGGATGCTGCATTGTGCAGGGGAATTAATCCTCCTTTGTCCTGGGCATTAACATCAGCACCATGCTCCAGAAGGTATTCAGCTACTTCCAAATTGTTGTAACCAGCTGTAGAAAAGGCACAGGAAAAGAAAACAGGCATTAAGAAAGCTAAACTAAAGAAAAATTATTAGACAGAAAAGTTAAAGCAATTTTTTGACTGCAAAAGCTCCTCTTTTCTAGTAACTGTATCACCTCCTGAAATACAGCTGCCATAGCTAACAACTCTCTGTACAGGACGATCCCCCATGAAACTCCTACTATACCAATCCTGATTTTGGTGATTAACCCCTGTAGCTCCATCATAAATATACAAGCCTTCAAAACCTGGTGAGTCACCCACCTGCAAGATGTAGTGGTGTTGAATTTCTTCCCTGGGTATCTCTGCAATTGATATTTTCTTGAGTACATAACTTCTGCACTCGTGCCAGGCACCCCTTCTTGGCAGCATCTAGCAAGGCAGCGTCTCCTCGCAGTAAGTCCTGGATATCTGTGTCTCCTTCTTTCACCAAATCTAGAGGAGTGTTCCCATCTCGATTTTTTTTTGTTGGATCAGCTCCATGCTGCAAAGAGCAAAGTGGAACGCTACTGTCACAACAATGAGCAGAGCAGTGCACGTTAAGTTGTGTCACTGTTTTGTGGCACAAGATAGAAGGCAAGGGATTTTGCTGACTAGCCATCATGAAGTAACAACTGTATAGATTAGTAAGTACATGAGAATAAATTCAGAAGGTTAGGCCTAAAGCACTAGTCTGCAACACAGCTGTGCAAATCTCAACTCCACAGGCAAGAATGGCAGCCCTCTGCAAGAGCTGCCACCGCTCTACTTGCAAACGAAGTAGGTTCAGGAGCATATCCTGCATATAGCTATACCCTACTGTCACAGCAGGTGCTAAAGAAAAGCCAACAGCAAATTCCTTGTCAGCCAGTCCTTCCCCTCTCCTGTAAACCGGCTGGCAGAGGTGTTTCCTCAGCACACCTTTCCGAGCTAGTGAAGCCAGGCCCCAAGTTTCACTAAATGCCACCCTGCTATTGAAAGGCACTTGTTTCTGAAAGGAACTAGAAAAACACTCATTTCTACACTTTCCAATAGATAACAGCACCATCTTAAGCAGTTTACAGGTCCTGGAAAGCAGTGATGAAAACATTTTGGTGGGAAAGTGGATTTGAGTGACTGCTTGAGGTATCTGTGCAGATAAAACACGCAGATCAGCCAGTGATAAGAACACAGTACTAGAGCACAGGACGAGGAGGGAAGCATACATCTACATACAACATATGGTCTGAGTCACGTCCACATACAATTTCGTGGGAGGACAGCTCCTTCCCTGTTCACTCTCAGCAGCAGTGGGAAAAACCCAAAGATAGAGAAGGCAGAGGCAGCTGCTGGCACTACAGTTCTCTGGCTGGCCCCTTCAGAATAATCAAACACAGTGGTCCAACCCCTGCCAGCAAGTCTACCCTGCCATTTCTCACTGGGGATGCTGGCAAAGCTGCGTTAGTGTGAGCCACAGGGAATGAGCTGGGGATGGGGAGAACAGAAGGAATTAACTGCCTTGTATTTGAAAGCAGTACAGCAACGCTCAGGGTGCAAAGACTAAACAGCAAGGGACAGAAAGGGACAAAGTACTGATTATACAGACCTAGCTCCACATCTGTGGTGCCTTTGGGAAGAGAGTATTCTTTGCACAAAGCCTTTTAAACTGCAATGACTTCTCCAAGATACAACCCTAGATCCCTTAATATAAAACATCAAAATTGGAACTACTCAAATACTCCTCAGAATAAATATCTAAATGAAGAGGTAGTGTCTTCCAAGACTCCTTCAAAGGCACAGAAACAAATGAAGGTAATTTTAAAGAAAGGTGATGAAAAAAGGAAGTCTCTCTAAAATGCCTTATATTTTTTTTTTCTTCCTCAAGCAGAACAGGACAAGAACTGAGTGCAAGTCAGGAGGAGTCAAGCTCAACATCCACAGCTCAGCAGAACTGACGGCACTGCCAGCTGGCATAAGAGACACAGCAGGAGAAGCCCTGAGCAAACTGCAGCATGAGCACATATACACGGACACCCAGAGCCTTTACAAAACTGTCACCTTAATGGCATACTTAGCTCTTGTGCAAGAGCGATTTCAAAAAGAAAGATTTCAGCATGTTTCTATTTCCTGTCATACAACCATTCAGGATCCTTTGAACACAGAAAATGGCTACATCCCCAGTGGAATGATTAGGAAACTTCAGAGACTTTCGGTGTCTATAAAGTAACACTGTGCTTGAGAGATTATGAGTGCTCCTATAGCTTGAGCTAACATCTGTATTCAGGTGTTACTACCAGGGCCATCATTGTGCCTACTCCACAGCCACCTCTGAATATCTTCTAGTTTCTAGTGCAGTATAATGAGCATTTATTCCACAGTACATTAACATGCATTTCCTCCAGGAGCTTCATAAATTCTACATTAACGTAACAGTTTTAAATTTCTCACATGCCAGACACCGTTTAGGACCCACCTTCAGTTACTGCTCTGTAACACTCTTGCGTAAGTATTTACAAAGGTTTACTTAATTGCAGTAACCATTCCAGAAATGGATAAATAGGATAAGGTGGGTTTTTTGTATTTTTACACAAATTCAGCTGCTTTTTCCAGTTTGAGAGTCTTGTCCTACTTGGGCAATACTATTAATACACATACTGGAAACAGTAACTGTACTGATGATTCTTTGTAAGTGAACTGACATTACAGAAGAAACCATCTGATAATTGTAAGATGAAAATACATTCAAAGACACCATAAAGAACTCATTGAATGCCATTAACTTTGCATTAATTAATCTTCAGCAAAAATAAACATATACACTTTTAAAGACGAATCTGAGAACTCTAGCACATACTTTTAAGAGCAGCTTGCAGATTTCGTATTTTCCTTTTGCTGCTGCTTCATGTAGAGGAGTGAACTTCCAGAGGTCTGCCACATTGACAGAAGCACCGTGCCTCACTAAGAGTTCAGCCACTTCGTAGTGTCCATAAGAACAGGCATTGTGCAGGGGTACTAAGCCACTAATCAAAGAGAAAGTATTAATAGCTACAGAAAATAAAATCCAATATGCAACGATACAAAGTTCCAGTAGATAAAACTCCCACTTCCACTAGACATTAGTGGTATCTTTCAGTCTTTCCAATTTTCATAGCTTTATTTCCTGCTATTAAAACATGAATTAAAAATTCATTATCGGTTCTCATCCATGAGACTTCTAAATACTCAGCAAGCATCAGCGTTACAACTTCCACAAGCAAGTAGCTTCAATGCTGTTAGCAACAGCCAAAAACTAAATTCCAGCAAACACTGATGTTCTGACTTTGGATATTTGAGTGTAAATTTCAGAAAAGGTGTAACACTATACAATGAGTTTGAAGTACAGTTATTAGTAAGCACTGCACACCTGATAGATACAGAAAGATACCTAAACATTTCCTTCAGGAAGAGCCTGAAAATTCAGTATTGGAAATGTTTTAGCATTGGAAATGAGTTATCCCCCACCCTGAACCAATCCACTGGAGTGAAAGATCATAATCATGCTATTCTACATGATCGCTTTGTAAATAACACAAAAACCTGTAAACGGTCCATATAATTTAACTGAGTATTAACTGAATAAATAAGTAACTTAATAATAAAAGCTAACTAACAGAATTAGAAAAATGACCAGAGACAACACTGGTATTTTACCCCATGCAATTCAAAACTAATTTTAGATCACCTGAAATAACTTAAAGGCTGCTTTTAAGCAGAACAAAGTCCCCAAAATGGGCAAAAGGGGGAAGAGAAGGATCATGTATTACAGTGCCAGATACGTACTTGACAACAGCTTTGCCAGAAAGCTAAGCATGCCTTAATGGCCTATAAATCTCCTTACAGTGATGTCAGGAACAATGCAGAACAAGAAGGAAAGAGAAAAATTTTCAAGAGAAAAATATGATGGTTACTGAAATCTGAAGCAAAATGAATAGAGGGAGGTAGAAGTGTCACACTAATAGAAAACAGCAGAGCGTATCATGGAATGAAATATACCCTTTATCTTTGGCATGCACATCTGCCCCATGGTGCAGCAGATATTCCACCACTGATACGCGGTTATATCCTGCAGCAAAGTGCAGTGGCGTTGAATGACGGCCTTCCAAATCTCTACAATTCACATTCTGAGGGCTGCAAAGTTGCTGCAAAGACAAAAGAAGAAACCGAAATCCAGTACAGAGCTAAAACAAACAAATAAACCCCCGCACAAACGAAACAAAAAAAAGTCAAAACAAACCAACAAAAAAAGACCCCAAAAGAAAAAACCCAAACTACCACCCCCAAACACCCCAACACAAAATTTGATCCATTTATTATTATATACAAATTTTTAGAAGTTAGGTTTCAGGAAATTTCTTTCCACTTAGGCAAAATAAAAAAAAATAGCTGCTCTAAATTTATGTGTGAAAGTACTTCTATGACAAACAAGACTTAAATGATGGAAGCAGTATGAAGACGTTCCTAATGTATTAGAAAGGGTGAGCCTCAGTCATCAAGCACCAGTTCAAGGTCATGTAACTTTTTCCAGATACGTTACCATTTCCACCCTATGTTCTCTTCAGAAATCTAGAAATACTGAGTTTGGCTGTCAGAGGAGCTGCTGGTGCACAGAACTGCTGCTGTTGGAATATTAATATGTATCATGTTGAAGTTCAAGGTGAGAATGCATGCAGAATGATCTATCTGTAGGGTATTTTGCCCACAGACCAAGTATGAAAGACAAGATAAAACATTCCTGTGATGCTGGTATTCCACAGCCTAACCCTTCAACCTTCAGATTAAGGATGGCTTAAAATGTGAAGTCTGCTACCTGTTAACACTTCTGTTTGCTTGCCTTCTGATTGAATCATGCACCTGAGGCTTGTTTCTACTAAACTGTCATTCTGAGGATCACAGGGTCCACCTTAAAGAATTACGGCTGCATCTGAGTCCATCGAAGACGTGACTGTGTGAAGGACTGGGAGAATGAACAACCAAAAATTCAAGAGAAACACCTCAGCACATTTTAATGCACTACTTTCTAGAAAAAATAATGAAGAGATTTGCCTTCCCGTTTTTTTATGATTTACCATCCACTGGGCACTACTTCACAACTCTTGTAGCAGAGGCTTCCACAAGCCTTTCACAGCAATACAATGTGGAAAATTAGCATGAATTGCTCAAACCTACCTTCACAGTTTCCAAGTCTCCAGCTTTGGATGCTTCTAACAACCGATAATCCACATCAGATGTGCGCACAGGTGTACTTTCTACACAGGGAAAAAGATGGTTTAGGTTACTTAGGATCAATTAAGTCATATAAACTTGTGCTCAACATATGCTCCAAACAGAAAAAAAAAAAGTCTGTTGTGACTTGCAAAAATGAAGCTGGAGCTACGATGTTCAAGTTCATATTGCCTAAATGGCTGAATGAGGAGCCTTAGTTTCAGTGTAAACCAGTCACATTTAGACTCTAGAGCTGACATTATTCTGCCAAACGAAATTTCAACACTTTGCTAATCCTATGTATGGTTAAAATGACCATTTCTGCATTTAAGAAATCTACATGCTCACTGGAACAGATTCAAAGTTTTGTTGAAGATCAAAAGCACCTTTCTCAACAATTTCAGCTCACTGCATGAGGTGTCAGTGTACAGCCAGGGTTAAATGTGTGCAATTCAGCAGCTGAATTACAGCCTTTGCACTCCGCACTTGTGACATGTCTTGTACTACAAAGCAGTGACGATAGGATGGGATTCCTAAGATGGCCCTGGCCACATGGTGACAGCCTGCTTTATGATGCTCCAGTTGGGTACTGCACTTCATGGCAACAATGAGATCTGTCCCTTGTTATAAACACGGGGTGGTTAAAAACAGAATCAGAACAATAACATAGTGATTAAAAGGAGACCTTTAGAGAGATACTTTTTTTCCTCTTTAAATGACTGTAAGACAATGACAGGTTTTTCACCTCAAAACTCTTTTTCCCCCACTTCTCATTAGAAATATGGCTGTGAGAAAGCAAGCACGCACTGAGGGAAGAGGCAGTGGAGCTGTCCCTAGAGCTCTTCAGTGTTGCTCAAAAAGGAGCTGAAAAGGTAATCTTGTTCACTGCATTTTTTTAATAAAAACTGCTTTCTGTTGTAGAAACCACTTCTCTCAAACTCAAGGATTTATGGAATAGAAGCTTTGGCAGCATATTGTCTGATCAGTGACAGAAATGACTGCCTAGTGCAAAACAAATGGGGCAAGGTGAACTTGGGGTTGCAATCACAGAATCACAGGGGTTGGAAGGGACCTCTGGAGATCAACTAGTCCAAACCCCCTGCCAGAGCAAGGTCACCTAGAGCAGGTTGCACAGGATGGCATCCAGGCGGGTTTGGAATGTCTCCAGAGTCAGAGACTCCACCACCTCTCTGGGCAGCCTGTTCCAGTGCTCTGCCACCCTCAAAGGAAAGAAGTTCCTCCTCAACTTCCTATGTTCAAGTTTGTGCCCATTACCTCTTGTCCTATCACTGGGCACCACTGAAAAAACATTGGTCCCATCCTTCCAGAACCCTCCCTCTAAGTATTTATAAGCATTGATGAGATCCCCTCTGAGTCTTCTCTTCTCCAGACTAAAAAGACCCAAGTCCCTCAGCCTTTCCTCATAAGAAAGATGTTCCAGACCCCTAATCATCTTTGTAGCCCTCTACTGTACCCTCTGCCGCAGTTCCCTGTCCTCCTTGAACTCGGGAGCCCAGAACTGAACACAGTACTCCAGATGTGGCCTCACNATCTGCCAGCCAGTTTTCAATCCACCCCATCGTTCATTCATCTAACCCACACTTCCTAAGCTTGCCTATGAGGATGCTGTGGGAGACAGTGTCAAAAGCCTTGCTGAAGTCAAAGTAGACAACATCCACTGCCCTCCCCTCATGTATCCGTCCAGTCACGTCATCATAGAAGGCTATCAGATTAGTCAGACATGACTTCCCCTTGGTGAATCTACGTTGGCTACTTCTGATAACCTTCTTTTCCTCCAGATGCTTTGAGATGATGCCCGGAACAAGCTGTTCCATCATCTTTCCAGGGATGGAGGTGAGGCTGACTGCCCTGTAGTCTCCCGGATCTTCCTTCTTGTCATTTTTGAAGACTGGGGTGACACTGTCTTTCCTCCAGTCTTCAGGCACCTTGCCTGTTCTCCAGGGCCTTTCAAATGATGGAGAGCAGCCCAGCAATGACTTCTACCAGCTCCCTCAGCACTTACAATCCTCTTTAAGAATGCAGTAAGAAAGTGATAGTGTTGTAACAGGCTAAACTCATTCTAGATGGGCATGCAACTCATCAAAAATACTTAGAAGACTTCTTTAAACATAGAGAAATGGTACTATATCCCTGGAGGAAACTGCAGAGATGTTCTGAGAAGGTACTTCTTACAGATTAACACAGTCTCTGCAGAATCCAGTCAATTCCTGACTTTGCAATGTCATCTGTGACTATATCACAGAATTGGAAAATGGGTAAAGGGATATTTGTTTTCTTAACCAGCTGTCCTTACAGAAGGACATCAACTTATCTATTCACTTTGACATAATATTTCCTATTGCAGCCTTATTTTCTCTTCTCGATCAGTGTTTTGTGGCCTTTTGCTACCTCCTTGCCTTCATACACACTGCAGGAAGAGGAGGAGAAAGAGGAAGAGGAAGGGAAAAGCAACTCCTACAGGCTCAACTGTTAGGTGAACAAATGCTCTCAGCTGAAGGAAAAGCTGAGAAAGCTCAGGGAAGAGGGATAGTGCCACCTTTAATACAGCCAAAGCTGCCAGCTCCTTTCCTCGAGTCTACCTCGATCCTCTGGAGCAGTTCCACTAGAAAGCAGTTGGACTCAATGATCTTAAAGGTCTTTTCCAACCTAAAAGATTCTACGATCGTGATTCAAACACATGCTGCAAGAGAAGGATGGCAGCAGGGGTTTGACACAAATGTTAGTGACTGTGGGCAGAGCACAGAATGCATCAAACTGCTGCTGTTGGGACAGGTTAAGATTTCAGTTCATACCTGCTTCACCTTAAGCTATTTGCCTTCCCTTGCTCTCCCCAACAGCACCACCACCTCAGCATCCTGAGGCAGGGAGAGAATAGGTGAGGCTAAGGCCTATACTGGATCCAAAGCTCCGCTCCTCAGCAATTCTTTATCTCTTCTCTGGACTCCTGTCCTTGCCTTCACAAGATAGCCAAGACCCTGACTTTGGTGAGGGTAAAAAAAGAAATCAATCAGAAACACCATCTTATTACTACAGGAAGGAGACGCTTCAATTCCACCAGATAGAACTTGAGTGGCAAAAGGCTGCACTGAGCAAAGAAACAAAACAAATCTTACTTTTTAAGAAAAGCAAAACTAGCAGCATTTTCTAACAAGTATTTGAAAAAATTAACAAGCTCGGTTTACGAGCTTTCTTACATTACATGGCCGTACTCCTACCAGTTGCAACCACAATCACAAGCAGCTAAAGTGTTATCCACTGGCCACTATGCCATCAGAAAGCTCTTTTCATGGTTGTTATCTCACAGCCAGGAAGTAGCTCAGCAATCAAGTGTGAGAAAAAAAAAATCCAAGAGACATAGTATAGAAAATATTTTAAACTGTGAACTCAGGAGTCAGGTAATAGTCTCTATCAAAACAACTCCAACATTTAAAAAAATATTTCTTTAACCCAATCTTACAAAAATGAACACACAGTAATATTTGGTAAATAATTTCAGCATTCATTTACTAGCTTTGAAATACAGAGAACATGAAATGTCAACAACCCTACACTACATGCATTTTTTTCAGCTTTTGAATCTTTCAGTCTTGAACACCTTCAGGGATGTAAAAGAAAGGCTGCTAACTTTCCAATGAAAACCAATACGACATCTGAAACTAGTTTTCCTAGAAAAGGTAAATCAGTGAAAATGAATTTTTTATTCACAATCAAATGAATGCTTTCAGAATACTTGTAAGTTTACGGTTTTTTTAAATCAAATTCCTATTCTCTTTAACAGCAGGGGGTATGTTTACTTTCTTCTGATTCATAGCTAACATTCTTCTCTCTCAATACACATACATACAGTCACATGCATATTTTAAACAGGTAATGTTACCCAGGTAACCAGCTATATGTAACCAGCTACGTCTCAGGAGTGCGTGCGCTTCAAAACAGTCCTTTCTTGCACTGCTGTAAAACTGTTCCCCCCCCTCCCCCATTTTAAGGCAACATTGTTGAAAACACTGAAGGAAATGGAGTTTCTAGCTACAGCAGGTCTTCACATCTATCTGGATATCTGCCTTTCTTTGACTACATGCATATCCCACTGTAAGGCAAGTTCCTTGCTCTGCAGTGGCTACTGATGCAATCATTCTTCTCTGTACTTGCAGAAATTCAAATGCGACATGGGTAAGAGGATGCAAACCCTCAAGCACTTAGATGAAAAATAGCAGCACCTTCTTCAAACACCTATTCACCTTTTTAATGCAAGATATGAACAAATTGTTATCTAAAGAGTATCCAGAGCACTTTCACAATGAAATCTCTCTCTGCTGGAAAAGCAAGAGATTGAAGTAAAAGCTCAAACGGTTTAGCAACTGTCAGTATTTTTCTGCCAGTAACACTCTCCTTGTGACTGCTAAAGTATGGAGTACCTAACAGGGTGGTTTATGAGAGGAAAAAGGTTTCTCACATGTTCAGCAATATTCCAGTTGCCTTGGAACTTGCTACCAGAAAACCCCAAAACTCCCCACATCTGCCTTCCCAGAATCTCTCTGCACAGCAGCATGCTCTAAATGTAGAAGATTCTCATTTTCTTCCCGATTTGCAAAAAAATCACTGAATTGAGCAGTGCTTTTTTTGGTTTGTTGTGTTTTTTTTTCTGAAAATCATCATGTACTACATACTGTAGATATGTGCACACGATGGCAGAGAAGAGGGATGAGAAAACTACTGCAAGTCTCTTGCACTGAAAAAGAAGTAAGATCCACAGCTGTAAAGGGAGAAGCTGAAGTTCAAATACACAAGCCTGTATTTTTACCCACCACTTAGAATCTGTTGCACTGCTTCATTTCCCATCTGTGCCGCTGTGAAGCCTTGTAAAGAGATGATGGAGGGATCAGAGCCATAATTCAGCAAGAGCCGGCAGGTTTGCAAGTGACCTGCTAACGCAGCCCTGTGCAACGCGGTTTGACCAAGTGTGTCCAGTGCATTCATCTGAAAAAACAGCAGCAATATAAAATATTGTTACAATTAAAAGCCTGCACCTGTCCCTGCCCTTAAGAAGAGCAATAACAAGAATTTTCCAGCACACAAATTTATCTATCAATTCCTCTGCATTGCAACTAAACAAAACCAAATGACAATAGGTAAACACTCCAATGCAAAGATAATTTACCACAGATGCTTTCCTGTCTTTTAACAATGCAGGCTATTCGTTTGCACAGCTAACAGACAACACAGGATCCCCAAAACCATACTTAAAATAGTGATCAAGCTTTTGACAAATTCAATGAAGATCAAGCTTCTGCAAGAAAAGCAAAATTCTCACAGAAGAGCAGAAAGAGGTACATAATTAACCGAACAATTCAACGATCTTCCAGCTTTAAGGAAATTACCATCTGTCATCCTCAGAAGGGGAATCAACTCAACATTACTCACTACCAAGAATCAAAGCAAAGCAAAGATGTCAGATCAGGAATTCTATGAAGGGGGGGAGGGAAGAGGCTGGATACAAACAGTCCATTTCCTCCTCACTTTTTGTACTTTTACAGAAATCTTAAGTATAACTGGATATAATTCTACTCAATACAAGACTGTATAAACAGGCAAAATGGAGTATCACTTTCAGAGAGTATGATATAATGGAAACCTATCTGTCTGGCAAGATCTACCAGAGTATCTAAATAACTAGAAGCATCTCCACAGGTTCACTTTCAGAGAAAGGAAGAGAATAATAGAGAAATTTAAAAAGCAGAAAAAACCCTCATGAAAATAACCTTTCAAGAAGAAACTTGCAACGATTCATGATAAATTTAAATGCAAATGTCCAACAGCTTTTTTTACTGCTTTATGAAATACAGAACTACTCTATATTCTCTGCAAGCAACTCAGAACTTGTTATCTGTTTCCAAGCCTAAGGACTGCAGGCTGTGAACCGCATGTATAATAGACTCTGTTACTGTAAAAAACCACCTCTTTACCTTCTCAAAATCTTTGTGGTGGCAGTGAACAAAGGTTTTGCTTGTTATTTCTCACCTAAAATGCAGCCTACAAATCCTATTACCTTTCCATGAAAACATGTGAAAAAACATTTTGGATAAGAAGTGTATTCTGTAACTAAATGAAATTTAATTAGGGGGGTAACTATGTAGAAAGTATCTACCAGCAGATAGGGTAAAAAAAAAAATTAAGTAAAATACCTGCAATACAACAGTATCAAGCCACAGCAAAGAACAAAGAACTACCACATAAATAAAGCGGAGTGTTATTCGATACTGTCCGAAATTCTTCTATACCCCTGAACAATTCTACAGACCGATAAAGCAGGAATTTCCCAGAGCACAAACCTCTCTTGCAGGAAGGTGTACAGGAGAACAGTTCTTTCTTCTAACCGTGTTCAGCTGATGCCAATCTAATGGCATTTCCCTGAAAGTTTTGTTTTAAATAAAAACTTAACTGCTATCATAAATATTAACTAGATGCTGAATGTCCCAAATCCATCATTTTGTTCAGATGATGATCCTCATCTGTTTCAGGACAGCAGATACCTTTCACCACTGATAAGGGCAAGGAGAAAAGCAGAAGTCTGGGACTATACACGTTTAGTGATGGTTAAGGCAGAATGAAATGAGGCTTGTGGATTCTGGAAGCAGCTGATAACACTCTGTTTGCCAAAGAAACAGTCATAACTAATACCTTCTGTAACACTGAATTCCTGTGTTAAACATGCCTGTACTGAACAAATTGCTGAAGAATAGCAGCAAGGCATTCACACCACACAATTCGATAATGACTGTGTACCTGGAAAAAATGTTAATATTCATTTGAAAAGAACACTGGCAGAGTTATCAGATCCATCATCTCACATGTCTTATGCAGGTCTCCTTTCACCTCCAAATAATTATCTTTGCCAACAATCAATTCTTGTGGCAGAAGAACACCAGCCATCTGAAGAAATGCCTTCTTACTTCTGGGATAAAGAGGGCTGCAGCTGACAGAGGGATGCACGCACCAAATGAAGCTGTTCTTTCCTTCAGGAGCAGAATTAGACTTTGGAAAGCAATTTCATGGAGAATATGTTCACTTTGAGGCAGATCTGCTCCCACCAGTCACGCAGCACTTGTCTAAAACCAACCCAAGAATGTACTGCACTAAGGCTGAAAGCAACAGAATTTAATTCCAAATGAAAATCAATTTGAGCATTACAAGTTGAAATACAAACCGAGATTAAACTCTCATAAAAATCAAACCTGGTAAGACATATGCCTGTGTTAACCACTGCTCAATACGAGGTCTAAAAACATGCCCCTTCAAATTCAAAGCTAAAGTTTAAACTCTATTTGACAAAATGTAAAATAGCCAAGGTGTACAGCCTTATTCGTCTGCTGAGAAGGCAGATTGTTCCAGCTGCACTAATGAAAAAAAAGAGAAATATTCAACTGGTCCCCTTTATAAGCAGTCTGAAATTAGAAGGCTGCAGCTCTGAATTACTTCACAGACAAGCTTTCTGCAAGGAGTTAAAAGTGACAGATTTGACGGCTTTTATTCCACAGCACACTGGCTCTGGCTTCTTCACTTCTTAGCACAAAAGCAGCCACTCTGCTCAAATCACAACATTAAAGTGTAACGCAGTTAACCAAAGTGTTTTTAAGTAAGGCTTTACATGGAAAGATACTGTCCTATACAGTATTTCCCAATGCAGAATTCCTTCTGTTCTTCCCTTTTATCCCTTTAATTTCTTTTTCCCCATCCTGGATAGATGCAGTAGAGAAATCAAAATGGTCATGTATCATCAGACACTGAAGAGATTTTTCCTCCCCGCACTGCTGCTGTCTTGGAGCAGTGTACACAGCTGCAGCAATATTCCCTTGGCTGCCAGGCACTTGTGTCAGCTCAACAGCTGGGATATGTTCAGGAAAACTTTTTTGCATGACTTCATAAGCATATCAGCTTTCTGTTGGTATCAAAAGCCTTAAATATCCTCCTACTTTTTCACACTACAGCAGCACAAAATGCAACAGCTTCGAAGCACTGCAATTTTCTCTGTGAGATCTTTCTAGAAGATGTACGTTCTAAAAATCACACATGAAACTTGTGCTCTGCCAACAGTTCCAGTACCATCGTATCCTTCCCTGCAATGCAAGTATTTTAACTCCTCTCCCGCTGCATTTATTCTGAAGATAACTTGCAGTATGTCTTGTGGTTTTGTGCATCACTAATAATAAATATGACAGGAGTGAAGAGGCGCTGGAGGCAATTTCAAGCTCTGTCACCGGGGGGGGGGGGGGGGGGG
>VYXH01003697.1:129614-171422 GCA_013397275.1 Burhinus bistriatus
AAAAGGAAAAAAGGTCTAGTTCCACTCTGAAAGCTCCTACATGATCCACCTATATGTTCCACAGCTGTCCCTTTGCATAAAAGCTTAAGGTTAATGTCACTAAGTTTGGCTGTCTAAGCAGTGAGGAAAAGTTGAACCCTGCAATTGCAACCGATCACACTGTTCTTCATGTTGTTAACCATCATAGTCCAGAACCGGCTACATTTCTGAAAGAAAATTTAATTTTTCAAAGCTTAGTCTTTCCTGAGAAAAATCATACCTCTACCTGAAATGTTGGGAAAAAAAATGTATTGCACAAGGTTATTCAAAACCATTTAAATCTGTCCTGTGGGTGTAGATAGATGGTGACCATTTTCAAATCTATGATCACAAAAGGCTGGCAACACACTACTCCAACACATAGAAATAATTGTATTATGCAAAGATCCATAAAGCAAGATCCTTCTAGCAGAGCAGAATGAAGCCATTTCTGCTACCATCATGAATAGGGACCACTATCTGCCTAACATGACCTTAGAAAAAATTTTTCACTGAAAGAGTTATCAAGCATTGGAACAGGCTGCCCAGGGTGGTGGTTGCGTCACCATCCCTAGAAGTGTTTAAAAGTCGTGTAGATGTGGTGCTTAGAGACATGGTTTAGTGGCAGACCTGGTAGAGTAGGGTCAATGGTTGGACTAGATGATCTTATAGGTGTTTTCCAACCTAAACGATTCTATGATAACTTGCATGCTTTCAAGTCTTTCTTTCCAACAATCATTCCAGTTCAGAAAAGACTTTAATCCTGTTCTTCTGCACTGCTAGAAAGCCGAATGTCTTTCTGAACATATTAAATTTCCCATGTATCTGTAAATTCAGACAAGGAGCTAGTTATAAGAGGTATCCAACTATCTAGCAATACAACCAAACAGGATGAAAGCCACTTTTTCATTAGTTCACCACCTTCAAATGATTTTCTTTTTAAACAAAGGATTTCAACCATCTTCAAAGATACAATCATGGCACTTGAAGATTTGCTCATGGGTCTAATAAAAAAAAAGTTTGAGGATTCTTTAAAGATGCTCTGATTTTATTTTTCATAAGGTACTTTGAGGCTATTCAACATCAAATAAGCAGTGGTGTGAAATGCTGTTTCACACTGCAGTTCAGGCAAACAAGTATAAACCGGGTATGGCATTTAAAACCAGACATTTATGACCAACATTATTGAAGAAAATTCTAAGACACCCCAAGGTTTCTCAACTGTGCTTTAGATGTACAGCTGACAGTCAACTTCTGCAAACTCAAGTAACAAGTTAATGAAAATATCTTCACTAACCATGGAATGGGTATTGCTTAGACATAACATGCTGATGTGCAAGTGATGTGCACCAAGGACTTCTTTACAGTTCAAATTACAAATCTAGCCTGTGTTGTCAGCAAAGTCCAGCAAGACACCAAAATAAGTAATTTGTGGATATAGGTTGACTCTTGCCAATACTAATGTTCCTAGAAATATTTCTGTAAAATTTGTCTAGATCAAGCACATTATTCAAGCAGTCCTTCACTTTCATTAGCGTTTAACATACTTTGAATGGCAAATCTAGACAGTGATAAAATTAAGGATAATTAAATCCAGCTCCAAGACCACAAACCATCTCTTGTTCATCCCAAGCAAATTCCCTAAAACAGTCTTTACCATGCTTCAGTCCACTTCACAAAACAAGAAAAGCCTACTCAAACTCACATACTTTACATTATCTCACTTTTGCTGTCTGACACAGATCACAGCTGCTCCTCATGACAACAGCAGAGTTTCCTCTCTATTGCTAAAACTATCACAAATTATTTTCAATCTACAAAACTTCATATGACTTTGTCTCCTAAATCCATTACCGGATGGTTTTTTTTCTGGTCAGCTGTCTGCCTTTTGGCACTGCATTTCAGAAGAAGAAAGTTCCACTTCTTTGAAGCCCCAGTTACTCATCTTTTTCAAACTGTTACTCTCTCTATAATCACTAGTGGTTTCCAGAAGGTAGATTAAAGCTCATTTATACAGTGTCTTTCCTTTGATAGAAGAAATGGTTGCAAAGTAAAGAAAACATGGTAGGTCTCATCCATCCACACTTCAGTAAGCATTTGATACGGGATCACATGGGAAAATTTTATTTATTTTATATGGAAAAAATAGAGATTGGTTGAAGAACTGAGTGTATTGAAAGGGGAAGGGCTGCTCTGTGATTGGTTGTCTGATAATTTTGTTTTAATATTTTTATTAATGATCTTGGCACAGGACAATTGTGCTGAAGGGCACAAATACGAAAAATTAGCAAGAAAAAAATTTTAAAAAAATCTAGATTCTCTCTGTACTACAAGACTACAGGAAGGGTCTGAGTACTACTGTGTCATGTCTATTAAAAAGGCAAATATGATCCCAGTATACATTAGTCCAGCATTTACATTAGAGATATGGAAGTGCCATCATGTAAGGCAGTGGGGGAATGAATTCCATTCTCCTTGCCCGAGCTCCAAGATTTCTTCTGGTGCTAGTAAAGAGAAGGGTTATAAAGATTATTAGGAAATGGCGGTGCTCCCTTATGAGGGAAGTCTAAGTGTCTGAGGCTTTTAGCCTACCAACCAAAGGCTAAGAAGAATCTGCTTACTACAAATACCTCAGCAAAGGAAGCATCAAAATGGAAAAGAGGTATTTAAACTGCAGGGTGCTGTTTGAAGAACAAATGGATATTCAGTGTGAGGCTGCTATTGCAGGCGGACTAGATTCACTAGCTCATGAAAACCCACTCTTGTAAAAAAGTACAACTAGACAGGATCAAAGAGCTTAGTACATCTGACTACATCCTATGAAGTAACTAAAATTCGAGGCACAAAAAGAGTAAACATGAAGAAAAAGCTTCCAGAAACACAACAAATGGAAAAAAAATAATCAAAAACCTGTACCATGCTTCAGGGATTAAAGCTGCCATGTCCCAACAATCAGAAACAAAGAAATACCAATGATAAGAGGGTCTGATAAACTGACTGCCTACATTCAAAGCATGAGCAAGAGGTCAAATGATAATATACAAGCAAGACAAACATTTTAGAGTCATTAAATATGCCTAGTTAACTAATTAATACTCTAGAGCATATGCCATTTGGGAACTTCAAAGTGCTGCATAAGCCTTGATGACCTATCTCTCACGAAAAACCATGACTGTATCATTTTACAGCTGAAACTTTGAACACTGATAAAGAGGGATCCACTGCAGTATGAAAATATATGCTTAATTTTAACTATGGTCTCCTGCCATGCACTTAAGTGCTTTGCTAGATCATAAATGTGAATGTAGCTATTCTCAGAATAACATAGCAAACATACACCAGGAAATGAATGAAGAACGAGTTTCAATGACTGTCAATGTACCTCTATTTGTATACTGTCAATGGAAAAAACAACAGAACACACCACTCAGCATGGTTCTGTAGATAACTGTCGGCCACTCACCACTGTCACTAAGTCCACAAGTGACTCATGGATCATGATTTAGGAACCCCTGCTTCAGGACATAAAAGAATTACAAACTATTGTCAGAATGTGCTACTGACACAAACAATAAAATTGAGCCATTCCAGTAAGGATGACATCTTTGAGCTTGCTCCTAACCTGGCTACACAGAGCTATATTTTCAAGGGAGCACTAATTTAAATACCTACAGTATAGCAGCAGGCTTTCCAGAAACCCTCAGCACACAAACTCCTTGTCTTTCAAAGCAAGTAGTACTTGGGTATCAATACACTTGAAACTCCAGCATGTCCAGTTCAGTGCCTATGCAAGTACTATCAGTACCGAACTCGTGCAAAATCGGATCCATAAAGCTATGAGGTATCTAACCCTATGGCAAAATGAATTTTTTTCACTTTCAGTGCAAAGGTATGCTACTAAGAGTGAATCTGGGAAAATGATAATGAATGGTTTTAATGACTATACCTGAGACCTCTGGCCCTGCTTTCCCCCTGGGAAAATCTTGGTATATCACCGCTGCATCAGTATTCTCAAATGTGATAAACTCTGTCATGGTATTGTTATTAAGCTATTCTATGATGTCATTAAAGTACTATGGAAGTGAATCAGATACTGAAATCTGGCAATGAGGTCTCATACAGGCTTATAAATTACAATTCATTGTTTCAAAATAAAAAGACTTAGTATTAACTACACAGACAATTACATTGCTCGCACCTCCTCGCACATCAAGAGTGACGCACTAGATTGTTATTACAGGTATATTTCTTCATTTCTAGCTACCTGAATGAAGGTGAAGACTCAAAGAGAATAATGTGAGCCCTCTTAAAAGTAAAAACAAGGAGATCATTTATATTTCAAACAGTGGAAATAAAGTACCCATCAAGAAGAGTTTCTGAGAAAATTAAGTAGCTAAGTATATCATTACCACGAATGTCAAGTTTGCTGCTAAAACTCACAAAGATAATTCTGAAATACGTTTGAAAGATGCTTAAAAGACATTGTAAATAAAGTTATACTTTCCTCTGCCTTGAATTGATAACTTGCTGAATCATGTGTTTCTAAGCAAGCTTCACCATAGGCTCACAAATTACTTTGGTCAGCACATACCAACGGCTGAAGGGCATGGCAAAACAATCTGACCAAGAGACTAAGAAGCACGCAAGGGCTAAGGAATGCCCAGCATTAGACTGCTAAACTCCAAATCAGCAAACTCAGACAGTGGATATTGTCAAGCCAACAAGATAAAGTGACAACACGTGCCTAGATGACCATTTATTAGAAAAGAGTAGCAAGATTCATTAAAAATGAGTAAGCTAGACTCCTAGAGCCTGTATTCAGTTACTTGGAGAGAAGACCTGATTTTCAAATGGGATTCCTGAACATCCAGTACTGATTTAAGATAAACACACTTTTCAAGGTTAACATGGGAAGCACAAGGCACACAGAAGAAAAAGGAACAACTATCATAAAAACTAACACTGTATTTAACCAATATAACCCTTCTTCTTGCCTTTTGCCTTAAATAAAATATATTTAAGTACATTTACCTTCGCTCCATGTTTATGCAGAACTTCCATGACATCATTATGAGCTTTTTCAGCTGCAACATGTAAAGGTGTCATGAAACTAGGGAGAAAAAAAAAACCACATTAGTTTTACCTTCCTAGTATGACAGAGTCCTTTGGAAAATTCAAAAATTTCAGAAACCTACTCTTTGTTTTTCTCATTAACATTTGCTCCTTTCCTGAGCAATAGTTCTGTAACTTGCTTCCGCTTGGGATGCACAGCGGCCACCGCACAGTGCTGAAAAAAAAAGTAAATATAAATTATATTTCAACTACACAGACGACAGAGCTTTAAGATCCATGACTTCATCTCTTACTCTGGTAAACATCAGACTACAAAATTTGCAAACAGAATCCATCATATTTTTGCCGAAACATATAACTTACTGAACAAAATACAAGCTAGTGATCAACGCTAAATTATTCTAAAATGAAAATTGTTTTTCTGAGTACAGCTATTTGTCACCAACAAAAAAACCAGTACGTTCCCAACTACATTAACAAAGTACCAGGACAAAAACAGCACATAATGCACAGAGGAGGTAAAGAGGAAGGGCTTGAAACAGCCTTTCTACAGAGGGATTCCAAAGGGGTCCGTTAAGATTCTGCTGCTGTTTTCAGATTAACATGTCTTTTGAATGTTGCTTTGTTTCTTCTTCTATTCCAGTGTGTACTGAACTTGTTAACCCAATGGCAATTCTGTCACACATCCAGGTACAAATTCTGTGATAAACAGGCAATAAAGTTCTCTTACAGTATCTTCTTTTCCATGCTACAAGAAAGATACATCTTTCACACAGCGCTTTTCAGTGCTCAAGCCTGCCCTTGTGGGAACACTATACAGCCCTTTGCTAGGGTTAACTATTCCGAATGTGGCTGGGGTCTGCTTCTTGGTGTGTCTGTACATTCAGCATCCTTTTTTCTTTGAATCTCTGCAGAGACTAGATTCAATCTGTCCTGACATTTTCAACAGTGGCCCTATCAATGCATTCCTGAAGCCTGAAATTACAAGTAGGGTTCCAGATAAGCTGAACACCATGCTTTAAAATCAGTCCAGAAATGCTTGTCTCAAGTTTGGATGTCTCAAGATGGCAGACCATGAGAAATAGGAGATACTTTTGAAAATTTTTGTTTCTATGTTTACCCATGTTTTAAACCAGTAACACATAAAAAGCAGATAGTCTGCTGGAACAGAGTTCTCAAACTTTCCAATACCAAAATAATAGCCTTTACAACGAGACAGACCCCAGACAGAATGCTAATAAGTAGCAGTAGTACTGATAACCATCTTTTGCCCAGTTTCAGCCTTCACTATGAAGTAACTGCCACTCAAGCTTCCATACTGCTGTTGTCAGCAGAGACTGTCCAAGTTTTGCAAAGGCAAGCTTTGTGAGTAAACATTAAGATCAACTTTTGCTCTGAAAAGTGGCAGTATTTTTGAGGCTTTGCAGGTAATACATTGGCAGGAAATACAGATAGGTTAAAACAGCACTAAAAGCAACACAAACGCGGAAATATTGCCAAACCTCAGAGCAACACTGAAACATAAACCAGGTGCTTCCTTTGGCCTTTGTGGGATAATAGGGCACAGACCCCAGTGGCCCATGGTAAAAGATACCATGCTTAGGATGGGTATAGCTCTGTTAGGTTGTACATAACTTCCAGGGTCAGATAAGGTTAAGTCCTGCCACTTGGATGGGAAACCACCTGGAAATATCAAGTACAGAAGGCAAAAACTGAGAAATCACAAACACTTAACTGAACAGTGAACCAAAGAGATCAATGGCGCTAAAATATCCCATTTTGCCTAGTTGTCTCTGCAAAATAAGCAGATGGAGAAGAGCAAAACACACCACAGGACTACAAAGTGTTCATTACACAGTTAGAGATGCCACATACGAGCCGGTGATATACTCAGGAAAGAAAGGATAACATCATCCCAAACTTCCTACTGCCTTCGTGTTCAGCCTCTAAATATCTCTTCCCTGTCTTGCTTCTAAGCTCAGGCTAGGATGCTTGGTAGTCAACACACAATGTTCTGATCGCCATCACAATGTTTGTAACACTAAATATGCAGTTGTACGCCTGCAGCAGAGACCTACCACTGTGAAGAAAACGTTCCACTGGAATAAAGTATTGTAACTATAATGGTTTTAATAACACCATCGGTCCCTCTCAACTTCAAGATCTTCACTGCATCTGGGATACTGGCTGTGTTTTTGCCTCCAATGCTTCTTCAAACAATGAAATAAGAGAAAGATACTGCCAAGAAAGTCTCAAAGACCCCTGCTTCCGTAGCTAATGTGGTATTGTCAGTACGATTCCAATCCTATAAGAGCCTATGATATACACCTAGCATCTATTTTCACCAGAGTATTACGTACCCTATGAAGAAAATCTGTAATCCAAGTTTGCCCATATAAAACATGAAGGAAGCACTGGGCCACTGGAATAGAATTTAACCCCAGAAAAAACAGAGCAACTGACCAACAAAAAAAGAGTGACGAGGGAAACAAGCAGAAGAGAAGTGAAAAATGAACAGGTGAGGAGTGGTTGGAGGGCTTCTGTAATCTACCAGGAATAAGAAAAAAGTGATAAAAAAATTATATGGTGTTATTTCTATAATGGTTATTTAATTTTTATATATAAAGTGTCTGATGGTAAATCCTCAATCTCAGATGATGAATACATTTTCTTAGTGTAGAAATAAAACTCCTCAACTAGCACTACCACCACATTTATCATAAAACAAACGGACTAACTGTATAATCTCACCAGTGCAGTCTCATGTGACTGTGGCTGCTTAAAATTAATGATCTCCAAAGCAAGTGTCTTTTTCACTTTGGCTAGGTCTGCCTCTCTGGCTGCTTGCAGTAAAGAGTGTCCTTTGAACTCATCTGTTAGAGGAAAAAGATGCATTTAATATTCAGCAACGTCACATTTATAAATGTTATTGGAGAAAGGTAGCTACACTCAAATTAAGAGGAAATAAGAGTATTTCTGTACATCTTCACATAGTGGCTGAACTGGGACACAGAACACGAAGCATGGCTTACTGAAACCAAAGGGACAGTCTAAAGAAGGGAAGTGATTCCTTGAGCAAAATCCTTATAACATTTCTCTCTCTTATCCTCCACCCACTTGATATTAAATGCCTATGTGACCTCTAAATTACTTACTTAGGTGTTCAAGTGAGCACAACGCTATTACGTGCTCTTCAGAAAAAAGCATTACAGTTGCTTTTCAAAAACCTCATTGTATTTACAGCTACAAATAATTCAAGGTAAAGCCTGAAAATATAATTTAAATATAAAATATTAAAATATTGGTCTTAAAGCTAACTGGCTAAGCATTTGAAGCCAGTATGCTACAAAGATGAAACAGGTTTTGATAGTAGCTATATCTTTGCAAGTATGGAGAGGTAATTTTGTTATTTTCAGTGTTACATTTTGTTCAGTTCACCAACCAGTCCATTTTAGTTTTAAATCATTTTGAATTTGAAGAGGACTAAAAGTGTTTCTCTTAAAATGTACAAATGAAAAGTAGGTTAGCAAGAATGACATCTGAACCTGGGAACTAGAAAAAAAAAGCTCAACAATCTCAGTAAAAATACCAGTATTTTTCTTTCATAAGCAAGCTTGAAATGCTAAGCTTGTTAAGAGGAGCTTTCTTCTCCCACCCTTGTTTTAACATCTGGTGAATTTGTGGATTTAGAAATAAAAAGAAATGTATATTTATATGTAAATAAATAAATGTAAATAAATGTAAGTTTCATTTCAAATAGAATTCAAATTTCTTTGTAAACAAAGCATTACACAAAGCACAAGTACAAATAAATCTTGAAACAACAAATAAATATAATATTGCTCCTAAAGTATAAAACCAAAGAACTCAAGAATATACAATGTTACTTTGGGTATGTAAATACAGTATGTCCCATCAAGATACTGTCATATTTGGCATAACAGTCACATTTGTGTACAGATTTCAGTGGATATTAACGGACACGAAACTTCCCCCCCCTCCTCTCCAGGAAATATAAATAAAGAAATAAACCAAAGTTTAAAATAGATTTTTTGTTTGTTTGTTTGTTTGCTAATCTAAACAAATGGTAAATTAAACTGCCTCAAAGTCAGAAGCATCTCCCAAGTTAGCCCAGAATAGAGAGCAGAGAAGTAGCTAAAAGCTATTAATGCTCTCCTCTCCTCGAGCAAAGTTTCCTGTTGCACATGATCTTGCCACCTTTGCATGCAAAAAATAGTGACAGATGACAACCCATCTGTGATCGTGAGTAGTGCAGGATCACATTCTTAGTGTGTCAGGGGGCTTCTGCTATATTGGAGAGGTGACAGACAAAACCAAAAGCTTATTTATAATTGAGTTCAGAATCTACTTCTCAAGAATGAGTATTCTGTAACTTCATAACGCTTTGTTTCCCTACTTGTCTCATTTAATTATCTTCTACAGTTTATAACAATGAGAAAACAAATGCCCAAAAGAGCCCAAATAAAGGCAGACAAATTCAAATTAGAACTGAAATATTGTTTTGTAAACAGCATAAGGACTGCAAAGACTACAAGAGAAGGTGCTGGAATTTCCATCTCCTCAAGTTTGCACACCAAAGCTAGTGTGATATACAGCCTTGATACAGAGGCTCCTATGTGACTTAACTGGACTTTAAGCATAAAAAACTCCCACGGTCACTGATTCAGCAGTGCCTTAAACATCTTAAATCTAAGAAAACCAGACAGTATCATGAAGAGTATATTAGAGGTATCTGCGCACTTCAAAGTGAGAGGCACAGCTGCCGTGACTCTGCTGCTTTGCATCTGCTAGTGAAATATGAGGAACCTGGCTTCAAAGGAAAGCACCACTTTACACCTACCGACAACTGCTTCCAGTCTGAAAACACTTACAGGTCAGTCTCTCCCTTAGCTCAGGCGTTGGAGCCATGTCGACCGCGCTCTTGCCGTGGCAGTTGACTAATGTGGGATCCGCACCGTGACTCAGCAGGAGGGAACACACCTCTACGCGGTTCTTGGAAGCAGCCTCGTGCAAGGGGGTAAATTGCCAGAGGTCCATAGCATTCACACAGGCACCATGCTAGTGCAGCGAAGAAAGCCTTGTATTAGTGAGAAATCATCTTCAACAACTAAAAGCTTACAGATTTTCATTTCGTTATAAAAACTGGTTCCATTCTTTCATATATGAACACATATACAAAAAATAATTCTAAAAATACCTGTATATACAAGAATACTGCTGAATCCTCAAAAACAACCCTAGAATTTCTGTATAAGCTAGTTTTTCAGTAGAACAGATTTCTCCACAGAAAACTTCAAATGAATGAAACTCTACTCTCTGCCCAAAGAAATTAGGTGGGGGAAAAAACCCACATATATTGTACCACAGAAAGGCCTGAAGTTGCAGGCTTCTGAAATGACATACAAGATGTTTAAAACCTGTTACTACAGAAAAAAATAATCTTCATTTTCAACTCTGGTATAAATGGTTCATATCTCATCTAACACATCTAGCTCTACAGTAATTACTTTCCACTCTCCTGCTTACCTTAAGCAGCAGCTCCGTAACCTCATAGTGTCCATATGAACATGCATTATGAAGAGGCACAAGACCACTGTACAGAAAAAGGCAAATGACAAACTTATTTAAGAGGCATTTTTAAAGAAGGCAGAACAATTTTCTCACTACTGAGAGATGAACAGAAATCAAATTAAATCTAAAATACTTAAATATTCAAATATTTAAAAATTAAGGTTCACAAACAAATGGAAAAATCTAACCTTCCCAAACAATGTGTTACTTAAGAGTGGCATTAAAATGTTGGGGGTTTTTTTGTCCTAACAAGCCACAGATTTTTAATCTACCACTAAGATTAGCATTAATTGGCTTTGAAATGATCTTTCTTGAAGCTATTAAAGGGGGGTGAAGTCCCATTGCACATTCAATTTGCTCAAGAGAAGTCCCTGTTTGGTTTCTGCCTAAATATGAACTCCTATTTAAAATGCTACGTGAAAGGCAAAACTCCTCAGATAACACTAACATAAGTCCCAGGTATATTATGAAGATATACCAATATCCATAGAAAGCAGACTGAAATTGCTGACCCAGACTGTAGAATGACCTGATTTTACTCCGCTTTTTACAGTATAACCTATTTAACTGTGCAAGATACTTCTAAGAGTCCCTGTAATTTTTGTACAGTTATATTACTGGAGGCCACACTTAACAATGACCCTAGCAAAGTAAAAAACAGGGATCTAGTCATAGGCACAAAATATAATAAAAAAGTCATGCATTGAAAGGGAAATGCAGAGGACAATTATTACAGAGGACAGGCCAAGCAAGACAGGCTAGTTATGGCTCAACAAATCAGGATGCGTAATACACTGAGAACAATAATTAAACCTTCACTATTTATGAAAAATACAGGAGAGGTTTCCCAGAATTACAAAGTCAACTCAAAGAGCACTGGGACAGCAAGTACTAGATAACAGTAAACTTAATTTTAAGGTAGATATTCTCAGAAGCAGCATTGCACTTGTCACAGGAGAGGGAAATTTGTTTTAGCGAAGTTTTTCAAACTGTTATTTTTCATCATTGCTTTTCTTAATTATAACTTACGGGTGTGTGTGTGAGACAGAAAGAGAGCATTCTGTCCACTGAGCACTCAAAAAACCTGCCCTCTTCCAAAATGATGGTCATCTAAGAGGACTGAGGCCTTTAAGGTCTCATCAGCAAAGACAGTCACCGCAACAATCCAGCTGGCCACTTCTGCAGCATACGCTCCTCTTTTCCAGCACATTGTGATTTGGTGCATAATAACCACTAAGGCAAAGAAAGGACCAGTGGAAAAAGAGCTGCCTCCTCAGCTGTGGTCCTCTTCGGGAGTAACAAGAAGTGACGACCATTTTGAAGATGTGTCACAGTTCCTCAGTACTCTCTCCAAAGTGACCCCATTGAAGAGAATCTAATAGGTCTATAAAATCAATGTAACCTAATTTAGCTCCATAAATGATAAATGACATTTACTTATAGTCTATTTACTTATAAATTATGTATCAATAAGAAACAGCAAGAAAAAAACAAAAGACCACACTGACTGTTAATGGGTGATGCTGCTAAAAAAAAACAGAGGGAGCTTACTGGGCTGTCAGACATTTCTAAGTATGTTTGAATTGTTTTTAAGTTTAATACAAAGTAAGTGTATAATTTTTCTTTTCTTTTTTTTTCTTTTTTCTGGCCTGCCCCCCCCTCCCCCAGGTTCAATGTAATTACTTTTCACTTTTCATACTTTCCAAGCAGATCATTAAAACCTCATTAAAGCATCTACACTGCAGTGCTCAAATTTCAGAAAGGTGTAAAATACCTAAAACTTGCTTAACAATGCTGGATCTACCTGAATAGGTATTACATGCAGCTTTACTCTAGGTTTTCTTTGACTCATGTAACTGGTCGTCACACATTTCACAACAATTCTGATCAAAAAAGTCATTGAGGGTGAAAGTACAGACAAAAGCACTACAATTCATCAATCTTCAAGAGTTTAAGTACACTTGGGATTGGTTTTGGAAAGAAAAAGAAAAAAAAGAAGAAAGCTACAATCTTATTTTAAGATCTCTTTTAGCACTAGGCTGGACTCAGCAGAAAATGAAGATACAGGAAGCGCCTCAAGTTTGCTGATGGAGACAGAACACATGCTCATTAATATCTTACCTCTATGGACCCTGAATACAAAATGCATGCCTTTAGCCAGGGGCCCAATTTCTACATTGTTAGAACTAAGCCCTCCTATCAGAGTACCATGAGAATCATCACCTTGGAGTTCAGAAACATATGGCTGAGAACAATGTAAAACACGTTATCGTTCCAGATTTCTGACTGCTGTGCAATTTTTGTTGGTGCCTTAGTAACTACCATCCTTACTGCAAAAATAGAATAGTTTAGCTTCTACTAAATCTTGATTTTTGCTGGCAACATTAATCAAGACAGGTCTCTAAGGACCACTAGTTGTTTGAGCATGAGTGTTATTGATAATACTTGGAATTACATCCATATATATGCAACAAGATGATGAGACTATAGAGAAATTTTTCAATGCACATTTTTTTCAGTAAGCCCATGGTACCTTCTCCCCATCACCTTCCCTAAAATAATGCTAGAAGGCCATGATTTAACAGTGTAGTCTGTGCATGGAAGCAAAGAATAAGGTTTGGAAAAAATTTTAAAGGTGTAGTAGAAGACTTAAAACAAGTGCAATCACAACTAATCTGTTATTGAGGCTCTAACAAAAGTTTATTTATGAACCACACTCAGATTTTGGAAGCAAATGTTGCATTCTCAGCCAACTATTTGAGATAATGCTGCAAAATGAAACAGAGAAGTAATTCCTCATCTTGATTAATACAAAACCACTGCTGCAAATAGATAACAAGTCAATTCATTTTACATACCCTTTATCCTTTGCGTGGACATCTGCACCATGTTGAAGCAGAAGCTGGACTATTCGAACTCTGTTGTAGCCTGCTGCTAGGTGTAAAGGAGTGGACTGCAAAGTAAAACAGAACAAGATGAAGAACGGGAGCCACATAAATTTGAAGTCCTGCATTTCCTACCATTTAAATACTCCTCGTTTCTTACTCATTGGATCAAGGTAAGTTAGGCTTCCCTTCTGTGATTAGCCAAATTAAGAAATACACAATACATGCATGCCCTTCCTGTTGTCAAACCAAATAAATGTTCCTTAAGGTGGGGAAGAATCCAGGAATCTCCTAAGGCAATAACAAGCTCATCATTTAAAGTTAATTTAAATAATGGCCCAACTTTGTTTTGTTTGGGTTTTGGGGTGGGGGTTTTTTGTTTGGTTTGGTTCTTTGGGGTTTTTTTTTTGTCTTTTCTTTTTTTAATGCTAGAATTTAATTAATTTGTAAAATGCTAGTTTTGTAAAAAAATTCATAAGCAAATTTATGCAGTTCAGGCTGCATATTCACAGGTTACAAAACTGTATGTATTCTTGTTGCAACAAGTGCACAAGAGGCAGACTTCAGAACAACAAATCATGCTTTTATCCCATAGCAGGAATGTTTGTCTTCAGCTCTGCGCCAAACAAGTAGCCATACATGTTCTGTACTATGCTAAGACACATGAAGCAAACTGTATGCCATTTGTAGTTTCCTGCAAAACACACATCTTCAGCACTAATGCACCCTGCTGCATAATAACAGAGTAATAATAGCATCTTTCTCCACAGCTAATTCGTAAGAATTTTGAAGTTAACAACAGTAATTCCCTTCAAAGTTTATTTTAAAAGCTTTTTATTATGAAACAAGTTTTGTGTGCTGCCTCAGTCTGAAGTAACCAATTTCTTACACAAATGGGTAATGTTTCCTCCTTCCCAAGGCTGAGAAGCAGAGGATTTTAAAGGGATCTTTGTTGCAATTTATTTTGTGGTGCACAACCAAACAACAGAATTTTATTACAGTAAAACCCCATACATAAACCTGCTTGAACAGACGGGAAGACTTGCATATCTCACAATATTAAGCCACGTACAGATTTACTGTCAGCATTAAAAGATCATTATATAGTATTACAGGTGAGATATCACATTCTCACTGTTATCAAGATTTTTAAAAAAAAAAACAAAAATCAAGACAAATGGTCTCATCTGTGGCAAACAGCAGCAGGTGCTATATATCTATAAATGGTATGGATTTCCAGGAATTAATACATATTTAGTATGACCATAACTTGGAGTAGCCTGCATTATATTTTACTACAGTCTCAACACTTTGCTACTTCGCTCCAGAAAGAGTAACTACTTTGACACCTACCAAGTGTCCTGTGTACCACAGTGAGGACACAGTTTCTACTGTCAGAAATGACAGCACAGGGCATCTCTAAGAAAAATATCTGGGTAATTCCGCCTATTTAGGGAAGCAGTTATGTAAGTTTCCTTAAGACCTATCTTTGGAATTACCTGTACTCAAAATAAGGACCTCTAACATTCCTAATCTGAAGATCCCCAAAGGGTCTCCAAAGTACAAAATGCCACCACCAACAAAACGGGTCAAATCTTTCAAGTACTTGGCCCTTCAAATTGTTAGGATCTAGTATTCTGTTTCACAAAGGCTTCTACTACTGAATCAACAATTCAGACCGATCCAGAATGTATTACATTCTTTTCAAATCTGTCCCTATTATAAAATAGCTGGCTTCTGCATATCATAAACACTAACGAAAATGTGGATAAAGATTATGCCACTATTGACTTTAGCGGAATACTTCAGTACTGTTTATTCTGACAATTGCCTTGGTTTGGTTACTAAATCCAGTCTTATCAACTGAATTAATAACTCAGAAAACCTGAAAAGAATTTGAAATGGACTGAGGAAAAGTCAGTCTACTGAAAGGTCTAAACTCGAGAAGAAACTGGAGCAAACACTAAGTCTTTGGACCACTGCACGATCCTCTAACCTCACTACAATTAAACTACATCTATTCTTGTCTACATGCAACTTCTAAAACAACTATGGCACACTTCCAAGATGATGCTTTACTCATAATTAAGCATTATTAATAGGGATGTTCTCAATAAAGATACATCAACCCTGGAGTCTTGTTCACTGCTTAAAATTAAAACTATTATGACTCAAGCTGGGACTGTGCATTTTGTATTTCTAGGGTTATTAGACCTGCATTTGCAAAATAACTTCCCTAGAGAAGAAACCCAAAACATTTCAAGCTTATAGTTTGCAAGACAAATGATGTAAGTGAAACAAAACAGTGTCATCCCAAATCTTCAAGACAACTTATATCCCGGCCTTTCAGAAAGGTGAGCTACTTGTTCTCCCTGAGCAAGGCCATGCAGACACTACACTGCAACGAATGAACACGGAATACCATGTCTTCCCCAATAAACCAGGAACTAGTTATTCACCTGCAGAGCCAGGTGCCTGATGTTTGGCGTGCTTGCCTTCTGATCCACAGCAGCCTCAGCCAAGCTGCGTGTGGTGCTGTGGCTGCCT
Source organism: Burhinus bistriatus (assembly GCA_013397275.1). Classification (NCBI taxonomy): domain Eukaryota; kingdom Metazoa; phylum Chordata; class Aves; order Charadriiformes; family Burhinidae; genus Burhinus; species Burhinus bistriatus. Next base: position 145,730 of record VYXH01003697.1, read on the forward strand.
CTCCAAGGAGGAGCTAACGATGCTGCCTGCACCCACCCCTGGAGATGGGGCTGAGATCTCCGCCACTCTGCACGCTTCGACTCCGCAACTGCGAACCGTATAGCCTGGAGGAGTACGCAGTGCTGGAGACACGGGCAGTTAGAGGGCCAGAGAGACCACCTGACTGAGGGGCAAGGACAACCGAACACACACAGAGCATGCAGAAGCAGCGATCCTGGAGGGCTGCTCCCCCTGCATCCAGGCCTTGCCTATCCGAACCCACAAGCCAGCGTTGGCAGTTGCTCTTTAGGTTGGCTAAAAGGCTCTTATAAATGCTGTGCTCGCATACACTTCAGGAAGGAGAAAGCAGGAAGGCCAAAGCAGGAAGGCCCTACCTCAATGACTTTTTAAGGACTTATTTTCCTTTCTCGTGAGAAAGAACATTGATTAGTGTTACAGATTTAATAGTTAAAATTACTAATCTGGCATTACAAGTTCCTGTGCTAATTACAGAAACGAAGTACCTAAAAGATAATGTCGTGCTACACGAGCTATTCCTTACATGGGATTATTAGCCCTCAAAAAAAAAAATTAAGTAAATGGTGGAAGTAAAGAGACTGATGTTTAAAATTAACACACTGTTTATACAGCACTAGAAAAGTAGAAAGCAGCTATCGCAAACAGCAGTATTGTATACTGTACTTGCAAGGTATATTAAACTAATCACTTAACATTAAGGAAAGAGATTCAATTGAGCTATCAATTAACCCCTCCTCCCATGTCTTGCAATACCTGGCAAGAGACTGACTAACAAGAATCCTTAGAGGGCACTTACTTTCCAAGACTCACATTCACAGTTACCAAGCCAATCACGCTGTCTTACTTGCTACTGTAATTAAAAAGAGTGCAACTCCACTTTTATTAACTAAAGTAGACCCTCATGTAAGATGCTCACATTATTTTAAAGTTTTATGGCAGCTGTAATTGAGTCAAGGCAGGTACTGTGCATTTCAAGGAATATCACTGTACACAAGATGGCAATCACTGTCAGCCTGTATACCTACAATTTATACTAAAGCAGGTAGTTTTGCCTGCAGTCTTTTTGAAAATGTGTTGCCTGGGAATAAGAGAAATGCATTTTTTAGGTTTAAAAATGTACAGACAGCAGTTCGATGCTATTTTCATTGAGCCTTAGGTATTTTCACGCTGCTTTGTTATGAACAGTGATTTGATGATCCCTGTTCAAGGTCAGCCGCCTTGGACTTGCTGTCCCCTGTTCACCTGCATCAAACAAAAGGGGCACCGAGGAATCACCAGAGCTGCAGGCTGCTGAGCTGCTTCCACTTAAATCAGAAAATTGGTTTCAACAAATTGTCCCCAGTCAACATGGGAGTGCTGGCTCCAAGCACCATCCATTTCCCTTCCTATCTTGCTGAAGAGTCTTCAGCAGCTCTTCGATGGTAATGCTGCCACAACCTCAGAAGAAAGCTGCATTTTCATATTCAAATTACAAATCACACATTTTATGGGCAACTTTAAACTGAGGGATCTTAGGTAAGGATCTTATATCATGCATTATCTGCATGATCAATAACAGCTGCAGGAACTGTTTTAAGAACGAGTATTGCCTGTTTTTGCTTTCTATTACCAAAGTCTCTACATAGTGCTGTTTGATAACAATCTTAATCAATGTGCTTCTCTCATTCTTAAGTTGTCATCCCGAAGGCTATTAAAATGAACAAACAACAATCCTCTTATCACGTACATGACGTCTCATCATACATCTAATTTACAACACTATATGGTAATTTAGAATTACCCTTGTTTAATTTCATCTTCTACAGGAAGGGCATTCTTGCAACAAAGCGGCAACACCATGATTTTGAGAGCCAGTTCTGGCCTTGACATATTACAGCTGTTCTCATGTTCAGAAGGTCCTCACGTAGCTACGCACCAGTAATGGTGGCTCTTACAGAGATAAACAAGTATGACTTGACAGAAGATATCTAAGGACACTCATATGTTTACTGTTAACTCTTCTACAACCCCCTGCTGACAAAGGATGTCAAAAAAAAAAGGAGGGGTAAGGAGGGATTTTAAAATGTTTCATGTAGACTTTAATATATGTGACTTTTTTACCTTGTCTATAATTACCTTCAGGTTTGGTAGATTTGGAAACTGCAAATATGCAAACTCCCATCTCACTTTTGTCAAACAAAACCTTTATTCTAATCAGACCATACTGCCTGTAGAAATCAGTAGCAATAAAAATACCACCTTAAACTTTTGTAGTTTGTCTTGCAAGCTCCCTTCAAAACAGTGTTTCACCTCCTCTGAATTAAGGGAAGAGCAGAGAGGTTTCTAATTGCAAAAGGGACCCTTGTTTCACAGTTTTGCATAAAACTGACTGTTTTGAAAGATGTTCTGACTCCTGGCAAGATGACTATTTGAATCTGGCATACTAAGGAAAAACCTCTGAGCAAGCAAACAACTCTCTCTTCGCTGGGTTAGAATTTATGATAGAATCTTTTTTTCAATTGCAATAGTCTGTGTCTGCTTGATGCTGCTCTCAGACTTCTCTAAAATGAACTGCATCAATCATGAGCGTACGTAGGGAAGACACTCCAGATGCAAGTGGAATACCTCCTGTCGCCACTTCATCATTCTGATTATGCCCTAAGAAAACAAGTTGCAACAACATCACAATCTTGAAGAGACATTCCTGAACTTTCCCACTGTGGAAGTGATCAGGCTTTTCCTTTGCTGCTCAGATACCAACTTGCAGTCCAATTTTAAGCAGTGTACCATTTACACCTTCATTTTTAGACTCAGTTGTAAACTTTCTTGGGAAAATATCTCATTGACATTTGTTTGTATGGTGGCAAGACTGGATGCGTCATCACAAACAAAAAAATTCCTTCTAGAAACACATATTTCAAATAACTCAAAATAATTATTTTATATTCATGCTGCAATGCTCTTGCACCCTAGTACTATAGAAATAAATGTCCCAAACCTCAGCTAGAGAATGATGCTCTTAATAGAGCAGGAAAGGAGCTGTGCTTCTGTTCATCAGCCGCATGGCTTGTCAACTTCAGCCACCCAAATTGTGCAACTTCCTTGGTCATTTTATAGCAGTACCAACTTATTTAATTTCATGGTCAACAATTACGCATTAGGGACAAACTTATAGATGCTGCTCCAGAAAAATAATTTATGTCAGACTGCTGACTGTAGATGAGCTAGCTGCAAGAAGTTTAAACTCTAGAGATAAATAAGCACAGGGATGAGAGCTTAAATTACTTCTCTTACGTAAAAAATCCAAAAAACCCAAAAACCAAAACAAAACCCAAAACAAAAAAAACCAAAACCCCAACGATGCTAGGGCAATTCCTAAGGACAAGGATTACAAAATATGTAAGGAAGGCATTTCTCACTCCACTGTGTTTCCAGTGGTAATTTAACTGCTTCATCTTCAGAACACAGCCAGTAGTACTTAATTGGATTGTTGAACAGGACAGACTTAGTATTGTAAAATCCAGAAAAACATCACATCACAAATTTCACATAGTGCTTTCTAACAGCTAACGACAAGGAAAATTAACTGAACGGCTCACCAACTCAGAATCTGCAAGTCACACGGCATCTTAATTTAGAGCTCTGCTATATCAGATGATCTCTTGGGGGGAGGAGGGAAGAAAAAAAAAGTCTGCTGTTTTGAGCTGTAAACGAGTGAAGACAAAACCAGCTTGATTTCACATATAGACTAGTGCGCTAGGGCAGAACATTACGGGGCAAGAATTAGTATTACATGAAGAGTAAGAGAGGAATGTTTGCATTCCTTTTTATTCTGTCACTTGGCAGAACGAGAACAAGGAAGACATCTGCATTAAAAGGAAGTTCTTCCTTGCAACAGAATACCTTTCAGAAATTTATTCAGGTATCGTACCACCTGGGTTGTGGTACAAAGCCCAGAGCAGGTCAGATATCAGGAATGGCATACCTCCCCTAGAAATATTTAGAAATGTGTACCAGCTACAAAGCATTGCTTTGTGGATCACAGATTCAAGAAACATTCCTCTCTGTATTCAACCGTGCAGAAATCACAGCTGGAATGTTACTTGCAAATTAGTGTTGGACACCTCCAGACCAGGCAGATGTTGATAAACTGGAGGAAAATATAAGAATGTGTAATAAAGGTGATATGGAAAGAAATAATGAAATGGTTGCAGAGTTAAAAAGCACAGGAAAAGTAGGATAAAAATACTGCAAATAAGCAGACAGTATAAGCCCTCATTTGGAAATTATTTACTTGGGTGACTACTCCTAATCTCCAGTGACTATTCAAATCTTTTCCTTCTCAGAGGGCTGTAATGTCCAAACTACTGACTACTAAATGTTTCTCTAGTAGATCTGATCTTTGAGAGCCAATACAAGTTTCTGACTGTACCTCTGAACCTCAACACTGTGACAAGACTTGGCATCAGTTCTACACATTAACATGGTGACCCTGTTGTACTGCAAGTTGGTCTAAGTGTGGACAAATAAGGGGCAGGAGATTTATGAGAGAAGAGCTTTTTCAATCACACAGATGCTTGGGGTAGAAAAGGGCAGAAAAGATGACAAACATCATCTTGCACAGTGGTAGACAAAGAAATAACCAGAGTTTCTCCGGCTCTCAGAGGTTAAAAGAAGGAAGAACAGGAAATGAGTGCTTTCTCTTTTCTGCTCAGGAACTCCTCCTGCTAGCACAGAAACAGTGCCACCACAGAGAAGGTATGTAAGTGGAAGCAAACAAGATATGCCCAAAAGCAGAAAAGGGTAAAGGGCAAAGATATCCTTCCTGACAAGAGAAAAAACATGCAAGTAATGCAGGACCACACAACAAAAGAAAGTTTAATCTGCAGAGGCAGACTTAGGGACGGATGTTTGAAGATGACCATATAAAAGCCTTATTAAATCCCAGAAGAAAAAGTCGGTTTCCCTGCCCAGCAGGTTTCTCCAGAAAATGACACTTGACTTTCAAAATTGTGGAGATTATCATCTTTGACATCAGGAAGGCAAATCCTTAATCCATGTAGATAGCTTTGAAAGCTATTCTCTTAACATTAGCTATATATAAAAAAAATAACTCAAAGTGATTACTTCAGAGAAAAGGAAACAAAGTCAAACCTGAAAGAGCATTGTTATTTGGCAGAAAAAGGGCTAAAAGAAAGGCCAGACAAAAAAGAGATACTGTGAGACAGAAGGCAGCAACCACGTTTGGAATGAACTTTAAAAGGAAAGATCAACATGATCCACAAGAAAAAGGGATGAAAGGGATCTCAGCTCCTCAAATATTAATTAGGAAGCTTAGTTCCCTAACAACTCCATTTTAAGTTGCTGCCATTATTTTCAGAGACTGACTAGAAGCCTAAGAGGGAAATAGTAAAGGGCTGGGAGAGACACTTAAATCTTTACATGGGAACACCATCTTGACCTCTGATCTTAGGATTTCACAAACAGCAGGTCCTATGGGGCACTAGTGATCCTTGACCTCCTCCTAAAGAAGAATTAAAATGCAACACTTCTTTCCACCCCCCACTTCTGAAACTCTTCGGTATTTGCATGTACCTTCACCTACTGCCCATTTGGTAGAAAAGTTTCACAGAGGATGTGTCAGAAAAGTTGAGCAACGTCCTTCACAAATCCATGGTATTCTGAGAACACTGTTCCTTACAAGAATCTCTTCCATTTCTACATGCAGATGGTGAAGGTTTGGCTGGGGATAGAACCACAATATGAAAAAAATACTGGAGCTTCTAGCATGAAGCAGCATTTGCAGTTTTCCCAGATTCAGAAGCACAGAACAGATCTCTGGCAGCACTCAACGACACAGGGAGATGGACTTTAAGATGGATTATCAGAGAAGCATACCCTGCTTCTTTGGTAATAGATGCTGGCAGCTGAGGGAGCAGTGAATGACTTGCTGAGCTACAAAAGATGAAATGACAATAAAGATCCACTCTCTTGTCCTAAGGGAATGCTGCTAATGTTATTTAACACTGAAAGGAGATGTATACTGCCTGGAAAGATATGTCAGAACACTACACAGGAATTACTTATAGTATAATTGTGTCCAGGATGGCCATTTTTTTTTGCTTCTTTTCATCACCTGGAATCTGTCAGAAATGCAAGCCAAAAATGGAAAAGTCTGAGGTGAGGCACTGAAGCATGACTGGCTCTTGCTGAGGCAAAGGTAAGAAGAAACTGCCCCTGCAATCTCATTAACTAAAGTCATCATAGGGTATTCAAACCTCTAGTACTTCAAGGAGCAACTGGCAACAACCTGCCAGGTATAGACGAAACTCATCAGGGCTGGTGGACTAAGTGCACAGGCATGCAGGATTGCCTCATGTCAACAGCTGGGAATTTTATTTGTTAAGTCACATGCTGGAAGCTGTGATTCAAGTTTAGTGCATGGGGAAGAACAGATGCTACTGCTGGTGGTCTGAGCAATGGGGCATAGAGCGCCAAGTTTCTGCAGAGTTTTTGAAAGCATCTTAGTGCCAGCCAGCACAGTCCGCAGCCCAAGTCTCAACCTGTCAGTCTTGTCTAAATGAAAGCTGCAAACGCTTATCACTCCAGGAGAGCAGGACGAGACAACTTTCTCCCCTCTTCCAACACAAATGCATACATTTTTATCTGTCCTCTCAGCCAGCATGCGAAACTACAGAATCCTGTTCTTTAATTATTTGCTCAGGCTGCTGTTCCCTCTTTTTAATGAAATATTTTGGTGTTGCTCTGGCAGCACAAACAGGTGTTAACAACAGGCTCCTCTCCAAACAACCATGCCAGATGACTGGGGATGGCCTGCATACAACATTAAAACAATCTGAAGAGGATGCACACTGGAACACCAGAGAACCAAAACTCTACTGGTTTTTACTGTTTCAGTCTCTTCTTTTTCTACTTGCTATCAAAATCTTTTTCCTAACACTGTCAACTAACAATCTTTTATTTAACTTTTTTTTTTATATCTCTTATTTTTTTTACCACTTCTCCCATTGCACCTTTAAATATTTACTTTGCTTCCCCTCCTTCCCTTTCCAACTAGAAACTTTCCAGGCTTCAGTTCATAAGATTTTCACATTATTAAGAAAGAAGAAAAGGTTCTCAGAATATATTAATTTGACTGTTCCCTCTGTTAACATGACATTCAAATCAGCACTTCACTCATTTTATTGAAAGTGGGGTCAGAAAGAACTCTGTTAAGAATAACACTTGCAAATTGATTGCATTTCAGCTCCAGTGCTCAGTGTGAGATAAATATTTATGCCTTGTATTTTGGAACGAAATTAAAACATGAGATCTAAAATAATTCACAAAATTAAATATACAAAATGCTCTTTTTGCATTACAGTAATAATTTGCAAATTTTAGAATTTAATGCCTTTATAATCTAGTCACGTAGACTTCACTATTCCTTTGAAGAGGAGCCTTGCAAAATACAGGAAAAAAGGCAGGGAATTTATCTTCCACTTCCTTTTAGTATGTTTCAAAATTGAAAAGTTACGGTTATTAGCATATGAATATTCTAAAGAATTTCATCTGTAAGAAATAAGTCTCTTTTATAAGTACAAGTGTATTATATTACTTAGAAAAGACTCATCAAATAACCTCAATTTTCTTGTTCATCAATGACACACCCATCATCAATTACAACGCCCTATTTTGGCATTTTCGTCCCCTTTAATTACTCATCTGCTGCCTGCTCAGTCAACTTACACAACAGTTTTAAAAATGGTTATGTAAATACACCTCTCCTTGCACATCAGTATTTGTAGTTCTTTTCATTTAGAACTAAGCTGATCACTCTAAATTATCCATACAAACCATGAAGTCAATGATGGGGTTGTATTAGCAAGTGGTAACTGAGGTGCTCTGAGAAGTCTGAGAGGCAGCAAGGGCAGAAAACAGAAGGGCTTTGAGTGACTTAACAGGTGAAATGTTTGGATACTATCGGTGATTGTTTGACAGAGAAGCTGGCTAGGGAGGCCACAGGAATAAATGCAACCACTGAGCTGGTACCAAGTAACAAGCGACACCTGGTGCAAAACCTTGCAGTAGAAGTTGCTCTTTAAACAGTGACTATAACATACTTAGATTCAACTTATATACAGGGGAAATGCTTGCTAAAATAATCCAGCATGACTGTGCTAACCTTCAGAAAGTGGAGCTATGAAAAAATTGGGAAGTTTTTTTAACAATAAGCTAAAAGTGGTAGCTAAGAGAATTAAGTCCTTACTGACAGCATAAAGACTATTAATGGAGACAATATTGGAACCACAGCGCTAATGCATACCTTCTATTAGGAAGGGCTTGATAAAGTGAAAGAAGCCAGTGTGACTAACAGCAAACTAAAAGAGATTACTAGACTTAAGAAGGCATCATTCAAAACACTGAATTTACAAACTGAAGAAAATCACAAGGACAATAAACTTCAGCAGATTAAAGGTAAAATACAGTTCGACAGGCAAAAACAGTTAAAGCAATGACTAGTGAAAGGAATTCAAATCAGCCATAAATCCTTCTTCCAACCCACCAGGAGCACTACCAGATAGTCCAGTGGGGCAAGACGATGCTAGGGCAAGAAATGGAGCTCTTGCAAGCGAGAAGCCGTTGTGGAGGAAATAAAGGAACTCTTTGCATAGTATACATCTTAGAAGAAACAAGTAATTCGCATACCAGGACCCTGGCGAGCCAGCATGTGCGTCTGTAGGAGCATGGTGAAGTTTGCCAAAGGATTTGTCTGAAACTCAATTAAGCATAAAAGAGGTAATGATAGCCATAATCAGAATGAACATTAACAAATTGCCAGGATGGGACTGCATTCACCCAAGAGAGCACTGGAGAATGAAACGGGTGAATTACTAGTGGTATGTGACCTTCACTTAACATTATCTTGGTATATGAAGACCCGAAAGTTGCAAATCAATCATTAAAACATGTTTTGGGGAACTACAGGCCTGTAATCACAGAATCACTGGGGTTGGAAGGGACCTCTGGAGATCAACTAGTCCAACCCCCCTGCCAGAGCAAGGTCACCTAGAGCAGGTTGCACAGGATGGCGTCCAGGNACAAGGGCACATTGCTGGCTCATGGTCAATCCCATTGTCCACCAGGACTCCCAGGTCCCTTTCCAGCGGGCTGCTTTCCAGCAGGTCAGCCCCTAACCTGTACTGGTGCATGGGGTTATTCCTCCCCAAGTACAGTACCTTACACTTGTCTGTACCAGGAAAAACGCAATATAGTAACAGCTAGAATTAGTGGACACCTGGATAAACATAATCTGCTTGTGAAATAGTGGTAAGGGTAGTTGCATCATTAAAAGTCTTGGAGTTTTCTGAAGCAGTCAACAGGCACGTGCATAAGGGTAATCCAACTGATACAGTCTATATGGGTACTCAACAGGTTTTTACCTGAATCCTCACCAATGGTTTTTAAGGAAGATGATGTTAGGTCCTGAGACAGTTGCATGATAGCATGCAGAGATGGGAAACAAGAGCATACAACTAGATTTTATGTCTGACAACAGAGGGAGGCCACAAAGTACTCTAATATCAAATTCAAAAGTGAAAAGCAACAAGACAGCAGAACAGTTTACTTCTCAGTACCTCTCATGTTTACATGCAGGGATTTTTGAGAGGGAAGCGACATCAAGGGTAGAAATGGCACCTACAGTATTCACTATAGTCAACCATATACAGAAATCAAATGTGTATAGTCCATGGATTGAGCTGCCACATTTCAACTCAAACATAACCTCAGCAAGCTCTGTGAAGGAAAGGACTCCACTCTTAAGATCACAGTAGAAGAAAATTCATCAGTACTTGACTTCTGGATGCTCTGTGAGCTGATAGAGCCAAATCCAGACCACAGCATTTAGTTAATGTGCATAAAATATTAAATGGTAGCTCTACCCAAATCTGCCAGTTTGACTTGTGTTCTCTTGACAGTAGATGGGTAATAGCGTAATGCAAGAAGCCATCCCCTGTGTGAAATTAATCAAAGGGAAACAGTTCAGGTATAAAAAAAACCCCACACCTTTAATACATTTGAAGGTTTTCTGAAGAGCACATTGATTAAGACCTAATAAATGAGATTTCCTGATTTTTAGAAAACAATACAGAGAGAATGATTACACAGTAAACAATTTCTTTCCAGTCCTTCAAGTGCACGATTTCTGTTTGTGGACATGATAGACTACACTTCAACTGATTTCTTAAGAAAATGAAAACAAGTGAAGGGATACTCACTGAAACTTTTGGGGGGAAAATACTTAAGATAACAGAAACTTAGAGCAGCTAGATGAGTTTTACATTTTATTCAAAAGGTATCATCTTTGGCTATAGAGGGTCTTAAGTGACACCAGAGATAGAAATTAAGCCAAGTTAACTATACTGTACAAAGTCAGGGGAGGGATTCTTGTGTTACTCACTTTGACTACGCTTGGCTGATGAAATAAGATTGGATGACAGTATAAGGAAGAGCATAACTTGTCACTATTTCTGACATTCAAGAATCATGGGAACTATATTTTTAAATAAACAAAATAGTGTTTTAAAGGCAAAATACAGTTGTGGCCATTTTTAAGTGTTCTTTTTCTGTGTGTACTGCATTGGGCATTTCTGTCCCAGGCACATCACAAACATTATGGCATTTGCTTTGTAACCTTTTTGTAATGTTGGAAATGTCACCTTTTTCACAGTGCTCCATTACCTAAATCCAGGAAGGACCCTTAATTTTGAGGGCAGACTTTGATTTAAAACATTTAACTCAATTACGGAGAGGTATAGCTATAACTGAAAAATCTCTGCATCTGATCTACAGTACTTATTTTCACCAGTTAGGCAGATCTTCACTATGGGAAGAGTTGCTTAGAAGGACTTTAGTCCATCTTCTTCCCTCCATCAGTCCTCCTAACTATAGCATACACAGAGATAGGCTGTAAGGTTGTGAAGCCCTTCATCTGAATCAAAGTTGGGAGTATGGACCATACAAATATATTACTGTGGGGCACCTGGGTATCACAGAATAACTGAGGTTGCAAGTGAGCTCTGGAGATCAACTCACAGTCCAACCCCCCAGCTGCCCTTTTTCACTTTGTTTACTCAAACTGTGAATGACTTCATATCTGAGGTGGGATAAGAGCATATATAGGGCAGTTGCCATGGAGCAGCCGGCATCTGATGACACATTCTCCCATGACTGTATACATGCCCATACCCAATACGGGTCACTGGTGAGGCTGCAGAAGAAGCACAAGTGTTGCACTTGCAGAACACAGCAGACGTTGACCACAGAAAAGAAGTATCTTAAATCCCAAATTTTTAAAACAGTAAGCTTTCAGAATAACATTTTTGTTTTAAACAGAAATAGATGTGCTCTTCATCCTCCCTCAATGCCCTGAAATAGGGGTTGCAGAAATAGGGGAGTGCTGGCTCATATATTCCCCTGGGCAAGCATATTATCTAGCTCTATCTTTGAGATATACACACATACACATATATAAGTACACATAGCTAGGTATCTATGACAGTGTATATGTATATATATGGGAGTATATATAGGCATATATACACTTATATACTACTTAATTTTTTTATATATATATACACACACACACCCCCCTAGCTATACCTTTCATACATACGCATTTTATTAAACACATCCAAGACTGGTGTCAAAGACTACAGTGTTTAGCCATCAGTCAGAGCCAACTTTATGCCAGCAAACATTAGCTAACAGAGTACATTGTTATTGCTTATTTCGATAACCGCAGTTCCAAAAAGCTGTGATCATGCATCATGAAACTTCTGGCTAATCCTTGCAGGACCACAAATGAAGAGCCCAAAATCTGCACATTTCCAGCCTGCAAAAGTGGTTTTATAGTACTTCATCAAAACCAGACTGACACTTTACACTAGTAAGCAGCAAGTGAGTAGATTCAGTAAGGGCTTGTCTACCCGGTTATTCTGGAATAACTGGTTTGGATTTACTCCACGTGGAGCTGTCTTTTCTTCCTGAAATAAAATGACATTTTCTAGTTAAACAATTTTTAATATATTTAAAACATTTTTTGTACCAGACTAATCAAGGAGAAAGGACTTGTTCTGAACCAAGAATATACACAGTCAACTGTTAATCTGGTTTCAATGTATGATTCCTTTCCTCCTCTCATCCACACAAGTTATTTTTTATTGCAGATAAGCCTTGAGACTAGAGACTTTTGATATATCTACAAACAAGACAAAAAACCAACGTATACCAGCAGAAAAAGCTCATAAAAATATTGGGGAAGATAAGATGTACATTGTGACACTAAATAATATACTACATGTGACAAAAAATATACCTATGTGTAGAATACACACAGATATTCAGACATACCCTTGGGTATGACAAATGCCTTGCATCAAGTATCTGCTCACAAGTCTTTTGCTCAAATACGCACTTTTGTTTGTAGAAAAGCGTGTATTTTCACAACATTTAAACAACACTTTTTATATGTGAAATAATTTCTTCCAAAAGATGTTCCATACTCATCTGAATATAATCTGTACACGATAAATCTATAGACCAAACAGATCTATATGTTTATCTGGTATTAGTTATAACTTTTATTACTGTAGCACAAGAAAAATGCACACAATTGTAAAGGTTTACAGTGTCACTAGCATGCAATCTGTTCACAAGTCTTGCAATGCATGGCATTTTTCTTCAACCCCCAGCTCCTAGAGCTAAGATGACTACAAGAGAATCTCAACCTCTGCTGAAGTCTGTAGGTTTAATAACTGTAAAGAAAAAGCTTATGAAAACATGGATCGATCATTCCACAGACTCAGAAATTGGAAGGCATACCAATTTTCTTTTGAACTGCAGGATTTTTCATTAAAATGGTTAAGAACAACCAGAATTCTGGAACAGGGGCTGGCAAATCCACTTACCAGCAACAAAGTGGAGGCTCCCTGGTAAGAGGAGACATAACTCAACTGATCAGGTTAGAATTCCATTTCTATTTATCAGTCCTTTGTTTACAGCCTAATCAAACTGGTTGCACGTAGAAAGAAGCAAAGGAGGCAAGAGAAGGAATTTGCAACCCCATCCAACAGAACATTACTTGGCATTAGAGATGTCCTATAGCAGAAGCTGAGGGGCACTCCGTCCTCTCCACAAAACGCACACGTGCAAGATCTTTGCACGTGTTCCTTCAGGTCAAGGATGCTGGTACTCAGCACCACATTACAGACCTTCTCAGAGTTGGATTTCTTACATCTGCACCCTGCATCCATGAAACTGGATGATGCTGTGCACAAGAAAAATGAATGTCTGTATGGCAGGAAGGAATGGGCTGAAGAAAGCGCCCCAAACCCAAGAAGCAAGTACGTCTCCTATGACTCACAAAGTTCAATGCAAAGGCCTGCTACTGGTATTCTGGATCCAGGGTTGTCCACATCTAGTTTGGAAAGGCATAACACCAAAGGCGTGGGAGAGGCATAATATCAAGTATTAAGGACTGGTACTGGGAACCGTTAAGGACTGAAAATTGGGAATAAAAAAAGAAAGAGGCATTACACGCCAGAAGACTACAGTGAAATAAAATGAAGTTGGATCACATGCATGCTAGAAATGACCTTTTAATAAATAATTGCCTAGGTTGTGGTTTTGGTGTTTTGTTCTTTTTTTTTTTTTTTTATGAGATCACTGCCTCATCTACAGTGCAGGTTCCCTGGTTCACTTGTTACAGAAATTTCTACATTTCTAGTTTCTAAGGCACAAGACAGGGAGGGAAGGTGCAGGAAGGAAAGCAATGTAGTTGTGGAGGAATTGCATTCTGTGCTGCCTTCTAGTAGTAATTCCTGCCTCATGCTGAACAAATACCTGAGACCAAGGTGTTCATAGGTAACGCCATGGTATTCTCCATTTTTCATATAGTTCATACAAAATGGAAATACAAAACACAGCTGCTACAGATCAGTGGAAACTATAGTTTCAAAACATGAGGCATGCATTTTATTTTCCAGAAGAATTATTGTTCTGTGCTCCAAAGAGCTCAAAATCTCAGATATGTGCTCTACTTTGAAAGACGTGAACCTTGACAAAAGGAGCAAAACAAGCTGCTTTTTAAATAACTCCTGACCAGAGGAGTTGGGTTCCCTTACACAAAGAGAAGGTTCTATTCAACCAGCACCTGAGTATTTTAGTGCTGGCATGATCTGAGCACGCGTAATGCAGTACAGGAGCAGGATATTACATACCGGCAAAAATCCAACTTCAAAACAAAAATCCAGCCTGCCATTGCTAATAGCTACCGTGTCAGCTGGATGCAGTTCACTTTGGAAAGCTGTCAAGAAGTGACATGGGAAGTCTGCCTTGTAGAGGAGAGTCCTCATCTGAATTGTTAAACCAGTGCTTCCTTATTAGCTCAGATACTTCTTTATTTTAAAAATGGAGGCAACATCAATTTCTTCCTGTAATACCTTTCAATTATCGACAATGGCTTTCCAAAGGAAACGAGAGGACTAAGAGATGGCTTCAAGTCAACATGCAACCATCATACATTCTATTTTAAGCCTGTCTGTTGCCACTAACTACTGGATTAGTTAAGCTATGATTGTTGTTACAAGTCTGAAATCCAGCTCACATGACAAAATAATAGAGCTTTAGCTTCCACTAGCAGGTAGGAACCTGTTGTTTTAAAATAGTCAAAAACATTTTTTGAAAATTCACCCACAACTGAGTCTTGAAAAAGACACCCCCAGAGGAAGAAAATATTTGAGGGAAAATAACAGGGGCTGTAAAGCAAGTCTGCGGAGCCTACATACCTTTACACAGACAGACATGTAAATAGGTGGCTTGACTTTTTAACAGTGTGGAAGTTCAGTACCATCTGTTAACTTCAGTACTGTAGCATGTCTTCTAGAAGCCATTACTTCTGTAGATCGCATAAAGACCAAAAAGTTTGGCAGAACTCACAGGCTGGACACAGTAAAATTTCAGACCCATCGGAAATATGCAGGTGCCCACGAGCATTTTGTCTAAGTTCTGTTTTGACAGAGCAAATACTTTGTGAAGCAATCTAAATAGAAGTGGTAACACACAAATTTTATTGTATTTCAGCTCAGGCTTTGCTTTTTAAAAAGCAAGCAAATGGGACAGTTTCAAAACAAACAGTTCTCCTGAAATCTTACCCTTGCATAACTCATTTGCATACACTGTACTGTATAGCTCTGCACTGTATAGCTCCGTACTTGCGCACTCATATGTATTCAGCAGGCACACAAGCCAATACTTACTCAAAAATCAACCATTACCTAGTTCAATGAAATAGTTTCTCTGAGATATTATTGTTGATTTTTCTTGGTCATCAAAACAAAATCCCATAAATTACATAGATCCTTGGTACGCAGGAATGCTTTAACTGATGTATAAAATTGTTATTCTTTTGCACACACCCCTTCATTTTTTACTCCAGAAAATAATTGCAAGAGTAGCAACAGAGAATGAGTTCCCTCTTCAGGCAACAGCTGAAGAGCTTCAGTAATGTGAACGTTTCTACAATGCTCATATAATCTATCTAAACTGTGACTCGGAGGGGAAGAAGCAAGTTCAGTTTTCACTCCTGTTCAGTCTTTGACCTCTATGCTACATAAACAGATGGAGTGATGGTTATCAGCACCAGGTGTAACTGTGTTAGAAGCCTGAACTCCTGTCCAGTAGGAATCAGACTCTGGCTATCAACAGTTTTCAAAAAGGCTGCAAGCAGCACACAGAATGCAGTAAAGTCTTTGTTATTTCCAGCCCTAGCTGGTTTCAAACCAGCGAGCTACCGTCAGAGTTTTCCACCCTTTTCATCTGTTCTATGAAGCACACCCGCACAGCAGATGTGGTGTTTGGGAAATCCAGGAACTCCAGAAGTTAGTATACATGGGACACAGAAGAGACATCCAGAAGAAAAAAAATAGGTAAACTGCATACAGCAATGAAATAAGCAATACTGTGATTAACAATATCCTGACTGTTCTGCTGTTCAGTTCTAGTGCAATGGGTATTAGATGACAACTTCTGGAAACTCACATCCCAAGTTATGAAAAAAAACCCAAACCCCAAACCTTACCACCACCTGCTATAGAGAAAAAAAAAAAAAATAATTACCCATTCAGTACTGGGACTCAACTCAATTTCCTCACCTACAAAGCTGTTTCCCTTATGAGAGTAGTGCTGGGCATCTCAGAAACGTGCAAAGCCGAGGAATGCACAAACTGGAGAAGTGTGTACACAAGAGTTTGTGGGTATGTCTGTACTGCAGGGTAAGCGTCATGCTGAGAATCTCAGTCCACTCCACAGTCTGCAATTTCTCGCCCTGACAGCTGCATTAAGCCTGTGGCCTTACGCTGTGACACGTCTGAGGCTTGAAAACTCAAGGGATCTGCAAAAAGTAACTATGAAAAGCATCAAGGAATGCAAAAACCAGCTTCCAAAATGGATGAATTCTCAGCTACTGTAAATCAGCATAGGCCAATTGGAGGCAGCTACACCAGCGGAGACTTTCATTTACAAGAATGCTGTGCTGTAGGCTGAAAAGTTCACTTAATTTGCAGCACAGTTTAGAATGATTAAACCCCAAGTGATCTTCCACTAGTACAGGACCTGAAAGCTTTGCCTTAAAAATGAAATACTTAATAGTTACACAGCACACTTGCTACAGAGAACTACTTCACCTTAAATAGTCTGTACACGTATGGTGGGGGTAAAAAAAAAAGGTAGGCCACTAAAAAAAGCTAATCAATATCAGTGGCAAGCCATCTTAAAAGGAGTTTTAATAAGCAGTGCATTTACCAACAACCAAACACAGAAATTATCAGTGTCCACATTGATTAGCCTTAACTGCAATATGCTTTCTGATCTTTGGGCATAAATTTTCAAACTAGTTCAGAGGCTGCAATAATACATAAATATTTTCCACTAGCTTAGTATGAATTTTAAGATTGGGGTTTTTTGGTTTGGTTTTTTGTGTATTGGTTTTTTTTTTTTTTTTTATAACATAACTGCAAGGGCTTATTTTTTTCCATATTGAAAGAAATCTCAACTCTGCCATTGGCCTTAAATCAATAGTGATGGAGACTCAATTACTCAGTAATGCGTTGCTGTATACCACCTTTCTTAACTATAAGAACACACTGCACTATTAATACCTAAATACAATCTCATTTCAATGGTAAAGTCTTAAAAAAAGAAAAGGGAAATGAAGAACTATGGGCAATATGTTTAATCTTAAAATATGGGGAGTAATTAATCAGTTCTGACACAGCTGAACTAAATAAAGCCCTTGTTCATTAGCCTGTCCTCAGATCATAAAATTGTTTTAAAATCCTGGAAGATTCATAAAACTTCCAATCAGCGATAAATGTAAACAAGTGAAAAACTGGCTGTGTTTTCTTTCACACAGTAGGTATCATAGGCATTAGAACTGATAAACCATTTTAAAATGTGTATTAAAAATAGGAGTATTTTCACAGTGGAGCTACATTTTTATAAACAGCAACAACATGTCTTTTAATGAAAAGGCAGCGTAAACTGGCCTATCTCCATTGATTTCAGTGGAATTAGGCTGTTCCACAACCGTTCCAGAATGAGCAGAGCTTTACACTGTGCTTCAACACACTCCACCAAAAATAAAGAAAACTATAGAGGAAAACACTCCCATGCTTTTCTCTCCAAGAGTGAGATGTACTGTTACATGTTAGAGACATTTTTAAGAGATGCAGATTAAGAACATTCTGGTACACAGTAAAAAAAATAAATTAATAAAATAACCAATGTTTGTAAATCTAACAGTCTAGACAGACCATCATCTTGATGTCTAAAACATCAAAAATCATAGGATCTGCTTCTCACTCCGTATGCTCTTCCCTCCTCCAGTTTCAGCCTAATCCTTAATTTAACTCATTCAAACATCCCTGCCAGAGAAAGTCAAAACAATAATGTCAAATTTAAGAAAATGCAGAAGGTGTTAAGCATATCAATACACTGCCAATCTACGTGGCAGGGCATTAGGAGCTAAGCTGAATATCAACCACCTCATCCAGACAATGTTCAATTACAAATAACAACTTTCCTCCCTTAATTATTTTTATTCATCTGTAACAGTACATTTTGTTTTTCTTATAAAAGGTCTTAAGGTTTCACTTCACATGTATGCCAGGGTCTGACATTTAAAAGAAAAGACACACACAAAATCCACATCCACTGACTGTTGATCTGTCACAACTGCCAGCATCAAGTACACAGCATTTAATTTCATGGTGAAAAGACATCACAGGTTCCTCCCCCCCCCCATACGCTCTCTTCATTTATACATCTATGCTTCCCAGTATGGTTAAATTGGCCTTTCTTGAATAACAGAAATATAAAGCAGGTATTATCTTACCTTACGCCCATCACTTGCATGGCAGTTCACATTTAAAGGAGTCAATAAAGCCATCAGTTTTTCTTCATTACCACTCCTGTAAATGCAGAGGAGAGGATTACGGAAAGGGGGGAAAAAAGACAGAGCTCTTTGCACAACATTTGCTAAGGAGCTGGATATCAAAGTATAGTATATTGAAATTTGTGCTATGCCAGGGAGACTGTCAGATGGCTAAAGGATCTTCTGAACATTTCAAAACCAAGAGTAAATACAGAAAAAAAAATATTAAATTTGCAGTTAAGTGTATTACAAAAGATCATACAAAAACACCTCTTAATTTCTCTCCTTAACCTCATCCTATATTTCCTTTATCTAATTTTACAGATCCCCTGAAAGCCATTTGCTGAATTAAGTGTTCTAAATTAAATATATTTTCACATAGCATATGGCCCATAGCATTTGAAACAACTACATACCAATATCCAGAATTTTTTCAGAAGGGTTAACAGCCTATATAACACGGTCTTGTGCTGTCAGAAGGAAGGATGACAACATCCTTGGAAACTGAACTTTATGCCTTTTGTATAGGCTTCCTTATGCTCTTTTCTGATAAAGCCTATTTTCAAAATATATCCTAAGGTAGCAGTAAAAACCAAAAGAAAAGAAAAACTCCAGTATTTAATTTGCCCCTAAAAAGAACAGTCACAAAACGGTAAAGAGGATTTAAGTAGCTTAAAGCAAAAACTCAATATTAACCTTATAACCACCATAGTGGGGGATTTCAATTACATAAACAGGCTTTTCCATTTGTACCAGACTGTAAAGTCCGAAGAGATTTATGCTAATTAAGTGGTTTGTTCGCATCATTTCACGGAAAGGCAATGACAAAACATTACTGTTTTGAAAATCCCTTTTCCTCTCCTGCTTCCACCCCCAAAATATGCTTTATATTCTAAAGCATCACTCACCTAGCAGCTTCCAGGAGTTCGTCCTTCTTGTATTCACCTAAATGATTGCAAAATATCATGCTGTTAGCATTTGGCAGAAGACAGATTAAGAAATGCAGTAGGAAGCAAATACAGAATTAAAACAGAGAAGAGGAGAAAAAAGCCCACACCCCGCTGGGTGATGGAGCTGTGACGTTAGCCAGCTTGTGGAGGCAGCATCACCAGTACCTTGGAGACGGGCAGCAAATTGACGCATCTTCTTGTCCAATCCTCAGATGGAAAGGCTTTCTTCGGACAACCAATGACTGCAAAATCTTGTGTCCAGAAACACAGTCCCGCTGATAACAGCATGTCAGCTGAAGACAATGTCCCCACCCCCTGCCCTATTCAGTATGTCACATTATACTTGGGAAGCATAATAAATTCTGAGACAAAAGCTAGGCAGTGCGGCTTTTTAAAAGGTACAAATTACCAATCTCCAAAGCTCTCACCTGCCTATTTGAATGGTAATATTAGACTTCACCAAGTTCTTCAGAAGAGCAGTGATTATTTAAAAAAATTCTAAATATTATATCATCAGCCACTTCCCAAGAAAATACGCACTTGAAATAAAAAGCACAGACAAAAGAGCGTGAACTCTCCAAGAGATTTTGTTACGAGACTCTGAGCTTAGAGATAACCACAAGTAATGTTAAAGCAACATTTACATTGGAAATTGAGTTACAATACACAACTCAGGAGGGTTGTTGCATCACAAGATTAAAATTGCACGTGAATATCTTAAAAAGATCATGGAACAAGATGACCTGTGAAGTAAGACAGTATTCTGCAAATCTGAATCATGATGACATTGTGCCATACAACTTTAAGGGAATTTCAATTCAGAAATTAGAAAAATAGCTTTTAAGCAGCTTCATAAAGTCAGAGAGCAGAGGGTATCCCAAGAGCCAAAAAATGCAGGGCTTGAAAAACATACCATATACCACCTGCCAGAGAATTAAAGCCTCTAACCACAACACTAAGAAAAACAGGAAAACGAAGCTGTCCTGCAAGAAAAAAAACCAAACACCTTTGTGCTGCCTCTTATGTGCATTGGTAATAAGCCTCCAGTGAAAGTCTCATTACAGGTGAGGAAAGCCATCAGGCCATGGGAGATGCCAGACTGGACTGCAGGTAAACTGCAAGGCTCCACTGGAAACAATATCCCTCAACAAAGAATTTCTCTAGGCTGTGGGAGGAGGGTTAGAGTCCTCTTCCATCTGAAACAGCTTGGTACTCCCCCCATCACAGCTTCTCAGGTTATCAGCAGAGGGGGACAAGAACCACAACAAAACCAGCCCTCTCCAGGGCCTTAAGGAGCCCTGTTTAGTCCAGCATCCTGCCTTCACCCAAGGGTGAGTACACACACCCATGCACCTCCCACCCCATCCCTCTGGCTGCAGCTGAGGAATTCTCAAAGGCATCTCATAATACTGGTGAATTTTCCTTTCACATGTGTGTTTAATTCCTTTCTGAAACATATTCAGCCTTGGGAATTCACAACCTGCAGCCAGGAGTTCCACCGGGCGACTGCCTCTCGCATGACAGGTCTCTTCACTGAGTGGTTCTGTGTTGCTGAACACCAGCAATGCAGCAGACGAGTTCAACACAAAGGCGAAGAACTGAAACTGGCATTTCAAATATAGGCCATTAAGGTTAATTCAGCTTTTGGAATAATTTATGTGTCTCTCTTAATGAAAGCTTGATGATGAAACAAGTAAAATGACATAAAAATATGATTGCCTTTGTCTTGCCGCCACTCTCCAACTCATCGGAGAGGTTCCTGCCCACCACAGGCAATTGCCTTTTCAAGCCATGGTGCCTGTTCCTCTTTTTTTATTTTAATGAAGGCAAAATACTGGGCACAGTTGCAAGCGTTTCAAATCAATGGTGAGTGAAAAGCTCTGGACAGCATGTGAGGAGGGAAAAAAAGACACTTTATTACTACTGCATTACTTGTGCAACAATCTGAAACAGCTGGATTTCCTGCAGGAGAGTTATTGGCCTGTATTATATCAACACTTTAGGGACCTAATCAGATTAAAAGACCTGTTTGCACATTCTGGTTTGGCAGTCCATCTAGCAGTCCTAACTAGGCTTTTGAATACCATCAGGTTAGACAAGTGTAATAACATTTTTCCTTCATGCTCAGTAAGTTGGTACTTTAAAACACAAAGGCTCTTTCCTCAAATACCTTGATTAGGAAAAGCGGAACTGGAAGATTGTGGCTCTTGATTTAGAAATGTCCCACTGTATGCGTAAGTAAATCAGTTACTTTCACTACGTGGTACTTTTTTAAAAAGGTATTTACAGATAGCCTTGAAATTCATAAAAGGAATTCTTGAAATTCGTCTCAGCTCCCCCACACTGTAATATGGATTAGGAAAATATCTTGTAATTAGCTAACTTTATTACTCTCAAAAAGCAGTCACATTTTGCAAAGCAGCACCTAAAATTACACAAGCGCTTACAGCACACCACCAGGTTTGCTAAGAAAGGCCAACTGCGCTCCACAGCTCTCCTGGCTAGGAATGGGATGAAGGGGAACCCCTCGGCCACTCGAGCCAAGAGCTGGTGGGATGCCACTGAGCAGAGAAAGGGCTGGCTGATGGCATGTAGGAGAAGTGGGTGGTACTGCCCGCAGGACCGGCTGCCGCTGGCGCAGGCTGCGTTCCCACCAGAGGGCTCTGCCAACACAGCTAAAGCCGCTTGGCTAGGAAGCGCATCAAAGGCCATCCTGCAGCATTTGGCCACAGCTACCTAATAAAATATTCATTAGTAAAACATTTGAAAACAAACCATGCATGCTTGTGGCAGAGATGAATTTCAAGTTCTGAGCTTAAGTACAAGAATACAGACCATCAACCTCACGTAATACTTCTGTTCAAAGAATGTCAAACTGTTTGACTTGAACCAAGCTAATAACATCACTTAAAGAGCTCCTTTGGGCAGGTTAGGATTTATAGCTTTGCAAAAGGGCATCTGCAGAACAAAGCACTGGTAACAGCCTGAATTACTCTTCCAAATCTCTTAGCAGTTGCTAGCTTTGAGAGGAAAACATCCCTCCAATCACAGTGTCAATACAGAGGATTTTTGGCAGCAATATTTTGGATAGCACAAAGCTTGTCTGCCACAGGAGTGAAAGTTAATGTTGTTAAACCATGCCACTGAAGACCAAAACTGAAATATAAGGCTGCAAACAATTTTCATCTATTTGCTGTCCAACCCTTCCACCATACCTCTGTTCAACCTGTCCTTTCTGTGTTTGATGGCAAGCCCAAACAATACACAGCCACGCCACCAGACACATCTGGCCACGCTAGGTAGGCGAGAACTTGCCAGGCCTGCCTCCCTTCTCTGTACAAGATAGACCAGAGCGACAGCCCAGAAAGGCTGCCACTTCTTGGCCCGGCAGCCCACAAGGAGAGCACTGGACTTGCTCACCTCCGCATGCTGGGTAGCCCAGAGACAGTCGGCCTGGGAATTTCTGAAGGCAAGGACAGACAGGGTGTGAACTGGGGAGCAGAAAGAGCTATACCAAAGCAGCGTCCCTGTTCCTATCTTGTCAGACAGAAGCTGTTAGGTAATAAGAAACTGCTCAGTGTCTGGTATTCAGTGCATTAGATCAAGTTCATTGCTTACAGCTTGCTCGGCACCCTTTAAACCATCAAGTTCTCTACTTGCTCCCAGCTCCGGATCACACCACTGCTGCTCCATTTATGCTGGAACTAGGTGGTCACTGCTTGTAGCCACAGATAATCAGTGTTTCAAAACACAGCTACCACCAGGCAGCTAACTAGCCCTATCTCTGTCCCCTCCTAGGAGGAAAACAGTTATCTCCAAGACCTCTAATCAGCTGCTGCGAACTACAGTGACCACAGCTCCACATGCTATGCAGCCACTGCTGTACCTGACCCTAGCTGCATTTTGCGGGAGCTGATTAGCAGCAAATGCTTATTAACTATCAGACATCAGTGGCTGCTTGCACCTGGCAGTTAAGCAGATCAGTAGCTGGAAGCTCAATTGAGATCTTAGTGGAGGACAGGAGACCTTGCCTTGCACCGAGACAACATGCTGATCAGCAGCCCCAGCCATAGCAGATGAAAGTAACTGAAAGAAGAGTGGAGCCTGAGACACACAGACATGCGGGAACATTGTATTTGGGAGAATGAAAGACAGGCATGCACCAACAGTGACAGGCTGAAATCTTTATGGGCTCCTAATGTATTTCTTTCATTTGTGCTTTCCAGCTTAATGATAAAAGCTGCAGCCAGAAAAGCACAACCAGCCTTTTGCAGCCAGACTCCACGAGCCTTCCTCTACCATCAACCTGTTCTTCCTGCTTCCCATCTTCAGGGTACCAGCTTCCTATTTTTGTAGTTATTGGTGCCACATGATTATGTGCTGCTAGAGTGGGTCATGCTGAAAATCTAGGTGCAGCATAAATCAATTCCATTATTAACGAGTTACAAGGAATAATCATCCAATCCACTTCTAGCTTTAATTCACTAGCAACCTTTAAATTTAAAGCCAATTAGGTGAGTCTGTGAAACATGACCATCATATACATGTGGTTGAGTCAAAAGAAAAAATCCCAAATTCTGCAAAAAACTAACATAATGAATCAGTCCTACAGTGTACTTTACACACAAATAACCCTATTTCACTCTCTCCCAGAAGTGTTAACATTTCATCTGACTACTGCAAGCTAAAAAACCTACCTGAAGGCACAGCATAAACCAACAGTGCTTTTCAACTCATCTACACTATGAAATAAGGTGAATTGCTCTCCTCCCTCTCTCTCCCCCTACACACCAGCTAATACAGAAACAACCAGAGCCAAAATACCAACCTGGACAAAGCAGTTTTTGCATTATCATACTAACGTGGCAGTTTTCCACAGTAAGGACAATTCCCTAAAAATTAATGTCACACAGATTATATCAAGCCATCGTTATCCAACATAACAGCAGAAAATAACAGGGAAAAGATGGATGAAAATATTTTCAACCAAACTGAAAAACTAAAGAGGATGCACAAGTTGCACATCATATAGAATCACAGTTACAAATTTAAGTCTCCAGAGTACTGATAAACAGTGAAAAAATTTTACGCTAGCCAATGGTACCCTGCTTCTGAGATATGTGAGAAAAGGCCATGGGCCTGATGAATATGCAACCATGGCCAAAGGCTGAGGAGAGAAGATTCATGAATATAACATAATCACAGAATGGTTGAGGTTGAAGTGACCTCTGGAGGTCCTCTCATCCAACCCTTCAATTCAAGCAGGGCCACCTAGAGCAGCCTGCTCAGGACTGTGTCCAGGTGGCTTTTGAATATCTCCAAGGATGGAGAATACACTACCTCCTTGGGCAACCTGTGCCACTGCTCGGTCCCACTGAGCTCAACTCATTAACCTTCTAGGTGGTGATCTCTTCAGGACCTCCTGTTTCTTTCCTGGCAGCTGCAGGCCTAGCAGCACTGAAGTCAGGGGTGAAATCTTGCTTCATTAGAAAACATGGCAGTTCTACATTTGACTTCGACCATATGCAGACTACTGCTTGTTATTGGCTGCCTACCCTGAAAACCTGAACTACCACTTCTGAAAAATACGTGTCCCATGCTAAGACTGACAAGGTATTTGTGAACAGTCCAGCAGATTTTTTCAAATAAGTATTCACAATTATCCAGCAACATAGTGGACACAGGCTCTCTGGCATAGCATTAGAGACAACGGGTGTCAATCTCTCCTTTTTCCTCATTTCTGGTGCGTTCCCAACCAGGTACTCTGCTGGCACAGGAATGCATGGGGCTGCTGGGAAAACAGCAGAGTCCTGATGCAGCCAGTGTGCTGAGAACTTGTTTTTCTATCAGATTTGCTACTTCATTCAGCTCAGCCTGTGGCCACCCAAACTGGTCCCTGAGAATGAAGAGCCTGGGCAAGATGGTGCAGAGAGGAGGGAGGGGAAACAGAGGGAAAACAGAGACTCTGCATTCAAGTCAGCATTGCTACAAAGAAAGCAATCTATGGACCAGAATCCAAACAGAGTTTAGCAAAGAAATAAACGCCATAGAAATAAATTAAAATATACCTTTTCTCTGACCCTCCAGGACTTCACAGATATACAAACTAACAATGAGCACACATCCACATATGCCATTCTTTTTAATCCACTGCCATCTCTGGAGCAGCATTTAAGTATTTAAATGAATATTAAAGTTATAACAACAGCAGGAGGCTTTTTGTGCTTATGACAGAGTATTGGGTTGTGGGGCT
>VYXH01003697.1:171438-217318 GCA_013397275.1 Burhinus bistriatus
GGAAGTGGTTTTGGGTTGGGGGTTTTTTGGGGGGGGGGGGGTGTTTGGGTTTGTTTTCCTTTTTTTTTAAAAAAAAAACCCACCACCATTTTCCTAGCAAACTCAATTTTATTTTCAATGTGGCTGCTTTTGGAAGGGTCCAATCACACCGTTAAAATACTCATTAATTTCTTCTTGCCCATTTAATTTTTCTTATAAGAAAAGCAATAAGTGAGACTAAAATATGGAGTTAAATTAGAGCAAGGTATTCTTACCATCCAAAAAGCACCAAGTTGTGGGAATAACCACCTGACACAGCAAAAAAGAGTTTCAACAATTAAAAAAAAAAAGGGGTATGTTGAAATAATATCCTTTGGGAAAAGTCATTTATCACTACGAAGTACAAGAAACACATGAGAAGGAAGAGGAACAAAAATAATAATTTCAGATTTTATTATCATACTCCCTTACTTCCCACTTGTTTAGGGTTGATTTCTTTATGCTTCTTGCACTTCTCCACTTGGCCGTTTCTCACAAATAAATGGCCTCATTTTATAAGCTAATAGGCTTGACCAGGAACACAGCAAGACCCTAATTTTAAGCTCGTGTCACAGATGAAAAACACGAAAGCAACTCTACTATGTGCAAGAGTGACAGAAGATCAACTCAGGAGATAATGTCTTCAAGAACGAGTTACAGGCAAGGGGGAATATTACCAAGAAGGAAAGATTTGGTACCTTGACTGCCTCTTCTGTTGAAAATGAGTCAGGAACTGTGCACAAGGATTCAAATTAGCCATTTATAATAGAAATTTAAAAATCGAAAATGGTTCAACTAATAGTGAAGTGCTTTTAGGGATATGTTTTAAGGGACGTGGGAATTAAAGAAATAAGTAAACATCACTTGGTTTTGGCCACAACTCTACCAAACCGCTGAGCTACCGGCATCCTACCTGGAATAACTTTCAGTTAGATGGAAACAGCTCAAATCCAGAGCCTTTCTGATTTAGTCTTCCAGAAACAGAAAGCTGGATCTCTTCTACAGCCCGGCAGGAAGCAGCATGTCAGAAAATCTGCAGCTTTATATAGCGCAGATTGGCAAAACCTCTGCTGGGGTCTTAAGTGATGAAAGAGGTTCTTGTCTATTAATCCATCAAATTCAAAGCACACATATTACATAAGCATATATAAGATACAGCAGTTAAATGTCATCTTCGTATCTAAGTATAAATTGCATGTACGTTATGGGTTTTGGTCACTAAGAAGGATTAGGTGGTATATCAAAACGGGTCTCTGGTGCATATGCAATTACAACAGCATTAAATTTACATTTGGCACGTAACATAGTTCTGTTTCTTAGGGGAACTCTTTTCAGTGGTACTGACCTATTTGTTAAAAAATGCTAGCAGATTTCCTTCACCATACAGCAGCAGGAAGATGAAAAAGTCCCTTTGTCAGAGGGTTTCAAATTTCTGAACTCTTAAATCATAGGATACAAAGATGAAGCTAAGTCAATCACAGCAAACAAAGGAATCTTCTTGAATCTGCAGGGAAAAGACACAACACATCGCACTGCGAGACCACAATAATAAATTAAAAAACTCCCAAACCAACAACCCAACAAAGCAACAAAAAAAACCAAACCATGTGGTAATCCATATAATCATCTTACCTTCAACAACGCTATCATACCCTACAATATAATTTCTTCTGAAATAATATATCTGGCAAATCTTCTAAAACTCATTCTCTTTAGTGTACCTGTACAAGAAGTTTCAACTTCTTCATATTAGTGCATGCTACTCATAAACACCATGCACACAACCACTTTTTATTCGCAGTGTGAAAAACGTATTATCTTCAGTACAACTGTGCTATTTCATAATGCTGTACTTTTCTTGAAGACACACCACCACTCTCATCTGTCATGTCTACAGACTGCGATTGGAAGAACAAAAAGAACTGCAGAATTTCAAGAAACTGGGAAGAAAATCCAAACCTTCTGCAACTCAAAACACACTGGTGAAAAGGAAAAACTGAAGGGGTTGAGGCTCATCTTTTCACCAAAGTTCAATACTCATGAGATCTCTTCTGAAATACACAACGAAAAGGAAATTTGATTGTTTTTTCCGTAGGTGCTTAGCCTTCCCCATCACCCACCCCTTCATGCCTAATGCAAAGGTAACATTCCCATGGCTCTCCCTCTTCCCTTCATTTTTTGTATTCATTCCAGCTATCAGCAAAACCAAAACTCCACTGTAATTGCCACTAGTCAGGCCATGCTCCATATTAATAAAAAGTGGTATTCCGTTTTTCCAGCAACTACTTCTTTCTCATTTATGGAATACGTCTTCATACGTATTTTCTGTCCGGTATTTGTAGGAAATCTTTCCAAAGGAAGACAAAGGACTAAGAAATCTCTTTGTCAAACACTCGAGTACAGTAGAGGTGGATAGATAGCCAAGTAGTGTATCCGGAACTGAGCAGGAGAAATAAGCTGCTTTCATATTAGTGCGGTTTTCAAAAGCCAGCTCCCTCGCCTGCCCTTCCAAACAATCTCCTCAAACAAGGAAATTATTTGATGCCCCAGAATGTTCTCTAAAGAGAAACTACAGAAACACCTGTTTACAATTGACACAAAGCACGGAAGAAAACTAGCAAGAAAAAAATAAATATATATAACCCTCAGGAAAGCCATATTGTATAAAACAAAGCTCCAAAATTATGCTCCATCGTCTAATCTTTCTCTGAAAAGAACTCTGAAGTGAACATGAGCAGACTAACTTTTGCAATCTCTCCGATTTTCCCATTGCAGCTAAAACATGAGAGCAAGCTGGGAACACTGTGTCTGAAAATCTATAGCTGGATTCAAAATTGAAGCATTTATTTTAACCAAAAAAACCTAAACCTATACTCTCTTACACACAGCAAACATGACAGATTTTGTACTAAAAATTTGTACAGATTTAAAGAAGTGGATTTCCTAGCTAACATTAAAAAATGAGTATCAGAGACATAAAATGTACATATGTGCCAAAGTATTTTTTTTACCAAGTATAAGTTTTTTACTGAACAGTGCAATCCTTCCTCTCTACATCTGAAGCTGTCCCATGTATCTAAACTTACTCTTACAAGCTTGAGAAAACAGAGGCTGCCACCTCGTAAAAATGCACGTGTATTGCCATGCTTGCCCTGCAGCACATACCCTGGAAGGAACTCAAATCCAGTTAAATCACTTCTCCACCTCCCAGACAAAAGACATGAGAAACATTTCCTAGGCCTGCTGGGCCATGGAGTAGCGAGCAGAAGGAAGGAACTCCTTTGTAACTGGAGAAAACACAGGGTAAACCTGTCAAACACACAGCAATGAAACCACCTAGTTGCATTTTAGAAGTTAAAGAAAACAATGCCACAACATTATCTTCATTACCAAGAGCAGAGAGATAATTAAAGGGAAAAAAATAGTCAACTTATTTTTCTGCAATGTTTAAGCAAAGTACAGCAAGTAAATCCTTACCAAAGGAATGTCA
Source organism: Burhinus bistriatus (assembly GCA_013397275.1). NCBI lineage: Eukaryota > Metazoa > Chordata > Aves > Charadriiformes > Burhinidae > Burhinus > Burhinus bistriatus. The sequence goes on from VYXH01003697.1 coordinate 174,947, forward strand.
AAACAGAGGTAATAGATTTTGTTGTAATGAACAATTTTGTCATGCCAAACAGGAAAGTAATCTGTCAACAGTTCAGTTTAAATATTTTGAAAACTATGCATTTCCTCAAAACAAAAAGGTAAGAAATTAACCCAACCACTTTTCCACTTACATTAAAGCCATATAACTCAAATAATTTTGCCTCGCTGCTGTGGGCAAATTTTCCCTCCCTATGGGTTTTTATTTGCCAGTTATGACTTAAAAGACAGTTGGAAAATAAGGAAAAGCCTGCTACAATTTCGGGGAGAGAGGAGAAAGCAGCATGACTGGAAATAGGATATGTGGATTGATAAGAAAAACTCACGATAGTACTCCAGAGGAAAAAAGAGCTGTGTTTGACTTGAATACATCCTTCCCCTCCCTTGCCCTTTCCATCATATCTTACGATATAGGGAATATACACTTAAAAGTGACAGTTCCCTTTTTTTGTCTAATTTTTCAAAATTATCTTTAATGCCTTTTCTGAACACATATTTGCACTAGCAGTTATCAGTCACAGTAACTCAAATCAAGGTTTGCCTGATCTGAGCCGTAGTGTGGTCTCTGGGTACCCACTCGGGCAAAGAGCTGCTCTGTCCCCAACATGTGAGTAGGGGTGTTTTGTAAGAGGAAGGAAAGAAAGTTTGGATTTATGGAAAAACATTTGGAATCTATATCTGCAAACTCTTGTCCTCTGTAAAAAAATATCTATTAAAGCACCAGCTGGGGGGAAATGAATTTGTTATTTACATTCAGGTACTTTCTGCTACTCCTGTTGAAATAACAGATCACAAGATGGAAATACAGCAATAATAATACCTAGTGCCAAAATACAGGAGGTCTAGCTATGTTATTTATCAACAATGAAAGAATAATGAAATATTACATACAACTTAAGTCTTGTAAACATTTTCAGTCCCTTATACCAACCTAATTGTTTTAAATGCTTTGCTAGTTAAATACCTGATGGGTAACAGGATTACACATATGATTTCTTTTTTTAAAAAAAAAGAAAACACCACAAAATGAAACAACAACAAAAAACCACCCCCCAAAAATTTTGCTGCCCTAAATGGCAATATGGTTCACTACAAAGAATGGAAACAGAATAGCACCACAGGAAAAAAGAAGGCTGATCAAAGGAAAGAGATACTAACTCATTAATTAAAGACAAGAGCTTCAGTTCACCAGACTGCTGTCATTATGTTTCACCTCCAAAGGAGAGCATTCATTCTTAATTTTTCATTTACACACAGAAAGTTTCACCTAATGGAATACAGGGCTGCCTGTTCAAGAGATATCCTACACAAGACGACTCCATGGAAACCAGTCACCACTTATGTCCAGCTTGACACTGTTGATACACCATGTGCACTTTATTTCTATTGCACTGGAAAACCAAGTACCAGGACTTCACTGTCACAGGTATATCCACGAATAAAGCACCTTCCAAAGCAGACGTTCCCTCTGGGGAACGTTCTGGGCCAGAAAGGAAATACATAAACTGCATGTACCCTCAGCATGACAGCTCTGCAGGTTTCTGTGCAGACCTGCAGTGAAAGGTAGTTTAATTATGTTCTGCATGAAGCAGGAAGAAATACTGCTTTCCATTCTCAGTTACTTCCAGTAATTCTCACTAGATTTAAAGACTCTACTTACCTCAAATAATTAAAAAATGTAATTGGCCAAAAAGTATTCTTACATTCCTCATTCATCACAACCATTAATAATCTTAAATATCCCCACAAAAATACATTTAAAATGATCCTCTTATTAGGTAATAGGATTACCAGCAGCTCCTAAACCAGACTGTTTTGCCAATGGCTTTATTTTAAAGTTATTCTGAGGTACTCTTCATTTTTAACTTCCAAAAAAGTGGTATTTTAAAAATCAATTTGACATAAAATGAAAGAGGACCATGCAAGAGTTAATGCAGGTTTTCTCTACTGTGTCCTAAGTGTATTAGTTCAGCATGAGCTAACTCAGTATTACCACTCCTTCCAGAGAGCACATACCATCAAGGAGAAATAATACTGCACCTTCCCCGCCACCAGCTTAGGATTCCTGCTTATCCATTTCTGTTAGAGCCCAGTTACTGATGCAGGAGATGGTGAGATCTATCACTGAGAGATCTTGCTTCCTGACGCTGACTCTCCTTTTTGCCACTCTCTGAGCATACCTCAGCAGAGCAGAGCAAAGACAGGTTATAACAGAACTGGGTCTGTCTTCAGAGAGCTGGACAAGGAAAACTGCAGGGAGGAAGAACAAATGTTCAGAGAAAGGACAGCTCTCGCCAGATCACATTGTGCCATTAAACCAGTTCTAGCATGTACGCCTAGTGTAACATCCTTTACGACATTCAAAATGGTTTTGGATTTGGATGAAGGACGCGAGGCTGAAAAGGAAAAGGCAAGGAAATATTCAAAGGGAGGGAGTACTAAAAGTTTCTGGTTTCCCTTTTCCCATTCACACCAGCAGTCTCGATCCCTGGCTGTGGGCTATCTAGGAGCCATCAAACAGCGCAAGACATCAGTCTACATCTGGCTTTTGTCAAGACAGTTTTTGTATTTAACATTTTGGCCCAAATAGAAGGCTATGCTTAGATATGGAAGCCCTCATCATTCTTGAACATACAGATGGTGCTTCACAAGAAAATTTCCCTCTGAGAATCAGTGGTGTCCTGTGGCAACTTGAACCATACTTGGAAGTATGGTGCTTTTAGGGAGGGATTCCTGGCCAGCAGCTAAAAGGCAGGGTCTCAGCAAACAGTCACACTTCTCCTTTTCTTCCCTTCCCACTTTTCTCACCTTCTCCAAGACGCTGCACCTAAACTTCACAAAGACAGAATATCCTACATAGGAAGGTACAGCCATATATACTAAGAGCCACAATGCACGTAAGTCATAAATTATTTTCCTTCTGACTTGCTAGCTCTTCAAGAGGAAAACACTCATCTACCATCTTGCAGTAGTGCAGACAGACAAAAGTGGGTGGACTCTTGAGATGGAGCTACATTTTTTCCTGCCAGTGATCAGGAACAGGTCTCCCTGTATAGCTCAACACGACTTCAAGAGATAAAAAGACCCGTGAAAGGCAAGATTTACTGGGCAATTAGACCAACAATTTCTACAACACTGATGAGAGTTCTCATCTAGCTCCCTGAGGATACCGTGTCATCTGAAAAGGAATCACTTAAAATACCTGTCTCTTAGATTTACAGGGAAGACCAGCATGAGTTGCAATGCAAACACAGAAATGTTATTCTCTCCATTCTTAGAGAAGTATCAGATTTAATATATGAATATGCTCCTGATATTTTTTTTAGTGTCTTCCTTTGCTCTTTCCATCCCCTCTGGTTTTATCATCAAGCTTTTTTTTTTTTAACATATAAGAAAAAAAAAGATTGCTTTTCATCTCCTGGAAAATGGAAAAGTTGTTCTCAAAAGATTTTTTTTTTTGCAATGATTGCTAAAAATTAAGTAGAATCTGCACACCTCCCTGCAAAGGAAAGGTTATTTTTCTGTGTTCTGTCAGAGAAAATAAATTTTTCACTTCCAGGGCAATGGACGACAAGAGACTAACCAGTAAAACCACAAATGAAATAATATATCACTGAGAAAATAACACCTCTTCACTCAGGTCTGCTTTGCCCCATATTTTTAGGATGCATAACAAGAACAAAAAACTATGTTTCTCTACAACTGCAAAATGGACACCCATGTTTTTGGATGGTTCTACTAACTGGCCACATTATCTGTTCAATTTCAGCACAGAATTGCCTTTAACAGGTGAGATTTACCCTACAGGCAAAGGATAGCTGAAATCTTGGCTCCCCGCATTCATTCCTGCGATAGCCTGGCCACAGAAGGAAGTCCTTCCCAAAGGAGGTTAATTCAGACTGACCGCACACTGAAACGAGACTGCTTAACTGGGCTGTTTAACAGTGGGTGTAAAGCAAGATGCCAAGGCAGCCTACACCCTTGCTTCACTCTTGGGACAGAGTACTAGAGAGCTGACCGTTCCAGTGAAGTCAACAGGAATTCAGGGAGGAACAGAACACATGCTGACCCGCTTATGATTTGGGCATGTCACTGACTGCAAAAGAAAGTAGTATTTAGCTACAGCAGTCATGGTGCTTAATCCTCTAAGCAGCATATATTAGAGTAGTAATTGTTATTATTATTACTACTAGTACTACAATAAAGTAGCAAGAGTAATACAACTACCAAAAAATGGCTTTTATAAAATTATTAGTGAAGGCTGGAATTTATTTAAAAAAAAAAGGATTCAAATATAGTCAGTTCTCAGCTATTCACAGGGCAGGTTCTGAAGGCTCTGCCTTCCTTCCCCACTGCTGGTAGGAACGCCATTCAAAAATCTGCAGATTTTTTATATGCGCAATAGGCAACTGTTTCAAAATATGTTCTGATGACATTTCAAAATGTATGCTTGAAAATGCTATCACATCAGTCTTATCTCCATGCAGTGCAGTACTAGACAGTATATAGCTTCTATTCAAAGAATAGATACTTGACAAAAAAAGAATGCTATCTATGAATAACAGTCTAGTGAAGATACCTTTTGAGTACTTTTTTTGGTTTGTAAGTTATTTTAAATGTTCATTACATATTGAGACCCTTACTAGTTTCCTTCCCTGCTTCCTCCAAAAAGCCTCAAATCATTGCTTATACTCTTTGCAGAGTAAAAAAATCCATGCTTGTCGTTCTCCAGCAGCTGAAAAATAATGCTTTCTCTCTGGAACGTAACACTTTGCTCTTTTGCCAGCAAGAAAGCCATCAACCACCACTCAGTTTTTCAGCTTCCCTTGGCTCATTCACCGACTCTAAACCGGTACTTCGCCATCTTAATTTTGCTCTTGAAAGATGCTTCATCTATGAAGTACTACAGACATTTCATTGCTACAGAAAACTAGCTGCAATTTATGGATAGAAAAGGCAAGCTCCTTTATGAAGAAATAATGTTTTTAATGTTTTACTCATTCTTGCCTTGAACGCTAGCTGAAGACAGAACATCCTTCTTCTCTCCTTGGCAGCCCTGGTTTTCATCACACCAGTTTTGCCTCAGCTTTTAAACAGGATGGCAATACAGAACATGGAGACAAAAGAAAAATAGCAGTAAGTATGTAGAAGTGCAAACTGCGTAACATCACAAAAGGAAAATGGAGTTGAATGTGCTCCTACCTATGCACCATCCAAGAACGCTGAAGGAACCAGCACATCATTTTTATTGAAGTCCTAGTAAGAAATTGTCATAAATTTACCAAGATGGGTGGCATTGCTAGTTCATCCCTCCTTTTAAGGGGAGATTGATTCAAGCAACTTCAGATCCACATGCTTGACCTCAACAGCAAGTACAGGTCAAAAACAATTCTCAAGGAAAGATGACAGACACAATATGTGACAGTGTCAGAAAGGTGAATTACCCCAAGTAATTCTTTCATGGAATTACTGATGGGTAAAAGGAAAACACAGGATATCTTACCCAGGCAGATAAATGGGGAATTATTAGTTCAGATGGGGATTAGTACAAGTATTGCAGGAACGTTAAAGAACCTGAAAGGAAGACAAATCAGGTTATCCTTGAAAGACAAACCAGTGGACTGAAAGTAGGAGGGCAGTCTATTTTGTGGCTTCAATTATTTATTCCTAATACCTTCAACTCCATGGGAATACCTTCAACTCCATGGGAATACCTTCAACTCCATGGGAATACCTTCAACTCCATGGGAATACCTTCAACTCCNCCTGAAAGGAAGACAAATCAGGTTATCCTTGAAAGACAAACCAGTGGACTGAAAGTAGGAGGGCAGTCTATTTTGTGGCTTCAATTATTTATTCCTAATACCTTCAACTCCATGGGAATACCTTCAACTCCATGGGAATACCTTCAACTCCATGGGAATACCTTCAACTCATGCAGTGGTCTGGCAGGGTTGATCACTACATTAGCCACAGCAGTATCAAGGCTGCCATTAGACTGAATAACAGACTGAATTACAACAGCAAGGTAAAAAAACCTCATCATAAACCAAATCAAACCCCAGCAAATTGTGACATGATGAAGGAGAGACAAGTAATCCAGTACAATCAACATCCACATTGTCTGACCTCATGGGAGGAACTGAACCAGGCCAGACAAGGTATAGGGATTCTGCTCCAGGGGTCACTACTATAACATTCATTATTCTTCCAACAATGTAGCCTGCCAGGAAGCATTTCACATAATCACAATTCTCTACTATTCCTCACATCTTTTGCATATTTATACTGAAGAGCTATCTTCACCTTCTTTTTTCTTACTGGACCTTTCATCATTAACTGCTCAACTCGTTGCGATAGCACTATGCCATTAACTCTGTGGCTATTAGTTGCACATACTTAAAAAAAAAACCAACAAAAAAAACCCCAACCCAAATAAGCACCATTCATAATATGCTTTTACAAATTTTGCTGAAAATTCAAGCTCGGATCATAAGGTAAGGCATTTTGTATGCTCTGTTACTTTGACTCAGGGCTGTTTATCTGTCTTTACTTCACAGCCACATTCAAGCCTCCTTCTAAATTGGTGGAGAGAGTCAGAGGACTGAAGATCTCTATACGCTAAGTGTCATTGCTGGCACTGGAACTAATAGCTATAAAATAGCCATGAATACCTTTAGGCTGGAAATTATTAGGTTCATAGCTAGCACAGGAATGATTTCTGAACCAGGATCTCAGCAGATGTTTTGTCCTCAGTACTCTTAACACTTGCATGCTAGAGCACAGTCAATTTGTTAATCAAATTATATGTCATGATCATCTTAAACAACACAGGTCTCAGACTTGATGATACAGAAAGTTCCATGGGGTTCAACCTCCTCTGCTTCAATTTTAAGAACTGTCCTCCATTTCCCTGGTTTTCATAGATCTGATCCTCAAACATATAAAGACTCGTTTACTCTGCTCTGGCAGCGTGAAAGAATCCTGAAGGTCAGATTTAGTGATCCTTTAGGCCAAAGTATTAATAAGATGACTTTAAACGAATGAAAAAAATCAATTCACTCTGTATTTACTTACACCTTTTATTTTCAGTCTTTCAAGCTTAATTCAGCTCTTTTCCTTTTCATCTGAACTTCTCAATTTTATTTATATTTTTCCACTACTGAGAAGCTGTAGATTATGAAATGCCTATTCTGAGCCTCAAAAATAGCATGGTTAGAACACACTGAAGTATGCTTAACTTTAAGCATGCATGTGAGCAGCCCTACTGACCGTCATATTCTCATGTCTAATGTGCTTTGTTGAACTGCAACTACAAAGAAGGGCTATCATGTTTCTTCACCACAAAAAAGTCCCTTGCTCTTCACCTCAAACCTGCACTGGAATGAATTCTGGCCTGCTGCCCTGCACTGTGCTGCCATGCTCCACTACAAACATGCATCTACTTCAATAAATGTCAGATTATCATTGCTCTCAAGGAAGACTGTACTACTTGCCTATAGTATCTCTAGACCTCTTTTTGCATTACTCTGTCACCTTTTTCAGAATGCAGAAACTAAGTCTGCACACTACTCCATTAATCTGTTGTTCAACTCATGTAATTTTGCCTTTTCAGCAAGGCTGACTGAACAGCACAAACCCCAAGACATCTCTGCAGCCACATAATCAATTGCTCTACCTGGCACCACTATCACAGCCAACCTTCCTTCCTGAAATGGTTTACATATGCATTGTATAAAATGGTGGGGCAGCACAATAATAGAGTTATCAGTCTATCTAAAGCACTCAGCATCTATAGGAACAATACGCAACTGTGAGTACTGAATTATGAAAATCTGGACTCTTTCTGCATTGCATGGAGTGCCAAATCGTCAAGTCAGACAAGCTAGGACCAGCACTTCTTTCAACTTCCACATGATGCAGACTTGATTCCGTCAGGCAGTTTCACCCCAAACCTCTCTAACCTCTCCTTGTTTGCCACGCAGGGAGAAGTGTACTTCAACCCTTTGGAGACCACTGGAGGAGAAAAATGGAAAAAAAAATAAGGACTTGTTTCAGACATAACTTTCTCAAACTACACAGGTACCCAGAAACATAGCAAGAAGCCATTCTAGACAGAAGTATGACAGGCAGGGAAAAGAAACAAAACAGGACAACGACAGAGCTGGTCCCGGACAAGAGAAAGAAGGGTTACAACCAGGAATTATTTTAATATTGAGAGAAACGTTAAGAATCCTCCAGGTGAATTAACATGTACAAATATTTCTTTGGTGTGTAGCAAACCTTGCTGAATATCATCAGCATATATACAAACAAAATAAAATATTAAAAATAGAGACTTTGCATCCAAATCCATTCCAAACACTTAAGACACCCTGGACTGTGCTCATAAACCACTGGCCACTGATAAGTGCATTGTTACAGGTAAAGTTCTTCTATCTACCTTCACCTAATAGTAAGATTGTGCTCAAGGCAGTCTTTCTCTCACAAGACTGTACCCGAGAAGCAGGACTTTTAAACCATATTGATCTGACAGCTATGATACATGCAAGCATACACTCATTTGGCAATGACAACATCACAAGGTGAACATATTCCAGATCTCGTGACATTCTTCAAAATCTTCACTCCTCTAAACAATAGCAAGATTCATAGCACCTGCCTACATACTTAGCAAACACCCGTAAAGACTGGAGGAATCAAAGCAATAGCAGTACTGCAACCTGCAGCATACACCTGTGTTTATGCAGTACACAAATGCCATCAAATTCATACTGATGCCACTCCTCAATTTGTTAAAAAAGCTTTCATTGCTTCAATAACATAGAATAGCATTAAAAATAGCATGGCAAGATCAAAAGAAATAGGGACAATAAATCAGGCATTAACAGACTGAAAAGGAATGTGATTTAAAAAAGCTAATCCTGTAAGAAGAAAGTACCTTTGGCCACGCATAGAAACACCTCTCCTTGTTTTTGCCAAAGGCAATGCCAATCCATAAAACTACTGTAAAAGTCTGTGTTAGCTCAATGACCTGGAAGTTTAGCCAGGGGGCTGTAACAAGAGGGGCTGACAAAGGTCCCTCTGATACTTCTGAACTCTAGTGTATTTACGTAAGCATTTTATTTAGATCTGGAGAGGGCTTTCAAAGTAATCATCATCCTGAGTTACTGCAGTTTTGTGCATATACTGTAGTAGTCCTGGAGTAGACCACATGAATATCTTTCAGAAAATCCACAAAAGGATGCACTCCAGACCCTTACTTAAGGCACTCCAACTGCTACTGGGTGCTTAGTCCCCAGAACTGGACCAGACTAGAGTTACCCTGGACTAAAAGAAACAAAACCAAAACAACTTCAAAAACTATTTAGAGTTGTTGACAGGAGAGTCAGCAACAGCTTCTAAAGGCTTTGTACTTCCAAAGCAGGGAACTGAACTTGACTCTTGACAAGTCTATTTGACAATATATAAATACAGTATACTAAAAACCTAACTTGAAAAAAAAGCAAATATAACAGAGAGGGAAATAGAAAGAAGATGAAGGGAGAAGGAATGTGAATTAGGGTAAAAGTACAGAAAATAGATTCCAGGCATGTTAATACGAGAGAAATGACCATCTCTACACAAAGGAAGAGCTGTCATTTGAAACTTTCAGGCAAAGCAGCAACAAAAGACAAAGAGCTCTTCAGTATTTCATATAATCTCACCCTGCAATAGAAACGGAAATAGAAATAGCCACTTTATTAGCAGAGGAAGCAGAAACTAAATTTCAGCAGTATATAGAGGGGAGGGATGCTATTGTCTACTCAAGGCCAGCTCTTCTGACATGCCCAAGGAGGCCAACGGCAAAATATGCTGAGGGACTGATTCAGAGCTGTCTCCTAGCACCAAGAAACTTAACCTTTAGCCCAAGTTCTTGCACGGGATACCTCCACTCAGCACATCAGAGTGAGAAGTCTGACGGTATTTAGCTGCCTTTTCCTGCCCATCCTGATACGGTTCAACATGCTTCCTGGAGCAACAACTGAGAAGACAGTGATGCTTCCAAATGCTGAAATGAGCATTTGGAACTGAAATGCCTGTAACAAAGGCTGGAGCTTTGGCATTGCAATGGCCTTTGTCGATACCATATTCACAAAGCCCGGTTACTTAAAGAGAGTTGATACTTCCCACCCTACCTCTTACTCCTGATGTATCTTAAATCAAAGTCCTACAACTTACCATTCACTGACTGACTTCTACTCTAGACTTGATTCTTTCTACCCCAAGTAAGATCTGGAGCTATCAGCATATTAAGAGCTCCAGTTACTGGCTAGGACAGAAAAAACTACAAAGACCTGGGTCGAGGTTGCCTGTGCAACTTCAATTCTGACATTTCTAGCATGTTCATGTCTGACTTTCAGCCTTCAGATATTTCTGCAATTTTCCTGCCCCGCATCCCTATACGCACTTCCCTAAGACTATGAGTTTGGTTTAATTAAAGCAAAGCTAAAGGCAAACATACAAATTTTTAATCATGTACATTCCCACCAGCAGTTTACACGTGTTTTCTAGAGCAGAGGTGTAACAAGAAGTAGCAGTCTTGGATAAGTCCTACTAAATGCTGTGACTGACCAAATGTCATTTACAACATTTGGTGGTTTTCCTTGATAACTGGAGAAATCAAGAAATGGCAAAAATATCTCAGCTTAATTTTTTCAGCAGAGAAGCTGCTAGCTGATATCAGGAAAAAAATATAAAGCATGCAACTAAAACCCTGTCTGAGCCTACACAGAACATGAAACTCACTAAGTTAATTGCTTATTTCATTTCAACTGAATACGCCTCAGATAACAGCAATTCTTTAAAAGTCATCCTTGTTAACTGTTTTATTGCTCAAAGCACTTCACTAAAGATTATTTAACTCTATACACCCTATTTACATTGAATGACTGCTATTTTGAATAGGTCTTTAACAACTGAAGGTTGTTCGGTCTTTAACAACTGCCAAGCAGAAGCATTCCAATGTCATTTGTTTTCAAATGTTTGGTAAATACTATTTAGACCGAAAGTTTGTTGGTGTGTACTTGCATGGTTTCCTCAGTCTCCCACCATTTCCACACTTGGTAGCATATTCTGATGCCTAACTGCTACCTTGAGGAAGTAAACTGGAACAAATACTTCCTACGGCAATGAAGTATCCAACTTTCAGCTGCAACCTGACAGTTCTTTGGAGGTTTTGCAAATGAAAATCTTCACAAACTTAACAGTTTAGTCAAACTGAGGTGGACTTCCATAGGGGCAGCTAAAGGGACACCTCTGAACCCTGCACCCACACCTGCCAAATTTGAAGTTCCTGCTCCAACCATGAATATATCAAAACAATTCAACAGAAATACTTGGTTTCAGACACTGAGAAAACAACTTGTTCTTCTTACTCTGTAGTCACTAAATCTTTTCTACTTTTTTTGTTTAACTGCAAGGATGATCAAACACAAGATCAAGCTGCCCAGAGAGGTTGTGGAGTCTCCATCCTTGGAGCTTTTCAAAACCTGACTAGACATGGTCAGGGCAGTCTGCTCCCGCTGACCCTGCTTTGAGCAGATGGGTTGAACTAGACTGTCTCCAGAGGTACCTTCCAACCTGAGAGTTTCTGTGATTCTGTGACACCTAACCAGTTTTTACATTTCAGGTCTCTAAACTGTAAAATACCAAAAAGAAATACATCCGTTAACTTTGATGGTAGGCTTAAACTAAACATTAATGAATGACTCAGACATTTCTGGTTCTCAGGCAGTTTAATTTCTCTGTTAAACTCAAAATCAAGTGACACTAAGATGGAAGAAATGAGATCAAGCAGAATTGTTGAACTATATAATTTCAGTGCTTCTGTTTAAGCAAACTTGTCTGAACAGACTCATAGCAAATTCTGATTTAAACAGCAGGGTCTGACGACACTTCCTTGCTTTAGTTATCAAGTACAGGAAACCAGGACAAGCATTTATTGGGTGAGCAATCAGAAAACACAACAAGAACATTGCAGCAACAAGAGAGACAGGCTCAAACGGAGAAGACATTTTTCAGAAGCTTTTCACAAATATATCTTCATAGATCATGCAGCATGCTGGTATGAATCTGATACAGCAGACTTATGCCAAATAACATCTTTTACATGCCCATGACGTTCTCAGAAGGACCACCTCGGGCAAGAGTTAGCTCACCTAAATCTGATTAAAAAACTGACTCCAATTGTCTTGTAGCAAGTATTCAAACTGACTGGTTCGTGCACCTGGCCTGCAGCAAGGCTAAAATATCTACGCCAAGGGAGGACAAAAAACCTACCCCAAACAAATCTTCCTAGACTTAACACTTTTGAATATCTTTGAAGCAAGTTTACCAGACTGAACACATGATGCGTAGAATACTACTAACACAGGGAAAAAGAGGAGTGACCTCCTGGTAAAAGTATGCCACTCTGCAGAAAGAGGCACAAGATACGCTGGCACGAAAGAAAAACACAACCGATAGCACCATCCTGAGCCCTGGGAGCTGGACCTGGAAAAGAATTCTCTTTCAGCAGTCTGGATGGTACCTTCAGAGGACAACTTGCTTCTCAGGTCAGGGTGGGTTTTGGCACACTGGTAACTATATGTTAACTGGTCCCACCTCCACTGCAAATACACCAGTGTCTGTCTCCCTCAATGGGGTTCTCTTCTTGCACCAGAAAAAGCCACAGGTGGTTCCCTCTGTGCTTTCTGCATTGCAGCATATACACATCATGAACAGCTCTACAGAGCCATTTCAATATCCCTCTCCTACTCATCCTAAAGACCAGAATGAACGCGGGAAAGTCACAATAACAGATAGGAAACTACGTGCTTCCTAGGGCTCTCCCAAGGAGAAAGAGGGAGTAGAGGGACATTTTAGAAGCATACCTGTGAACTTCTAAATTATTATTCTGGCTGTGATGCCAAAATCCAAAAATTATTAGCTAAAGTACTAGCTCTGAAGCTTTTGGAAAATGTTAGAGACTTACTGGGGCAGGAAGAATGCCAGGAAATAAAATTTCTGGTAAGTAGTTGCACAGCATGACATTTTCCTTACCCATTAAATGCAATACTTAATAGCCTCAGTTTTATTTATATTTGCTCTACATGGAGTAGATGCTTTCTTTAAAGTAGAAAGTGTTATCTTAATTAGCATAAAATTTTGGTTTTAACATTATAGAGGTTTTTGTTTAGATAAATATTAACCACCATCACTGCTGCAATGCCAAATGAAATATAGGTACATTTTAAAAATGCTTACCTGACTTGAAGCTGGCACCATAAAGCAAAATGCAATAGAAATAACTAAAATTCACAGCAGTCAACTATACCAAAAATGATAGCTGCTCTTACTGCACACTAACGAACTACTATTACACTCTGCATTTACGTCATCTTTGAGGAGCTGAAAGATCACACTACTTGTAATGGCACAGACTTTCTCTTTAATTACAGCTAAAACTCTCAGGAAAATCTTATGAATTACCGCAGAAGTGAGATATTTTTTAGCATAGTATATATTTCTTTCAAAGACAGATATGGGTTGAGAAAATAGTATCATTACTCACATTCAGGAGTAATTCTTTTAAGGGCTCAAATCACAAATATTTAGATAATCTTTCATGTATAACTTCTGCAGGGGCAAAATATTTTCCAAGACAGGTAACAATGTAAAACAGAAAACCTAGTATCACCATTTTAAAAATGTTTCAAAAAAAACTGCACGTAAAATGTGAAAAGGTAAGTTCCACAGTTTTGAGCCAGAGGAGGTGTATCCATTTTTACACCGTCCCCAATTATGACAAGAATTAATACGAAGATAGCCACTTGCAAATTTAGGCTGTTTTACAGTGAGAAGGAGATTAATCTTTTCTTCATATATACATGATTTCTGTTTGAAAAACAAAACAAAACAAGAAAAACACCAAAAACAAAAAGAGACACAAATATATTGCAGACAAAATTGTGTGCTGGATAGAAGGAGAATGACTGATACATTCACACCATGGACCCAAGGGGTTTTCTGGTATGGGCGAAGTTAAACAACCAAACTCCAGATGGCTGTATTTCAAATTAGCCTGACAGCACTGTATATATATAATACATGGTACACAGTGGACATCAGTCATCACAGCAGATGCTCATTTTGTGAGCTGAAGTTAACACTGCTTTAAACAAACTTGAGTCTCAACATGGCCAAAGGAGACTTCATGTACCTACCTTTCAGGCTGTACGGAGTGCAGGTGTGAAGGTTTTGGTAGCAGGAGGTGCTGCTGGGGTGGCCTCTCTGAAAAAGGACCAGGGGTTGCCCTGTGCTGGACACAGCCACTTACAGCTGGCTCCAACAGACCCACAGCTGGCCAAAGCCAAGCCCATCAGTGACACTGGTGGTGCCTCTGTAGTAACATACTTAAAGTAAAAAATGCCATGCAGCAGCTGTGAGAGGAGTGAGATGATGTGAGAGGAACAGCCCTGCAGACACTCAGGTCAGAGAAGGAAGAGAGGGAGGAGGTGCTCCAAGTGCCAGAGTAGAGATTGCCCCCCTGCAGCCCATAGAGAACCATGCCAGAGCAGATATCCACACTGCAGCAGGTACATATGCCCTGAAGGAAGCTGCAGCCCACGGAGAGCCACACAGAAGCACGTTTTCTGACAGCTGTGGCCCATGGGGGACCCACACTGGAGCAGTCTGCTCCTGAAGGACTGCACCCCATGGGAAGGACCCATGCTGGAGCAGTTCTTGAAGAACTGCAACCCATGGGAAGAACAGACATTGGAGAAGTTCATGAAGGGCTGTAACCTGTGGAGAGGGAACCCACGCTGGAGCAGTAAACAAGCTACTAAGGAGATGACTAATAGGTCTTCGTCAATCTTTCAGATGTCCAGGAAACCTTCATACAGACAAAGATCACCATCCCATGGCTTACATGTAGATTGAGTGTACTGGACCAATTTAAGAATTCTTCTTGAAGCATGCTCAATTCTTTTAGCTTCCTTTTAACTTTAAGATTAATAAACATCCCAAGAGTTCACTATCCATAACAACTCCATGATTAAACAAACGCGAGACTCATTCTTCAAACAACTGGCAATACAAAGAAAAAAAAAAAACCTAAACATGTTATCGCTGTGTACGTTTTCCTCAGGTCTACATATTTGCACCTGTTTATTCCCAAAAGACTCTTGAGTCACCATTTTGACAAACAACACAGAATATATTGATTCCTGTACTGGTTAATATCATTATTCAAGGCAATACAGACTTTTTCAAATTGGTCAAAAGAAGATCAGCTTCCTACGCTCAATGGCTCCTTTCTCTATTTTCAGTAGCATGGAGAACAGTGTTTCTCTCTACCAGAACTTAAGAATAAAGTTACTAGTTTTGTCTAAAATGGTATTTTTCTGAAATTTCAAGATAACAGCACTGTCTAGAGATTCTAATTAAACCCAATGCTGCTTTGGTGTAAATAATATGCTCATCACAACCTGTACTTCATAAATCTTAGGCAAGCCCTCTATTGTTATCTTCTGGCTCGTCAGGTCTACCTACCTTTTCCATGTGTCAGCAAGTAAAATGGTCTGCGGAAAGCAAGTGAGGCACCTAATTTTTGGAGGCACCTTGTCCAGAAACAAGGTACATCAAGTAGAAATGCAAAAAGAGAGTAAGGAGAAGGAATGGAGGGAATAGCCTCAGGGTCCTCCTGCCATTTCTAACAAAGTAGATTGTGAAAACAATAAAGGCACTGCAGGAAACTGAGTAAGGTGCAGGGGCAGAGAGCTGGTGACATGAACTTTGCTGCCAGTT
Organism: Burhinus bistriatus; assembly: GCA_013397275.1. NCBI lineage: Eukaryota > Metazoa > Chordata > Aves > Charadriiformes > Burhinidae > Burhinus > Burhinus bistriatus. The sequence continues at coordinate 190,795 of VYXH01003697.1, forward strand.
TGCTGCTTGCACGGAGCCACTCATCCATGTCTTCCAAGGTCTGGAGCTTTGTAGAAATTTGCTTGAAATAACTGTATAAATTATAATTGACCTGAGGTTTTAATAAAGGAAGTTGCAGCTGATTTGTGGAGGTGGACCATTACATCTATGGGTCCATTAACTACCAATACCATTTTATTTCTACTTCCAAAGACTGTCCAGACTCAACACAGACGTAGTTGCCCTGTCTTCTGCGGAGCCTAGGGCATCCCTCACACACACCCAAGCTGTCCTAACTGTCTCAGCCACAGCTATATAAATTGCCATTTCCAAAGGAATAAGCTTGGGGATATGAAAACAACTTCCCAATGAAGTGCTAGAAGGGGACAGTCAAAAACAGCTTGCTCATCGACACAGTTCTCTTCATCCAGTAACGCGTCTATATATGCATAGAAGCAAGGGAAATCAGAAGAGGAAAGAATTAACTCACGAGCTCTCTTCCACACCTTCAAGAATAGGGAGAAAGTATTTTCTGCTCCTTTTATCTACTTGATGTGAGGGGGTTGGTTTGTTTGTTTTTATTTTATAAAACAGTTCTTGTCCACTGAGATAGCTTGTGTTTCTCATTGTTAATTTAGGCCCTAACTCTGCAACTTGCTTCTTGTGATCAACCCTCAAAGATCAAACTTAGCTGACCTAATCATAGCATTTCTGCTGCCTCAAGTCATCTCCCAAGTTGTTTAAAAGGACTAATACATACAACAACAAAAAAAATACATGAGTCATGTATGCCCTAGTAAGGATCTGCGGCGTCTGGAACAAAGCAGCAGAGAAATAAGCTTATTATCCACAAAGAAGGAAGCCTGATCTTAAAAAATTTCAGACTAATGAAATTTCAGGACACAGCCTACTTTTGTTATAAAGGAAATTATTAGACTATATGAATCACAACAGAGGCTATATCTTCTTTTGTCCAAGTTTTGAGCCTGTGAGCAGTTCCAAGGAGAAGTAAAATGACACTAATGCCTATATATCATACCTATAACAAGTCTCTGCTACATGGTCTCTAAATTACCACTGAAAACTACTTTGTTCTACTCTGAACAAAAATGTAGTTACCCTTGTGGAAAAGGAGTAGAAAAAGCATCATGCAAAACAAAGGTTTCTGATACTTACTATTTATGAAAGATCAATAGCATAGAACACACACATTCATACTTTATGGTCTACCGTTTTTAAATTGTGGTTCCCTAAGTATTACAACATAATTGAATATGATTTAACAATGCATTTCCAAAGCACCAAAAGACTTTTGCTTAATTTATGTTATACCTTGCCAGATGCATGAAAATTTTCCATTAACAATGTGGTAACCAATTCAAAATTTTGTGTCTTGGTGTAGGACTGACAATACATTAACTATTATGTTAAAATTAGAAACCATTCAACACCACCAAACAAATAGAGCACTTAATCATATAGTTCTTTTAAGCATAAGAACAGTCTCATTGCACTACAGGGCAAAATTATAAAACACATGATTAAATGCTACTAAATTAGGTAGAAATCAAAAGGAGAAAGGTAATTTCAAAGAATCTCTAAAGCATACTGGAAACAAACAGGCTTGAGACATGGAAGGCTGAATCTTTGTTGTCAGAATTTCTCTTTCATGTATGAAAGTAGTAATGATAGAGAAAGACCACAGCTGATGTGTTTTCAAAGGCACAGATGACTTCTTACCTCCCAATGAGGTCACGCTTCTTAAAATCCCCTCCAAAATGATTACATAGAGGTTTAGCATAAGTCTTAATACAAGGCCAATTATAAACTGTGAATCTTCATGACAGTCTGATAGAGCCATGTACAAATGACAAATTCAATGTAGTTTCAAACTCCTATAGCCCTGAAAGAGTCTCCACATAATACATCACAAGAGACTGTCAATCACCCTGATACACTGAAAACCTTTTCATCCCCTACCCTCCAGAAAAGCAGTACAAAACAAACAAACAAAAAGACAAATAAAGAAGCAGCAATTAGCCTCATCAAGTGGGCTTTGATTGAACACAAAGCATGGGAAGAAAGAGTCCACTACCTAGAAGAACCAACTCTAGTCATGAAATCAGAAGAAAAACAAACTGTTGAACTCTAAGAAGAAAAAGCAATGATGTTCTTTTCTACAAAAGGAGACCAAAGATAGATGCAGACTCTTCTAAAAGGATATTGTTCTGTGTCTCCCTTGTGCTGCATGCAGTACAGAGAAATCAACGTAGGAAGATTTCCAAGGCTTGTTATATGCCCTTGAATTATCAGAGGTTCCTGCCAATGCCACCGTGAAGAACCACACACCCAAAGCAGAAGACTGCACTGCAGTGACTGCAGGAGGTTGTGCGAGAAAGCTGAAGAGGAAAGAGATCCTGTTTTAATCCCAGGACTACAGGCGTTTGAACTGTGAGCCCCCACTTCTATGGGGAGCACCAAGACAGACATCTTGTAGCCAGGAAGGTATGATGGACAGACACACAAAAAGGGCTGACTCACACAGACACAGGAGGCTTGAAGGACAAGTCCTGCCTTTTCATACCTGAACAGAACAGTTACATGAATAGCCATCAGGGATAGTGTTATGAAACTGTTATGAAACAGGAAACTTAAGAAAACTCAACCATCACATTAAAGACATGCTCTCTACAGCTTAGAAATTTGAATTTAAATTTTTAAAGAGAAAAAATCCACCTGTGTTCCTTTGTCCATGAAGACAATAAAAATAGAAAATGCAAAATAATGGGTTTTCCTGCTTATTACTCTGATGGGAAATACTGCTTTGATCTGCATTATGCCTGTATACCCACATATTATGCTTCTCCTAAAATAACTGCATGCAGAAAAAAAAATACTTTAAACAAGTAACTTGCTTTATTTTATAAAATCTGCAACACAACTTTGTCTGCCTACTCACAAGATGCAGACTACAGCCACTGCCCTCAAGTCACCCATAGTACTCCAGAGCAGAACACCACCCAGTGAGACCTTCACTGGAAAGGCCTCCATCTTCACTCCAGACATGGTGAACATTGTGGTCCTGCTTCAGCAAGCAATATTGAAATGTGTGAATAAACCCCAACTTAACCCCAGATCTTTCCTGGATTACAACTAGAGTGCTCAGCATCTGGCAGGATTTAGCCCTAAGGACACGCAAGGAGAAATTAGCAATTTCAATTTAAATGCTAATACTTATTCTTCCCAGTGAAAATTGAAGTATAACAAGTGATCTCTCGTCACACAGAAACAGCCTTGATTGTTATTTAATGATCACAACGAATAGTTAGAAAGCATGAAATGAAGCTAATAAATCTTCTGTTGAGCCTGAAATTTTCAACAAACAAAAGTACTCAAAGTTTTCAAAAACAGCTCAGCCTAGTTTTCTTCATCAAAGTAAACTTTCTATGTTCTTTAGTCACAGGTCCACATCCTGGCACTACACAATTAAATTTAAAAACTGAAATGCCCAGCTACTTGAACAAATTTTTTAACATTTTTTTTTCTAGTGCTACCTAAACAATCTAAAATATATCATATTCTATGAAATTCCAGTTCGTGCATCAGTACTATTCACCACAGGATCTGTTTGCCTTCCAGTGATAAATTAAGAACTAAGACAAACACTATGGAAGTAGTTTTTCTTCTGTTCTTACTCCAGCCTCCTGGAAGAATATAAATACAGTTTGGTTGGTTTGGGTTTTAGCATATCCAAGCTATGTTCTGTTTTAGGTGAAGGTAGGTTGAGGATGATTTCTGTTTGATGATTATGTAATTTTAACAATTAAATAAACAATTTTATAATTTCTTTAAAAATAGTCATCGAGACTGTTCCTCCCTCCTCTGGAAAAGGGAAAGATGAAACAACCACAAGCTCACAAGACTTTAAACCCTAGGACTTCTGAATCTTAGCAATCAATACTTACATTATTTGCAATACCTTGAATGAATTAGTCACTACCGAAATGGAAGTAGAAACTTGCTAGTTTATTCGGAAACTTTTAACAGAAAAATACCAATTCACTGAGAAGCATCCATTCTAGAAGCCTCTTCATGCACCAATGGAAAACTGCACTTCTGACAGTAACTATGTAAAAATGATGTCGTTACCTAATACGTGAGAACTGTCTCATCTTTTTTGATAATATAAACATACATGTGCATGTGTGTGTATGCATGAGAATTAAAATGCTCCCCACACACTACATCCCCGGTATAAAACACAAACTTTCTCCAGAATTAAAAAGCCTGTGTAAAACAGAAGCAATGAAGTTCTCTTTCAATCTTACGTGCAGTGTACTCTAAGTAGAGATACATGCACCAAGCCTCCACATTCAGACTCCAAACGGTGTTACATTCAACGGTACAGGGACATTTGGAGTATTTCTAGAAAGAAAACTGAGTCTCTTACAGGCTCAAACTGTTTGTTGCAACCTGTCCAATAAAGAGGTTACAGGTATTTGCTTTAGGTTACCTTCCTCCCCTTCCCTTCTCTCCTCAGTTCACGGCCCCTTCAACAGCACAAGTGGGGTGGATGGCCTCAGGGTTTAGACACAGGGCTGGTGTCAGGGCACGGAAGATGAGCCCCATCGGACCTGTGGCGCCTGGCCTGTCAATACGGGCCAGTCGAAGTGACAGTGTAAGTTACGTGACACTGTAAGTATAAGCTTCTTATATCTCCTCATTCACCTCTGGAAAGTTTTGTACAGCACAAAGAACTAACCCATGGCCACGTGAAATGTAAACTGCATCTGAGCCTGATGAATCAGATCACGCCATCAAATAAGTCCGGTCAATTCCATTTCCATTACATATTTCTACAACAATAAGAGTCCCCTATGTCCTGAAATTTGTTTAGAAAGACTTCAAGGTAGGTGGTCTAAGCTTGGAAGCACGTGAAAGCAAAACAAGCTGCATCCAAGAAATATGACTCTCTTCAATATACTAATTGTAGACAGAGCTGCTAGCAAGTCTGATAGCTGCTAGGAAACTAAAGGTTACTTAAAGATTGTGATTTAAAGACTAGTTTCCATTGTAATTTTGCAACTTTGAATCCTTCAGGCTGAAATTCTTCTTGAATATCTGAATGCAATTTTAAAAATTTTACTAAAAGAACTGCATCACATCTACAAGACAAAGTGTTTGTGCTGTCCACAAAACTCATATAACGCTTTGTGTATTTGAACAAAATACAGAACCTCTTCTAACTTCTTTGAGAAGAAATTTCAACATCTAGATATTTCAGAGTAGAGACTTGAAATGTGACAGAACATCTTCCAAAGCTAGAAGTGCCTAGTGTGGCAAGCCCATCTGTCTAAACTGTAGGTTGCTGAAGACTGCAGCTTGGATTAGACAGGTCAGGGGAAAAGTGAGAAGACACCTAGGCAAATGAGACATAGGAGTAAAGGAGAATGCTGGGCAAAGGCTGAAAGAGGAGATGCTACAGGGGTCTATTTATATTAAAACACATTCCCCTCCACTTGACTTCCCGTGAAACTTGCATGTACGTGCATTCTGCTACAATCATATCGCACCTTCCCTCTTGCAGGATCCCTGACTCACTCTCTGCAAAAAGATGGCCAATATTCAGTATATGAATAAGGACAGCACAACAAACTAAATATTAACTGCAGGACACCAGCTTTATTTGCAGCATAAATGGGAAAGCATGTAGAAACTGTTGGAAGCAGCAAAAGCAGCAGCAGAGTCCAGTGTGCATCCCTGTTCAGTTTATGATGGAGCATCTGGGGTGAATTGGGATATCTGAGCCAAACACACGTCCTGTGCTTCAAACCCTGCTACAAGAGTGGCAGCATCAGCAAAAGGGCAAGACAAAGCCTGGGGCATGGAAGTTTCAGAGCTGCAGATAAACCCACAAAGGACTGTCACAACGTTAAGTATAAGTTGTCTGGTCTAAGGAGACTTTTCAAACATACTGTTAAAAATGGATTTCCTACTAAATAAGAGCAATTACAATCTTAAATCCTAGGTTAATGGAGCCACAGGGACTTCAGAATTATCACAATGGTTTTCAAATAAATAAAAGTTATACAAGCAATGGGTGACAACATTTTTAAATACATTTGTACAAAAATTCTTTTAGACATTTAATGCCTCATAAGGAAACACGGGAAATAAAAAGTAATTTTATTTCTGCTCTCTAAACATTGCCCTAAAAACACTTGATCATTTACATGAACAAAATGTAACTCAGGAACCCAAGTCCCTGAGTATTAACTACAGGAGTACTAACTACTTTTTAAAAGTCTTAGCCTTGAACTTAAATCACATCTAGCATGTGTGTAGTAAAATTAAAGGGGAAAAAACGGTTCTGATCCAGTGACGTGCCTTACACTGCAGAGAACTCTGGATGCGCCCCATGCCTGGCACTCAGCAAGGCAGGAGCACTTCTCAGCTGGAAAGAACAAGCCTACTCTTACCACAACAAAACTGGTGCAGCAGCCCTGTACAGAAAGAATGCCCAACATAGCCACAGTGCTTGGTAGCAATGTGACCGAACCAAGAGCTTTGGTAAGGACCTCCTTTGAGCTCTTTTTCACTTTGAGAGAACTGGAAGAATCCTTCCCCCAGGCTGACATATCCCTACCAATCAGAACAATTTCTGGATTTACTTTTAGCAATATTATTAAATTCAGTATACACACATAGCAAGTCTTCCTTAAACGTATACTTCCAAGTTTGACAAAGCTTCTTACTAGACCTCAGCTGAGTAAGGACTTACAAGCAGGACATCAGAACGATGCTTCTTACTGAGATTATTCTAGTATGACCCTTGAAGCAACATGCACCTGGCTTTAAAGTAAAAGAATTCCAAAGTTTGCATTCTCCTTCAAACTCAAAAACAGCTCCCGTGGAAATGAAGTAAGGAAAAATAAAAAGTGACTGGCATGAAAGAGGGAGGTTGGAAAGCTACAATTACCAATCTGAAACATAACACAATCTCTACACAGTATTAAAATTCTTTTGAAATCTGGGCGTGTATTTAACATTCTCAAAGGAGTTACTTTGCTAGATCAAGAAAAGAAGAATGGAAGTCAACCCAGAAACTGTCTGAGAATACGTAGGTGTGGGGAGGATGAGAAGAATGGGATGTAGAGTCAGGAAGCTAGCCAGACAGACGAGCTGAAGAGATCACGGATCCTGAATGAAGAATTTGGAAGACAACCAGGATTAGGAGTCACAGGGGAAAAAAAACCCCACAAACCTACAGGCCTAGTAAGAGACAGAGTAAAGGACAGAGATCTCAAGTAAGGGGCACACATATGTATGCATGTGAATGTGTTGGCAGGATGTGGGGACCAAGATAAGAAGCTTAAGAAGGACAAGCCCAGGTCCTGAAACTGGGACCAGAAGTTGGATAGCATTGGACAGAGTAGATAAGACTACTGTGAGAAGGAGCTGCATGAGCCAGTATCATCATGTTTACAAAGAATGGGGAAAACAGCCTATTACTTCTACCACACACTGCCTTTTATAACAGTGCGAAGTAACCCATGAGCCACTTCAAACCCACGTGCTTTATAGCAACTGAGTAAAGATTCATTGCATCCTGCTAACAGAGATGAACTAGAATGTTCTTCAGCATGTTAGAATGACGCTCCAGACCATGTGGAAATACTGGTCAGAATCAAGAAGAAAATCCTGTTTCCAAAGGAAAAATTTAGCTGCCTTAACCACATATGCAAGCCTTCTTTCATGTCTTGCACCATTCACTCTTGCTTTCAACTTTTGCAGCAAATGAAGCAGGAGCCATATGGACAACGTTGTACTTCACTGTGCAATCCTGATTCCTCGCCAGCACACAGCCATCCGTCCTGTTGAATGAGGCAGTGGGGAACAGTGAGCAGTCTCATAAGCAGAGTCTGTGTCCTAATATGGGCATAAAAAGATAAAATTAAGATTGTCTGCCTCTCCCACTTCCTAGTCAGTATATTTTCCTTACACAACACTAACATTCTTTCAGATTCATCTGTTCAGCTTGGAAAAAATTGTCTTAAATGTTTTGTCCACACATTCATAGACTCCACAGATTTCACAGTTGAGAGTGGCTCATCACTTTCAAAATTTAAACGTGGCTTCACCTTCAGAAGAAAACAGTCCAAGTATGAAAGACTGCTCTTGAAGTTACAGTACAAGAGATACAAGCAATGGGAACTTATGTTTGAAGGAATTATCCAGCTAGCTAAACAATTTTTTCAAGAAAGTTCCATGCTTGCTTACAGACTAGATTACACATTAGAATCAAAGATAATACACAAAACCTACATTAAAACAGTTACAACTGCAGCATGGCTACCCTACTTACAAACAGAATCAAACAAATGAGAAGTTACATCGTATAACATTCTCCATCCACTCATTTCTTACCACTGCACCCTGGCTTACTATCGCACGCAGTATACAGCGTGAAAAGGCCATTTTGGTACAACAATCCGGAAAAGTTATCCATGGACAATGGAAAAATGTAGTAGAGATCAAAGTAGTATTTGGTCTCAGGACTGGTAGAAATTTCTATTAATAACCAGAAATGTACAACACAGACTATGCAAAAAAACCCCAACAAACAAATCCTAAATTTAACAACAAACAATTATCTAATCAACATTTAGAGAAGAAGAAAAAAATTTCATAAAGTATAAGATTGGTCAGTGCTCAAGACAAACAAAAGGAAGATGAGTGCTCTGATGCACTATGGAATAGAAATGCTTCTTACACATGTCTGCAATTGTTTTTCCTAGGGTAGCATGGAAAATATATTTTGGGCTCTTTACTTACAAGGTTTAGAGATCTCATTTGTTATTCTGTCCATTTGAATAACAACAAATCTTAGGAAGAAAAGTTTCTTTTGAGTTTGATGTTGTTAAATCTCAGTGTGTAATATAGGCTAAATAAATTTGCGTACATCAGGTTTCTGAAAGCTTTCAAAGCATACAAAACTCTATACAATAGTAGAGCTGAGAATCAGAGAACTGAAAGACTGCACTTAGGTGCTTTGTGAAAGCTTTGAAAGAATAATTTGTTCCTTTGAGAAGTTAAGAGTTTGATTCCATTCAAAGAGCTTTTACTAAATATTCCTAAATGGGTATCATGGTAAAAAGGAAAGCCGAAAGAGTGAAAAACCTGGCAAAGGGGATGGTGTAAATCAAAACCATGCTTTTCATAAAAGCGCCAACCCCGAATCCCACAGTGCCTCTTATTTGACCACCTACACAACAGACTACAGACTTTTAACACTCCTTGCCTGAATAGAGGATATGAACAAGAAGGAAAAGTTGTCTGATCTAACCAGACAGCCATATTCCAAAGAAGCCTCTTCAAGACACACAACTAAGTTAAACAAAAGTTGAGGATGATAGCACTCATGTCTAGAATAGGGAGCAGGAGGAAAGAGAGGAGAAGCTCTCATTAGCCTAAAACTAGGCCCTATGAAATAAGAGTATCCAGAGCTAAAGTTACACTAGGACTAAATCCAAGCACATTAGGACACAGAAATGGAAAATTTAAGCAGCAGAACATACATACTGGCTCACGTAAATCCTTGCGCAAGTCCTTCAGTAAGAGATTAAAGAAGTTAAGTAGTCATAGAATCAGAACCAAAGTACTTCCAAGGATCAGACACATAAAAGCAGGAATAACTTGTTTCCTTTATGACAAAACACGCTGGAACTTGTGTTAAATGATCTACCACACTGAAGGAAACATTTAAATTATTCAATTACCAGAGAAAACTGAAGAAATTAGAAGGACCTAAGACAAACTGAGGGAATGGGCAATAAAATGGGTAGACCAAAGGAGTACTAACAAATTAAAACAATAAACACTGCATGCATAATATAAATCATCTGGAATTCTACTGCAATCTAAGCCACAAATTTAAGAATTCAGAATTCCTTTAGAGGCTCCCATAAAACTTTTAGCTCTTTTGCAATCACAGAGGTAATAAAAAAACAAACTTAGCCTGAATAAAACCTGGAATAAAAATATGCCATGAAAGCTATTAAATCATTACTGTAGAAGTGAACTGGATGTTATACCAGAGGACAGTGCTCAAATCAAGATATGCTGTCTTGAAATAATAATGCAGCGCTGGAAAGTGCAAAGAGAATCAGTGACACCGGTAGTATCACCAAAGTGCAGCTTCATTTTCACTGAAGTGAAATTTTGTATGTAGACAGTCTAAAGAACAAAGACTGCTCTTCTTGAAGAGAAAATACAACAGAAGCACACACAAAAAGCATGGCATGGCATCTAGAACAAAGAGGACTGTTTCCTCCTCTTTCCTCTCAATGTGAAAACAACGGAATGTGAAATGAAACTGAAATGTGACCATGCCAGAACTGAGAAAGGAAGGCATTTCACTCCTGGCCTGCCACATAACTTGTGCACTTCCTTCAAAGAAGAAAGTGGGAACTAGACCACACACTAAATAAGGTGTTTTTTTTAAATTAAATATTTACAAATATAACAAGACAGTCATAATTATGATGTTCTCTAAAAACAGGAGACGATTTATATATCTATCTAGTTAGAGCTTCTAAATAAGAGCCACTTAAATGGTAGATTTTACATTAGGTCTGTGCCACAAGTACATTTTACCCACACCTTTCCAAGGACTGTAAGAGCAATGCCCCAGCATTCTCGAAGGAAAGTTGATATTCCTCATAATTTTCCAGAAAGTAGATGTAAAGTATCACCATGGACTCCAAACGTAAGAGCATTACAGGACACGCATACCAGTGGACTAGAGTAGATAGCTTGTTTCCTCCTGAGGTGGTCCTTGGGTAAAAACGAGGAGAGCAGACCCACCTGAATGCTAAAAAAACAATCACAAAAGCATACATTCAAAGCACAAACGAGTGCTGGAAAAGGCCCTTCGGACCTCTTGCTTCAGGACATATGCCAACAGTCTATACGAAGTAAGGTGGAAGTTTTCTGCAGGGCAAGGATATTCTTCAACTGCTGGGTTTCTTGCACTTTTCTCTAAGGCAGAAGACCCCACTGTCACTGTCAGAAAGGACGACGACCCAGGTAAATGGATAGCCCAAACCATCCTAGCAGCACCTGCCCTTCTTACCATTAAAACACTTCTTTTGCACTGTTTATTATACTGTTTATTAAAGATAGAAGCTACATCTTGTCCAAATGATCTGATTTCAGAGTACACTATATAAGAATTAGATCAATGAAAAGGAAAGCAGGAAGAGGTGGGCACATCCCAAAATTAAGTGCTAGTGTCTATCCAGAATGCCTTCAAAATCTGAAGAGTATCTGAAAGGAAACACCACCAACCCAGAAGGATTTCAGATGGTCAAGTTGTAAAGGTGCCACAGTAAAAATAAAACTAACCCAAACTAAAATAGTTTCTTCTCTTCCTGCTAATTTTAAAATGGATAAGTTGTACTTAGGACCCATTTTCCATTCTCTAAAGTTCAGTAAACTTTTTACAGTGAAATATCAGATTTTTCCCTTCCTTTCAGGCAAATTATGCATAGGTGACAGTTCACTTTAAAAAAAATTGTGCAAATATATTTCAATAAATGGACTATGCTCCCCACTTAAATTAAAAAGTTGACATGACAAATAGATGAAAACATGAATCCTCATTAACACTTCTGGTAACCTTAGCCCAGCTGTACTTTCACTCACCAAGCTGTCCTTCACATCCAAAAAGCAGAAGTGAGAAATGTTCAATAGGACCTACGCGCTTTGTTTGTGAAAGACATTATTTCCATAGTAAGTAGGAAGATCAGAGTCTTGTTTAACTTTGAAAATTTATTCTATTAACAAACAAGACATTATTTCATATGGAAGAAATCTTCCTTTAATCTGGAGATGCAGCCATTTCCAAACTTTTTTCATTTTGACCTTTTTCAAGGGAGTAATCCTTGAAACCAACCAAAACCAACATTGCAGAACAGTGGCATGGAGCAGTCAAGAACATATTATCTAACCAAAGTGCCTTCAGCTCCTGCTAACAGCTTTTGAAACTGCTGAAGTACAAAGAACAACCATTCACATAGAGAAAGCATTTCCAAATAGCAGGTAATATGGGGAAGTGGCAAAAAAGCATCAATGTGTGAAAAATCAAAATAAATCATTCACACAAATCATTAACAATATTGTTGACTCTTCATATGCTATACAGGAAAGATAAAAAAGGACACTAATGTTTAAAGAGGCAATAAGCAGCATAAGAGAATAATGAAGACTAATATGACTTGTAGTGCAATTGCTCCCAAAGGCCCTGTTCTGGATGGGATTCCCACAGTGCTGTGTACAGCAACAAAGATGAGTCCCCATCTCAGAAACCACACACCCTGAAGACAATTAAACTAAAATAAAATTAACTAGGATATTAATCTGATGTGTGTAATGGCTCTCTTTTTTAGATGTAATACGTTTTTGGAGTCTGTACTACCGCTTCAGCCTAGAGAAAAAGAGGATTACAATCCTCTTCCAACAACCTGATTCAGGAACAGTAAGGGATGCTAAGGAAGAAGAAACAAAAAAAATATTCACTCTCTCAATCATGAAGCACTTGGCTCACACAAATGCTGCTTATCCTGCAGAAGGGGAAAAAAGACTGCTTCCTGTTTAAGTAGTAAAAAGCAGATTCCCCAATCATATAATCTTTTAAAATTTTTCCTTTTTTTTTTTTTAAGCTGTAACTGGGTGTTTAATGCCTATAAAAGTCACTTTAATCTACAAAGAAATTTCCAAAGTCCATTTCCATCAAAATATTAGCCTTTCATTTGCATTATGTATCCTTTATAAAACACACATTTTAAGAGAACGTTGCAAGAAAATGGCTGGAAGTCATCCCAGAAAGTACTGCATTACATATCCTCACTGTAATTCAGGAGAAAAAGATACTGTACTTTATTCTAGACTGGGAGACAGAAAAGAACAAATCATTGTGGATTCAGCATTTGGTGCCACAATAGCAGAAATGCTTTTTACGCAGCAGGAACGTCCCTTTAAAAACACATACAGAATTCTTTGTCAAATTGAAAAGATTTAATCAATTACCAAGAAGTTTTCTGTTCACTTTTGCTAGAGTTGGACGTCAAAGAGAGACTATAATCATTTGCAAAGCAGTTAACATCAATGCATGAACTTATGCAAATACTTGGTCCAAAAAAGTAGTACAAGGAACCTTGCTCTCCAACAATCAATACAGCAGCAATGTGGAAAAGTCTATATGGTCATAGACACTAATAGAAAAAGGAATGCAAAATAACGTCATGAGAACAGCCTTTACGTGCATGCTGCTTAAAGATGCAAATACAGTAACAATTACAGATTGTGCTTTCAGGATCACTCCACTTTTAAAAGCTCTAAATATGAGCATTTCTCAAATCCCAGCATTCAACATTAAATACTGAAAATTAAGTTAATACATCCTACTTATCCTTAATCCAGTAATACCTTTAAGTCCCGATGCACCTAATGGCAAAGCACTGCTGTAGCTAAAGATTATCCCAAGCCAGATAGATCCTAAGAAATCCCTTAAACCCCCTTCTTCCAGAGAGGATGAAGCAAGACCTGAAGGTAACAACATATGGAAAATGCATGAGAAAGTAGCAGCCTAACACAGATACTAGAAAGCAGCATCCAGAAAAATTAAACTCTTAATAGAAAGCTTCAATTTAAATGCCATGTAGTGTCAGCTTTTTCAGTTATTGTGAATCATATAGCAGCTAAAGCCTGAATCAAACCCTGTTTACACAGCTTGGAGCTCAGGTGCACAGCATACAGAGAGCCCAGCGTGGCCAAGAGCCACCTTGAGGACAAAGCTGATAAAACCAAAAGCTCATCTTCTTCCTAGGAAGAATAAACATATACAAAAAAATACATCTTAAGAACAATAAGACACTTAAAATGGCAGAAGTGGCTCTGTGCATGCGTGTTTATATGCACAACCTGGTAACATCCATTGGTTGCAAAAGATTGCAGTCACTGGATGCTAGTGTGTGAGGCATTAGGGCCAAGGCCACGGACACAGGGTGCTTCTTGCACTCGACAGGATGTTCCCAGAGGACTGCTTCTAATACATCTCCACTTGTTTGCTATGACACATTGCCCTCTCCATTGCCTACAGCACAAGGTGGTGATCTAGTGCCCAGAGAACTTAGTGGAGCAGACGTGAAGTTACCATCACAGACCTTCCTAAGTCTTCTACTGTCCTCTGAAGTTGATCTTTGAGCATAGCTGGAAGATCAGTTCGGAACCTAGAACCCCCAAAACGTACGTATACGAAGTTCCCCACAACTAAATGCCAAATATCCATTAACACCTTTGAGGTACCTTGACTCCGTGGTGCCCTTTCCAACCTCAGCATCTGTATAACTGTACCCATTAACAGCCAAAAGTCAGATTAACCTGCTTAGCACAGCTAACATTAGTGTTAACACTGTAGGACCACGTTTAAATTTGACATTGAGTAATTAAACTAAATCATATGTATTTAAAGTGCATTGTTCCAAAGGCACTCTCAAATCACTGCAGAGCTGTAGATAATTACGTATAGCAGTCAGCGCACTGGAAAAAGAAGATGAGGAAACGTTCCTGACAAAGTGAAGGGAGCTGGTGTGCTCTGAACATAATCTGAAGAAATAATATGGGTGTTGCATAGCACATAACCTATAAATTAAGCTGTCAATAAAAAGAGAGAGAGAATAGGGGAAATAAAGGCGAAAGAAGAAAAATAGCTATTTCTTCAAATGAAGCTCAGCTGCTGAATCCCCTTCTATAAATCTAATTGTATGTATTTTAAAACCCAAGATTACTTTGTTCTAAACATTATTTCCTAGATGTCAAAATCAGCACAGAGGACCATGTATTTCTTGATACAGATTTGACAGGCTACTATATTATACTTTTTATGCTTACCGGTATGCTACAACACTTAATTTCTAAAAAACCAAAGCTGTGTAAAAACAAAGTTGTATCTGCAGAATATTTTCATGAAACACTGTTTGGCAGTTAATAGCTCCTAAAAAGGAAAAAAATTCGTGGGTGAGAAAGAGTTCTACCTAAAATGACTAATGAGGACAAGGAAGGAAAGGGTAGCATGTGAATCTGCAGCAAAATAAAATGTAACCATTGATCTCTGCAATCGGTAGCAGGTTGTCTTTCAGATCACAGGTACTTTTATAGTTATACAAATGTCCTTGCTTGCTCAAAAGTTAAGGTCCTAAAACAATTGACCTGATTTTTTTTTTTTCTTTTATTTTGCAGGGGTTGGGGGCTCCTATTCAATCTGTATATTGAGTAGCAATTAAAATGAAAAAAAAACCCAAACACAGAAACACAGTGAATAATGAATGACACTGTAACAGAAAATTACAGTATTAGCATAAGTAGAATAAGCAAACCTCCAGCAGCACAGCACATTAATGACAGTTACATCAATATGAAAGCTGGTAAAAGACAGTTTTAAAATGCTCTTACACAACAGAAAATCCAAAAAGGCAGAAGGCTCTTATGATGCTGACCTCATATACACAAAATGAACTACAGGTAACGCTACTGAGAGATGTATGCATCTTACCCGTGAGTACAGCTTTTGCTGAAGGGTCTGCCAGATCCAGCGCAGATTTCCCATCGGTGTTCCGAATGTTTGGATCAGCCCCGTGCTGCAGCAGCACTGTGCAGGGAAAGCAGAAACAGTATCTTACCTCAGGGATACACAGATTATTTACTGTTAAGTGTCTCCTCGGCATGATGTAGGCATAAACACACATTGCACAATTTTCTTTATTTTTCCTTCTGGGTTTTTTCCTCTTTTTTTTTTTTTCCTCCCCCTTTTTTTTTTTTTTTAAGCACTGCAGCAAAGGATCTTCTCCGGAGCAAGGCTAAGTTGGCAAGTTAAGATATANTTTTTTGTTAAGCACTGCAGCAAAGGATCTTCTCCGGAGCAAGGCTAAGTTGGCAAGTTAAGATATAGTAAGATCACATGACTTTGCATGATAAACATGAACCCTGAATCTCTTGCAATACTCAGTTTTGGGTTCCTCCTGACAACTAGCTGGGAGACTGTGCATTCACTGACTCACACTGGGAAATCTACTGTGGAACCTGCTCCTGCCTTTACTACCACCACTGCCGTTTGTTACCACTCCTGTTCCTTTTCCTGCCGAACCTCCCAAGTCTCCCCACCTCTGTAAATCAGTAATACTCCAGCCTTTCAGTGGCTCATCACTTGCACACAAAATCTTAACCACAGCATACCAGCTCGCCTTCAAGAAGTGTAACAAATAGGGTAAGATGCGTAACCTGGTATCCTGCAGTCTTGACATTCGGAGGCTATTATTCTCACTGGTATTTCTTTTCCCTACTAAGCCTATTAACAAATAAAAATTCAAGTACATAAAAATACTTAGAATGCAGTATGCAACCATATGGCTAGGAAGGCATCGATACAGTAAATTATAATCTAGAAAAGCTCATTAAAGAAAGGAAAACACCATTTCACCTGTAAGCTCTTTTGATCAGAAACAACATAATAACAATGCAATTCAGACCACCCCTTCTCAAGCATTTTCTACTGAATTGGAAAACAAAGTCCACAGCAACGTTAGAGGTCTGACAAGAAGAGCCCCAATTCTCCATTTCCCCAAATGTTGTGCAAAACAAGCACAATGTATTACAAATTCAGAGTGACAGTTACACATTTACTTTGCACAAGGATGAATAACAGGACAGTATACAGAGGTGAAGACTCAATGCCAAGGAAACAAGTAATAAAAAGCAGCAGACATTTATGGTTGCTCATGTAAATGTGTCTGTTGAGATACAGTTGGACTGAAGGGGCCAAGACAAAGAAATACTTGCAAACACTTTTTGTAACTAAGGGTGCAAAAACACTTCATAGACAGGATTCTCCAGGAAAAAACATAACCCAATCCAGAACAAAAGTAATTACCAATATTATATTACATATATCACTGTAATCAACAAAAGGCTTTTCAGAAATAAACTTTTTTCTTAATTAAAATCTTAACCAGCAGTATTGTTTTTATTCAAACCTTTTTTTCTTATACAATCCTGACTTTAAATGCTTTAACGTTGCCAAATTGCGTATATTTCACCTTACAGGATGCTATGCTACATGCTTGCCTAAAGCTAAACATTTGCAGAAGTTTGGTGCTTTGATGAAGTAAATTGACTTACTTTACACTTTGCCAAGAAGGTGCAATTGGCCCGTGTTTTTGAAAGAAGATTCAAATAGGCAGACCGGGCTTTTCCTAGGAGGTTTTTTTTTTTGGTGGTGTTTTTCTTCTCTACGTCAGGATGAAGACACCAAATGGAAAAAAATAAATCAGCTAGCCCATGCTCACAGAGGCTTGTTAAGATCTAGCACCTACATTTCTGAAGGTGCTATCTGTGCCATATATGCTACCATCCCCTTAGAGATCTTACTCACGGGTATGTTTGACTCTGAGCCAGTCAAGCACACTCCAGCAGGAGGTAGTAAACAGGACTTTTTGCAGATTTTTTAAAACACAGTAGGCAGTACAGAAAGTAAGTGTGGAGAGACACATTCAGTATGTCCTGTTTCTATTCTCTTGGACCCTGCTAGTGAATCTATATTCTGGAGGAGAGGGAAGCCGTTTGTCCCAAAAGGCATCAGGGTAAGAGCAAGATACTAAAAGAGGGAACCAGCAACTAAGTGCCTATCAAGAGAAAGCAGGCAGTACAAAATGGTGAAACAGCACAGACCAGATGAGAAGACAGTGAAGGATTCACATAGCGAAAACCGTGAGACAAAGAGGTAGCGGAGAGAACTGAACAAGAAGATGTGGCAAGGGAAGAGGTAACAGCTCAGATTAAAAGTCCAGAAGAAAGACCAGGAGAGAGGAACGACTGGGATTTGACCACAATTTGAAGGTTTGGACTAGAATGCGAAACCAAGCTGAGGCAGGTCAGGGTGCAAGAAAGGTGACTGAAAAATGAGAGGTAACAGGTGTAAAGACATCAAAGGGATCTGCAACTGCCTGAGCCTGATGCTAAAACAGAACAACAGATTTTTCAAGTCTCTTAATTCTTCAGTCTTGTGCAAACCAACCAAGAGCACTCCCCTGCTACTTCTGCCGGCACACGCAGAAGATGACAACACAGTACTCCTTTCAGTTCCTCTCCTGGCTAAAACGATAAAGGATTATGCAGTGTATCTAACCTGTTCCTTTGTGCTAATGAACCATGAAGGGTTCTGGAATGGCTTACAACACACAATTTTTGTGACAGGTTTTTAGTTTTTAAAAAACCTAGTGAAATACATTAAAAATTCACTAATGGTACTTCAGGCCTGCAAAAACCCTGAATATTAGTGACTGCCTGCGGAACATGCACTTGAAGTGGCCAGACTAGGTTCAGGAAAAGAACCTGCCAGAACTCAATTGCTGTAACCATAAGACTTATCCTTCTGGTCTCTGCAATCACTCATTCCCCTCATCATAACCCTTCCAGCCTCTCCAACAGCCAAGGGTATGGTCCTGCAGACAGATCCACCCTGTGAAATGAATGCATTAGCATCTTGGGAGAAGAAACCAATCATATAAATAAAGGCTGTATTAGAATGCAGATGAATAAAGGAAGTAAATACAGGTCACCAAGGCAATCTTATTCTTACATTTCCTCTATTGACTATTTGATTCTATCCCTCTCCACACTTTTTAGTACATAATCTCACACAAAGATATCCAAGTGAGCAATGTTGTCATCAACATGAATTAACAAAAAAAAAATCCAGCATTTGATGTTCAGCCTATTGGTGTAACGCAGCTGTACTTTTATATGCGGCAAACCACAGGTAGCTTCTAATTGAATGTTCTCCTGCTTGTTCAAAACCTTTAACACTAGCCCAACACAAAGTGTCTTCTAACCACAGGGAATCTGAGATCTAGACACAGTGTGTCTCTCTAAATTTCCTTTTCAATGCACCAGGGATGTGTAAAAACGTCAAGATAGATCTCCTGTTTGAGAAAAACATTCCCTTTATAATAAAAAACAGAACAAGCCATTCTAGCTAACTGCAGCTATTTTGGATTTCAAACGCTGCACATCGATTTTAGAGGATGGTTTAAGTACTCTGAAAAGGAAACGTGGCAACAGTTTCTATTGAGAGACCGCTGTTAACAGGCAAGCATAAAGATGGTGTGCACACATTCACTCCTAGAACCTTGTTAATTAACGTATTTTGATATGCTGATTTATTTCCTCTGGACAGTAGGGACATTGAGGTGTATTATTTTTCTGTACTGCAGGCAGACCCCTTAATAATCTAGCAATACCATTACCTGGCTATCCTTGCCTTTCCTACAGACCACATTGTACAAACAATGGAAAGAAGTTCTTCTTTTAATTGAATCTTCATATTGTATATAGACATCAAAGTCCCGTAAGCTTAACTATAGAACAAATGTGGACTGGGCTTGGTACGGAATTGTATTTTTACCCTCACTGCAACAGATACAATACAAAAGTTTCTGATCTTCACATACCATCTGAAATGCTTTATTTAATTACACTGCTATTATATGAGATCAGTATAGAGATAAGAAAGGCCACATTCTTCCCATCAAATAAAAAAAGTTACAGTATTGCACAGAGCATGAACTACAACCACTAATCATATCAGATTACTGCCAACTTGCTACAGCAGGATGAATCCTAAAGTTAAACGCTTGGCCCACAGCCTCCTGGCATAGGTATTTTGAACTGTGAAGCTAACCAACACTACCTCATTTGGCTGTCAAATTATAAACCCACCAAGAACAAACATTTTTACTTTCGGCAGTTTCAGCCTTCACATTTTCACCAGAGAAGTATGGCAAAAAGTTCCTTGGTAGCTATACAGCAACAAGGGAGAAACAAGGCTTATTAGAAGGAAAAAAAAAAATGGGAGTTTGTCTACATGCAAGCCATCACCCAAGTACTTCCTCCTTTATGCTGCCTCAGTTAAAAAGTGCACCAAAAGAAAACATTTTTGATTGAAAGACAGAAATACAACGGTAATAGAATGGGAATAAAAACCAACGTGGTTGCTCCAATATTAGGCATGATCAAAGATCAAAATATTTCTGTTATAGTTTGTCCAGGCCTAACATCCACAAGCTTCCCGAGTATACTTCAAGGAATACTGATTCGGTTTCAAACTGGATGCACGGAAGTACAAAAAAAGGACACATCCAAACCGTTGACTGTTGACCAAAGAAAATGCAGAAACAACAGGCAGACCTTCCAGAAGTATCTGTACTTAAAGCTGCCTACTGCTTTTAATTACATTTCCAGAGTCTTCAGCTCCTCACAGCTCTACCATTGCCTCCTCTCTCCCCACCAGTACTTTTATCACTGTGTCCCACTGCCTTGTGCTCATGGTCCTTTCCAGCCACTCCAGCTTTAGTATATATCCTTTCTTCCCCCTTTTCAACTTCACTTTCTGCAGGTCACCTCTAAAGGTCCTTTCCAAACCATAATACTGTAGCTTTATCTACTTTCTCCCAAAGTACCAAAGTACAGAGAAAACAGCCTTAAAAAGCCCTCCTTTTGACTCACAACATATGTACTATCTTCCATCTCTCTAAAGGATACCTTTAAAGCAGGCCAGTCTCTCACTAACCTGAGGTCCCAGGAACCCACACACCTCAGGTGTAATCCCATGCAGGACACGTTCCCAGGTTATACTAGACAAGAAATATAATGTCATTTACCTCCACATTCTGAAAACATCTAGACAACACCCATCCCTGGAGGTGTTCAAGGCCAGGCTGGATGGGGCTTTGAGTAACCTGGCAGGGGGGTTGCAACTAGATGATCTTTAAGGTGCCTTCCAACCCAAATCACTCTATGATTCTATGAACAAACTGGAATCCAAACTATTATTTTTTTTCCAGCCAATGCTAAATGCATCTTCTCCCCCAACTACTTCCACACATAAATCAAACCACTAAGGTTTTGAATCTTTTCTCATGTTACAAAAACAACAATTTCTTGCCTAGAAATTATGCTTCTGTGATTCAGATGTAATAATCCATTTTAGCAAGTTACCAGATACATAAGCCTTTTTGCAAAATGATCCCATACAACTAAAGTTGTAGCACCCTACGCTTCGCTTCATAAAGTTGAATATATGAGACACAGCTAATAAAATTAATCCCCACAACTGTATCACTGATCGACTTCCATCTCTGTGAGCAAGACCAGTCTTGGCTGCAGGATTAAGAAAAAGGCTGTATTATCCAGCCATTGGAATTACAAGGTGAAAACATGAGCAGCAGCATCACTACAGAGGCTGCACGTGGGTCTAAAGGTTTGAGTATCACTACTTGACCTGGTGACATCCATGGCCTCAAATGCCACTGCCAGCTCAGCTAAGAGGAGTTGGAAAAAAGGAGAGGAGCTGGTCCTATGTTGTTGACTGCCCCTCTATAGTGAAAGCCTTCAAAGCTGAATCAAGATAGGATTACAGAGCAGAGAGGCTAAACACACTGAAGGATTTAGTTCGGAGCCAGGGTACGGTAGAGCCAATAACCAGGCATATCTGGGAGCGCTGCAGGTGATTTATTGGTAAGAAATGATAACCAGGTGACAGATCAGGATCAGAAGGATAGGAATGCATTTAGTAGAACACACAGATGCAAACATGGAAGAGCATGCAGAGGAAGCAAAAAGGAAGAATAAAGGCAGGGTGAGCAATTAAACTCTAAGGGACTTCAGGGAGAAATACAGTAGAAGTCCCCATGGGTACAGGTAGGGCAACAAAGCAAAAGCTGCAGAATACTGGATTTCCAGCAACAAAAGTGCCTGCAAACAGTTAATTGCTGAAAACTTCAAAGACCTGCATTACCACGGGGTTTTATTGCTCAGATGGCAGACTGGAGTGGACTCTTCCAGGCTGAGAGCAGCTTTTTCGGAGGCAAAGGTTAAGGATCTCACTAAGCTGAGAAATTATGTCCAGCTAGTCTCAACATCCCTGGGCCAAACAGGCTGCACAGAACAGTGCTTAGCTTGAAGGGGAGAAGGGAGGGTCCAAACACCAAGCTCCAGGGGACTAAGGAACATCTCTAGCAGGATGAGAACAGACAACACTTCAAGGCAGAAAGCAGAAGAGCATCCAGCCTTTACCTCCCCTTCCCAATGAAAAAAAAGAAAAATTTCATTGAGGGACTGCAAAGAATTGTAATGCTGCCCTCCCCTGCAAAACAGCACTGTCACAGGCTACGGTTTCACCTACACCAGGCTGGCAGAATCGCCATCCCCAGTCCTATGCTGCCCACCTTGCTTTGGGTGGCTGCAAACATTCGGTCAGGCAACAAGGCAGATTAGAAAAGTGATCAATTGCCCAATCCAGTTCATCATGCAACGACATGACATGCTCTGGTTGGCATAAGAAAGGATTGGGACATGTGTCAGTGACAGCAGTTGAAAAAGATCTTTTTGTTGTTCTAGTTAAGACTGTATCTAACATTACCAGCCAAAGTCCTGGTCAGTCAATGTCCAAGCACTTCCCATCATTTTGCCTTCCCTACTGCCCTTGTTCAGGGCATCCCAGTTTCCCATTACCCCAGACAACGTTTTTAGTCCCAACGAACCAGCATGTTGGTTTTGTTCTTTGTTGGGGCCAGACAGAGCAAGACACAAATATGCCGACTGCAGTAGTATGAAGTAGATGAACAGAAGCTTACAAAAGCAACACTAGGCTCCACTATGCTGAAACAAAAAAACTGTAAAGAGAATTAGAACAGTGCTCTCCCAAAAGCATAGACAGAAATGAGAGTTTTGACAGCAGGAGAAAGCAGCAGACAAGTAGCAGGGGAAAGCGATGGAGTTTCATGCAACAGAGAAAAGCCAGGGATTGCTGATATATTAGGAACCAAGAGGGAAATACCTGTGAAATGCTCCAAAGGAATTAGGTCATATTCCTCTAAAAAGGTAACACAGTTGATGACCCAGCTGAAGTGCCTCTATACCAATGCACACAGAGGGGTAGCAAACAGAAGGAGTCTGAAGCCATTGTGCCGCTAGAAAGCTATGATCTAACCACTATCACCGAAACATGGTGGAAAGGATCACACAACTGGAATGCCGCAATCGATGGCTACAAACTGTTCAGAAGGGACAGGCAAGGAAGGAGGAGAAGGTGGTTTCCCTCTACATTAAAAAAAAAGACTGACTCCATAGAGCTGCCTTTGAAAAACAGCAATGAACAAGCTGAGAGCTTATTGGTAAAAATTAGGGGCCAAGCCAACAAAGGAAACCTTGTGGTTGGTGTTTACTACAGGTCGCTCAACCAAGGGGAGCTTGTTGATGAAGAGTTCTTACTTCAGCTACAGTAGGCATCACGCTCACAGGCTCTGATCCTGCTGAGGGACTTCAATCACCCTGACATCTGCTGGAAAAGCAGCACAGCAAGCTGTTAGCAGTCCAGCAGACTCCTGGAGTGCGTCAACGATAATTTCTTAATCCGGGTGATAGACAGCACAGCCAGAGGAAAAGCATTACTGGACCTGCTGCCTACCAACACAGATGAACCAATTATGGATATAAAGATTGGCGGCAGCCTGAGCTGCAGTGGTCAAGCCCTGGTGGAATTCACAGTCTTGAGAAATATGGGCCAGGTGAAGAATAAGTCAGGACTCTGAATTTTAGGAGAGCAAACTTCCAGTTGTTTAAGGAATTAGTGGATGGGACCCCCTGGGAAACTGCCCCCAGGGACAAAGGAGCTGAACAGAGCTGGCAGCTCTTTAAGGACATTTTTCTTACAGCACAAGAGCTCTCAATTCCCATGTGTATGAAATCAGGCGAGGAAGGTAGGAGACAAACATGGCTAACAAAGGACCTCCTGGTCAAACTAAAGCGTAAGAAGGAAATGCACAGGCAATGGAACCAGGGACATGTATCCTGGGAAGAATATAGGGATGCTGCCTGGATCTGCAGGGATGGGATCAGGAAAGCTAAGGCACAGTTGGAGCTGAATTTGGCATGGGATGCAAATAATAAGAAGGGCTTCTACAGGACGATTGGCTAGAAAAGGAAGAGTAAAGAAAACATACCTCCCCTTTATAAATAAGACATGAGAACTAGTGACAACCAATATGGAGAAGGCTGAGGTACTCCACAATTTTTTTGCCCCACTTTTCAATGGTAATCTCTCTTCCCACACCTCTCAAGCCTCTCAACCTCAAGGCAGGGACTGCAGAATGAATTCACTCCCATTGTAAGTAAAGATCAGGTTCAAGACCACTCAGGGAACCTGAACATACATAAGTCCATAGGACCCAGTAAAATGTGTCCCAGGATCCTGAAGGAACTGGCTGATGTAGTTGCCAAGCCATTCTCAATCACATTTGAAAAGTCATGGCAGTTGGGCAAATTCTCAGTGACTGGACAAAGGGAAACATCACACTCATTTTTAAAAAGAGTAAAAAGGAGGGCCGGTGGAACTACCAACCAGTCAGCCTCACCTCTGCGCCCGCTAAAATCATGGAACAGATCCTCCTGGAAGACATGTCAAAACACATTGAAGACAGGGAGCTGATTAGAGACACTAAGGGCAAATCATGCCCGACTAATTTGGTAACCTTCTACAACGGAGTCATTGCATCAGTCAAGAAAGAAAAAGCTACAGATGTCATCTACCTGAACTTCTGGAAGGCTGAAACAGGTTGCCCAAAGAAGTTGTGGAGGCCACATCATTGGAAGCATCCAAGGTCAGGCTGGATGGGGCTTTGAGCAATCTGATCTAGTGATAGCTATCCCTTCCAACCCAAACCTTTCTGCGATTGTAATCCTGCAGGCCAGCTCCTGGAGATACACAGTTTTAAAATTTATATGGACACATATAAATATAAATGGTTGTTTCTAAATAAAAGAAAGCTACCTCTAGTAAAGAAACGGTACTTCGGCGAAATGTGATGTAATCTAGATAAAAATCATAGCATCTGCTTGCATGTTTCTATGACCTTGTCATTAGATAAGCAATAATAGCAACTGCTGCAGGCATCCATATATGCTAGGAGACTATACATGCAGACAGCTTGGAATATGGCTCCTAGCAGAGATATTTCTTGTTTTATGGTTCAAATGACCATTTGATCCACCAGGGACAGAGGATAGCCATATCAAACATCTCACTTTCTTGACACAGATCTGCTCTTTGAAAGGCAAGTTCTCATGATCCATACGTTGCAGAATGCAGACCATTCCTACAGTAACAGGATGCAACTACCAAATTGAGCAGAGGCCCAGTTAAGCATTTCCATTTCACGTTCTGAGGTCAGACTTTCCTTCAGCTTTGGTGAACAATTCACAGAAACAGGCTTCAAGGCAGCAATAAGAAATCATCAAAGCAACATGAACAAGGTCTCCCACTACCAACTTTTTGTTTCTTTGTAATATTCTTTTTGTCTAGATGCTTCTTCTCTCCTCAAAACAAAGTATCACTTTAAAAGGACTTTATCCTATTTTCATGCAAGCTCTAGTTTTTCAGAAAGACTCTTTTGTCTCAGCCTTTTCATTGGTTACCCCAGAAGTAATTTTAGACTTCGGTCACTGAAGTTTCAGCCTCTTAGCAAGACAGCCTTACTCCCGGTCTGTATATACATACCATAAACCTCACTTCCCAATGCACTAAAAAATACTTCCATGTATTCTAGACTTAAGTTTGCACTAGGTGTTCCAGAGATCAGATTTATCTAATCACAGTTAGGTAGGGGAAAAGGATCTGAATCAGACAACCAAAACCACAAGCATCCTTGCAACAGTCAGAGCTCTTCCAGCAGCGCAGAAGATACCTTTTTAAAAGGCTCCCTCCTCCCTCTGTGACTGCCCACAACTGTTTCCCCATAAGTAGGTGCATCTTAACTATGATTAGTTTTCTATATGTAGGAAGCATTACAAAATCACCCCCTGGTATGCCAGTTCTGCCTACCAGTGATTAAATACACATAGGGAGAGAGAACAAGCAGAAAGTTCCAGAGGCTGTAGGCAGCACAGCAGGCTGATAATATCCTTTTCTGCCATCAGAGAAAGAGCCAGAGCTGGTAGATTGTTCAGCCTACATGAACAGCAATTTAAAGCCCTGATCTTGCCTGGACTTAATGAAGTAAATATTCCTGTTTCCTTTTTTGGATGGAATACTTTTCAAGTTCAAATTTTCCATTTCAGCTAACAGTGAGAAAACAAAAGTCTATGCAGGTTATGCAGAATGCAATCTTCTAGAGAAGAACTTCAAAACCTCAGTGTCACTGCAGTTTTTTATTTGTTGGGGGTTTTTTTTTTTTTTTGCATCCCAGAGATAGTTCTGTCATTCCAGAATGCTCCTCCCCAAGCACACAATCCACACCAAAAAGTTGTGTAGTGTAAAGGAGGCTTTGGGGCTTCCACAATGAACCTGCAAAATTTAAGAACTCTAGAAGCTTCACTTAAGTTACCAAAAAAAAAAAAAAAAGAACCACCACCACCACCACCACCCCTTTTTTTG
>VYXH01003697.1:223633-242809 GCA_013397275.1 Burhinus bistriatus
GGGGGAATCAACTTCCACAGAAGTTCTCTCATCAAAAAGAGAGAAACGCTCCTCGACACTACCATTAGAGATCGCTTCATAGCACGGGGACAGTAAATTCATCATGCCACGGGATCTTTGCAGGAAGTTTTATAACTAGCCCAGAGGAAGCCAGTAAAAACATTGGTCTAATGTCATATTAAAGAATTCCTGATGGATCTTCTAGCAGTGCATGGACTAAAAGTAATTTTAAAACGATTTTTACAGTTTTGTAGAGTGTTGAAGGGTGCTTTTCAGTAGCTAGAATTTTTTTATTTCATTAAAATTACTGAAGCACCCTGTATGTTCAGATCCATAAATCACCATAGAAGATGCTCAAGGTTTGCATATTTGTGAAGGATGCCCTTAAAAACTAGGCAGGTGTATGACATCTGAGATCACTTTTAGGCTAGCAGTCCTATAGTTCCCACAACACTAAAGTGGAGATCCACCTGGAGGGGGAATAAAAAAAAAAAAGGGAAAAAAAACCCTCTGTGGGAACAACTATAGCCTCTGTAGAAACAAACACAGTGGAGGGCAAAGCAAGCCCAGACAGACCGCATAAGCGCAGCTTCTGTACACTTATTTTTAGCCTAGTTTTTTTAAACAAAAAAACCTGTGTGTTGCACAAACACACAGTTTTAAAGGAGCTGTTACCACTCAGGAAATACCTTGGAGCTATTCCCATTCAGTGCTCAGCAACCAGAAAAACAAAACAGAAAGAACATTAAGTTACCCTATAAATCTATTACACCCAGTTTTGATGTCTGTACTCCTCATACCAACCCCTAACCCTTAAAAAAACCAACCGAACAAAAAAACCACCACACACAAAAAAAACCCCAAACAAAACCCAGAATATTCAACAGGATAACATGACAGAAGACTATGTTTTTCAGCTTGGAAAAAGAGACATTTGAGGGAAGAAGAGATAGAGGCCTCTAAAATCATGAAGGATATAGAGAGTGCAAATAGAAATGACTATTCACTATTTCTCACAAAAGTCCTGAATGGTTTGCAATAAAAGTCATCCAGAATAATGTTTTAAAGAAAAGAAAGGGTTGTTTTCATTGTGCAAGACTATTAAATTATAAAATTCTCTTGTCCCAGAACATCTTCAAAGCCAAAAGTATAGCAGCATTTAAGAAGTGATTAGATCTATCTTTCAAGAATTTTGTATATTAATGGCTATGCACAGTCCAGATGCAGCCTCTTATCAAGTTCCTAAATTGCTGATTGCTATGAGAAAGAAGGATACACTCAAACCATTCATAGTCTCTGAGTATCTGCTACATGTCATTGTTGGAGAAAAGTGAGCTACACGGATCTTTGGTCTGACTGCAGTATAAACTTTCAGATGAAGAAATAGATCATCCTTTCTCCCCAGCCCAACCTGCAGAACAGTCACTACCCTGACTTCGCAACATTCCTCCAAAGACACTTTGCAGTGTTCACCATTCATTCATTATTCCACGAGCAAATGCAACACTGAGGAACAAAACCACTTTTCATTAGCTCTAGAAGCAGACCACAGACATTGAAAATGCATCTTCCTGACAGATAAAGTAATCCTTGAAGCTATAAATACCAGAGAACACTATCTAACAATTGGCTTTAATGCTTCAATACATTTAGTCCAAAAATTGATTACATATAGCAAACAACACTTTCAAATGGGTTCAATCACTTAGTGACTAAATATATTGTAAGAGATGGTCAGCAAACCAGCTGAGCACTGCTTACCACCCTCCAAGATCTCCTACACTTCCACACCCAGGACACAAAAGTACCTAAAAGAGCCACAGTCCATACTCCTCCCAAACTCAGCACGTTTGCATTCTGACCCTTTAAGTTCCTGCACTGTCCTATAATTGTAATACGCAACCAGTAAAACAGAAGCACAAGAAATCACGTCAGTCATTTGCTATCTTACAGTTTCCTGGAGTTTGTGCATAGTCTGAGTTTTCATCAGTTGACGTAAACTTCTTATTTCCACATAAGCTTCCCAGTGGCAGGGTTTGTACCTATTAGTCTAAACTCAGCTGTACAGCTGAGCACTTATAGTAATTTTAGCATAAATATGCACTCTGTTGCAAGGTTAGTGCTAGACACAAGGCCGTTCTACAGTTGTAGTGCAATCACTACGTAGTATTTGCTGGTCTTCCCACTCTGCTTCAATGCTTTGTGTTTTCCTCTGGAAAATCATTAATTATGAATATGCTGCATCTCTGCACGCTGTTCAATTATCACTTTGTCCCTTTTTGACCTATAAAGCAGCCAAAAGAACAGCATTCTATGCTAGACGCGATAAAGAAAAGATGCAGACTGGGGTGGCACAGAAGAAGGTAAGAAGACAAGATAAACTGGAAAACTCTCTCCCATTACATCATTGGGAAGAAGATGCCAAGAATAGGTAGCCAAAAATGAGGAGAGATGACTAATTCCTACACAGTCGATTGCTTTTCAGACAGATATCCAAGTTCAGCAATAAGTTCTAGGTTATGCCAGGATTTCCAGAGACTATTCTTCAATTAATGCTTTTTAAAAAGCATGCTTTGCTTGTTTAAAAAGGAACGCTCTAAGAATGTAGGTTTTTTTTTTTTAAAGGCCAATTTCATCCATTATATCTGCTGTAACAGTCTACACTTAAGGTGTAAATAGCAGTACCGTACAAAATATTCTACAAAGCTATTCAAGTATTCCTAGTCAAAATCTGTGCCCTAAGCAATCATTGTTCCATTATCCCTTTGTATAATGTGTTCCTTCAAAAGACTTTTTGAGATAAAAGCTGAAAACCTTAATATAAAAATTATATATAAAACCATTGAAAAGAAACAGAAACTTGCCAGAGACAGCAAAACATGCTTGCCCACTAGATATAAATTGCAAACAAACTCACTGCAAACAAGAAAGAATAGAATTCTTTGCCTATACTCATGTCCTGTCAGTTTTATGGAATCAACTAAATCCCAAAGAAGCATCATACTATGGTACATATTAAATCTAGTGACTTGTGACGCTGCCTTCAGTAGTAACTCTCACACTGACAGATCAAATATCTTACTGAAGTATGACATACATGGATATCCATAACTAAACTGAGCACAACAGCACCATGCTTGCTTGTTTAAAATAATTTTTTTTCTTTTTTCCTTTTTTTTTTTAGAAAAAAAAAAATCACCAGACTCCAATCTGCCTGCAAGTAGCTTTGTAAGAAGAACGGCATCTAGTCCTGCAGCCCTGCTCAGTGCTTCCAAGGAACCCTACAATTGTAGCAGAGAGCTGAATAGCTCTGGGATTTGACCAGTACCACGTGCTGAATATTTTATATATATGGATCATCCCTTAAACTAACAGCTGACATTTAGAGTCACAGATCTAATCTATGCATGGAACACAGAATGAAGTTCTGTGTAACAAAAGCCATAAATTTGATTTTGTACTTGTTTGTACCAAGCCCACAACTTCTTGCTGAACTAGAGTACACCTTTAAAGGTATACTCATCTGTAGCTGGCAGATGTTATTGCTAGACCACTCTCCATCATCTTTGGAAGGTCATGGGGAACAGGAGAGGTGCCTGAGGACTGGAAGAAGGCTGACATTGCTCCAGTCTTCAAAAAGGGCAAGAAGGATGACCCAGGGAACTACAGGCCAGTTAGTCTCACCTCTGTCCCTGGGAAGGTAATGGAGCGACTTGTTCTGGATGTCATCTCCAAGCACATTGAAGAACAGGAAGCTATTGGAAGTGGTCAACATGGATTTACCAAGGGTAAATCATGCTTGACCAATCTGATAGACTTCTATGATGTTATAACTGGTTGGCTGGATGAGGGGGAGCAGTAGATGTCATCTACCTTGACTTCAGCAAGGCTTTTGACACTGTCTCCCATAACATCCTCATTAGGAAGCTGGGGAAGTGTGGGCTAGACGAGGAGACAGCGAGGTGGATTGAGAGCTGGCTGTGTGACAGAACTCAGAGGGTTGTGATTAATGGAGCAGTGTCAAGTTGGAGGCCTGTAACCAGTGGTGTCCCCCAGGGGTCAATACTCAGCCCGATCTTGTTCAATATATTCATCAATGACCTGGATGAGGGGACAGAGTGTACCCTCAGTAAGTTCGCTGATGATACCAAACTGGGAGGGGTGGCTGACACTCCAGAGGGCCATGCTGCCATCCAGCGTGACCTGGACAGGCTGGAGTGCTAGGCAGAGAAGAACCTAATGAGGTTCAACAAGAGCAAGTGTAGGGTCCTGCACCTGGGGAGGAAGAATGCTAGGCACCAATATAGGTTAGGGGTGGACCTGCTGGAAAGCAGTTCTGAGGAGAAGGATCTGGGGGTCCTGGTAGATAGTAAATTATCCATGAGCCAGCAATGTGCCCTTGTCGCCAGGAAGGCCAATGGAATCCTGGGCTGCATAGGGAAGAGTGTGGCCAGTAGGTCGAGGGAGGTCATTCTCCCCCTCTACTCGGCACTGGTGAGGCCACAACTGGAATACTGTGTCCAGTTCTGGGCTCCCCAGTTCAAGCGGGACAGGGATCTTCTGGAGAGAGTCCAGCGTAGGGCAACAAAGATGATTGGGGGATTGGAGCACCTCCCTTATGAGGAAAGGCTGAGAGAGCTGGGACTCTTTAGCCTGGAGAAGAGAAGGCTGAGGGGAGACCTTATTCTTGCTTCTAAGTATCTAAAGGGTGGGTTGGAGGAGGATGGAGCCAGACTCTTTTCAGTGGTTCCCAGTGACAGGATGAGGGGCAACGGGCACAAGTTGGAACATAGGAAGTTCCATTCAAACACAAGAAAAAACTTCTTTATGGTGAGGGTGACCGAGCACTGGAACAGGCTGCCCAGGGAGGCTGTGGAGTCCCCTTCTCTGGAGATTTTCAAGACCCGCCTGGATGCAGTCCTGAGTTATGTGCTGTAGGCATTCCTGTGTCAGCAGGGGAGTTCGATTAGATGATCTCCAGAGGTCCCTTCCAACTGTGAAAATTCTGTGATTCCGTATCATCAGTTCTTCTATTTTGATCTAACTTCCATAATCATCTCAAATTACCACCAGTATTGTACATCAAAATTGATGTACCACATAATCTGCCGCCTTGATCTGACCTGCCCAGTCTCCTCCAAAGAGTACCACAGAGTCTTTAGACAAATCACCCAAAGCTACACTACCCATGCTGCCCCCCAAAATCCTAAAACCTTCTGTTGCAACAACCTTTCATCCTATCACCTATGAACAAGTGTGCTGCTGCACCGCCTCCTGCTTTATAACAAGGTTTTAAAAGACTGAGCAAGACAAATCTTTTCCAAAGCAAACAAACCCAGTCCTCCTTTACAGGTGTAAAGGAGTCTTTCACTATCAACCTTCACCCATTTAATTGGTATTTTCTGTCAGCAGTTCCCAAAGCCAGGCAGACTCCAGCAGTGAACAGACCAAACTACTTCAAGTCACATACAAAACACTGGTTACTGACTGGACTTAAGCTTACTTTTCTGTTCACCATTGCCACATTAGACCGTTATTGGGACCTACTGTATCAATGGATCTCTTCCCACACTACTGCTGCATACTATACTCAGTAACTTCTGTAGAATATTCTCCATATGTCTTACCTCACGCACAGAGATGAAATGAAGTCCATCACATCCTTTGTAAAAGGAAGAAACAGACAAAAAAGACCTTTATATTTTGGTGTTTCCTCCAATTTTCTTTCCCTCAATTTTTGGTGATCGGGGTTTTTTTTTTTGGTTTGGGGTTTTTTTTAAGTAATGACATAAGTATAGCAATAAAGTTAACGCAAGAACTTGTCCTTGCAGCTGTCTCTGCAGGAATTTTATGTAACAAGTCTTTAAGTAAATAGACATTACCTGAAATTCTGAAAATTGTGTCTTGTTACCTGGATAACATACAGAACAATTCTCATGCTCATAATCTTAACTGTGGTTCCTAAAAAGATCAAGCTTTTCTTTCCACGTTTGATAAAAAAAAACAAACAAACCAATGTTGAGCAGACCATTTTATTCAAGTTAGAAGATATGAGAAGAACCAGAACTGATAAATAAGTTCAAGGAACTGATCTGAGTGTAAATATTAAAAATAAAAACAGAAGTTCCCACTTAGAAAAAAGTAATACTAAGTACACTGAGAAAAACCATAAAAGTTAAAGACATCCTGACTGAAAAGCTCTTTATATGTTCTAGATATATTTAAAATTATAGAAGTGTTCAATTTTATTTGAAATTGCTTTGGCTCCAGGCTACAGCACACACACTGAAGATCTATAACCACTGTGAACAATGGTGCCCTGTAACTTGTATTTGAAAGCTCCAAAGGACTAATGAGATGTTTCCCTATACTGTATAGAATGAAAGGCTAACCATCTTCCTAACCACTAAGCCAACATCTAGAGCAGCTGAAAAAAACAAAAACTTTACCTAGTAAAACTAGTTTTCTTGAGAGTGATGAAGAAAGACAAACTTTCACGTTCAGGTTTTGAATACTGTAATTTAACAGACGAGGAGAGTTTACCAAACCTCCTCAGGTTTCAGATACAAGTTCAAAGTTTGCATTATATACCATAAAAAAGTTAGTCTTAAATGACTATCACTACACCTACCTGCTAGTTTAAAACAAGTTAGCTTTTAAGAACAAGCAATACCTTTCATCTCAAGTCCAGCATATTAACAATTACAACTGCACAAAACATATATCTGGTAAAGTTTCAATATAAGAAGTGACAGATACTTACCAATACACACATCTATCTTCCCCTTGATAGCAGCTTCATGCAAAGGAGTGTAGTTCCAATTGTCTCTAGCATTTGGGTCTGCCCCTTGACACAGTAACAGACTAACCACTTCAGCATGACCAAAAGAGCAGGCATTATGAAGGGGTATCAGCCCTCCATCATCACGAGCATGAACGTTGGCTCCCGTCTGTAGCAAGTGCTCCACAACATCCTTCCTTCCAAAACCTGTAAGAGAACATTTTTCTGTTCACTTGTCTGGCAAAGCAACATGATTTAATATTTAAAACTCTTTACTCTTAGTCCAGTGTACAGACACCAAACAGTATTATTCATGCCCCTCTTCTACTTTTTGGTTCATTTCACCATAAAGTGGGACTATACTCACCTGCTCAAACAACAGCTGGAAGGTTCACTTACGCTGACTGGCTGCCACTATCTCACACAGAAGTTCTACAACAGGGATGCCATTCTTTTTCAACCAAAGCTTTTATGAATTTAAAAAATTTAGTATAATCCATATGTACCTAAAGCAAGTGCCTTACATACTATCTCTTGATATAGGTCTTAATCTTGGAGAAGACCTCATATTAATAAACATTGAAGGACACTGTCAGTGCTCAAGCAGAACAACCTTATCTTAATCCAAACTACATTCTTGCTCTTTTTCAGAGTCTG
This sequence comes from Burhinus bistriatus, assembly GCA_013397275.1. Lineage (NCBI taxonomy): Eukaryota > Metazoa > Chordata > Aves > Charadriiformes > Burhinidae > Burhinus > Burhinus bistriatus. Next base: position 231,072 of record VYXH01003697.1, read on the forward strand.
ACTACCTCCAACTGACAAAGTGACAGAGAGACTAAGGGTACAGATAGGTAGAACTGAGACCTCAGCTGGGAAATAATACCCCAGGAAGGTCCCAGCCTAGGAATGCAGCCTCTGTTATGGCCGGGGCAAACATCACCATAAAGCCAGCATCATTAAACTAATACACTTCAAAATCCTGCATCAGCATGCCAGGCCCTGACAGCTTTAGCCTGTTGTCCATAGTGAACCTGGAAAGGTCCTAGTGCCCAAATGTGCTTCCTATTGCCCCAAATGCCTTAAGAGCCACAGTTTCCAAACTTTTTTGATTGTGCACCCCTATCAGTAAAAACTTTTTGAGCATGCACCTCCAATATATGTATTTATAAATATCACATACATGTGCTACTGTACTGAGAAGGATGTGGGGGTGTTGGTGGATAAGAAGCTCAGCATGAGCCGGTAATGTGTGCTCGCAGCCCAAGCGGCCAAATGCATCCTGGGCTGCATCAAAAGAAGCGTGGCCAGCAGGTCAAGGGAGGTGATTCTCCCCTTCTAGTCTGCTCTCGTCAGATCCCACCCGGAGTACTGTGTCCAGCTCTGGGGTCCCCAACATAAGAAGGACATGGACCTGTTGGATAGAGTCCAGAGAAGGGCCACAAAGATGATCAGGGGCTGGAGCACCTCTGCTATGAATACAGGCTGAGAGAGTTGGGATTGTTCAGCCTGGAGAAGAGAAGGCTCCGAGGAGACCTTATAGCAGCCTTCCAGTACCTGAAGGGGGCCTACATGAAAGCTGGAGAGGGACTTTTTACAAGGGCTTGTAGTGATAGGATGAGGAGTGATAGCTTCAAACTGGATGAGGGTAGATTTAGATTAGGTATCAGGAAGAAATTTTTCACTGAGGGTGGTGAGGCAGTGGAACGGGTTGTCCAGGGAAGCTTTGGAGACCCCATCCCTGGAAGTGTTCAAGGCCAGGCTGGATGGGGCTTTGAGTAACCTGGTCTAGTGGAAGGTGTCCCTGCCCATAGCAGGGGGGTTGGAACTAGATGATCTTTAAGGTCCCTTCCAACTCTAACCAGTCTATGATTTTATTATGTAGATTATAAACATACACAAAAATAGAAATTTAAAAAGGCTGAGACAAAGACAAAATAAACACTGTCTTAAAATTTCTTTTACATTTATTAATGGTATAAAATATATTTTTTTCCTGCACCCTAATGAAACAGTTCACTTTGGAGACCACTGCCTTAGAGGACAGGAAGAAAAATCAGTTATCACGGTCAGGAGAGACAGTTTGAACTATAACACAAGCGTTCATTTTTGTACTAGGTTACATCTCAAAGGTTGGATTGCATTTCTTAGAAACCTCAGGGCTAAAAGCATTATCATTGGAGTTTTTAAGAGACTGTCACTTTAAGAGTTATTGTGTCTTCTGGTAATCATGGATACCAACCAGCTTAAGTATGAAGAATCCCAAGTATATGAACTATGTTTATGGAGCAGCTGAATTAAATGCTGCAGCAAGTGAAATTCCATCACAGTGGTGCTAACTGGTAGTCTATAGATTGTATTAACTCCACAGATCATGGATCAAAAACATAACTAAAGACGTTAGTTCCCTTCTAGAAGGCAAATACAAAGGTCAAGGGAAGCAACGAAGAACCTGTCAGTTCTCCCTCAGGTGACCATGTAACTCAGCCGCAGCAAAAGGCTGCTAAAACAGTGACAGAAATGATTCTCAAAAGTCAGCACCCTCTGTGGCATGCAACAACTCATGCATGAAGACTTCTCAAATCGGAATGTTTTACTCCAGAGTTGCAGTCCCTGGATAAGACCTCCATTTCAATGAGTTAAGCCCCCTTTTTGCCAGAATCGTGCACTAGTTACAGCTACGCAGACTTATGGTGCAGAATTAACATGCTTTTCCCCCCCACAGTCTATATGGTGAGATCTCTAAGCCACGTCTAGCAGCTTTGCATCCACACTAGCTTACCCAGTTAAGGCTAATGTGACTTGACATCCAGCTTTCCGTCAAGCTGCAGGCTAGTCATTCTGCAGGAATTTACACTGTCTCCTCAGTGAAGCACAGAGTCCTTCAACACCCTTTCTTGAAGGACAGAAGTTTTCTTAGAAGCTAACTAATATTATGGTTAAGGCAGGCAGGGCCAAAACAAAAAGGCCCTTTACTGAGGCTTATCATGATTTGAGAGTTTTGATGACAGTTTAACAACACCTTTATTTCTGCCTAAAGAAGTATCTTTCTATGTGACACAAGCAAGCAGGTGGAAGAACAGTCTGAGGAAGCTATTGTGGATACGGACACAGACACTCACCTGTAGTACAGACTGTAGCAGTTCATACCTCAGTTAGTTCTGTACGGTAACGCAGGTCAAGGGCTCCAGTTAACAAGTACAGCCTGGTTACTTTTGGATAGCTGTAAGGATTCCCCCATCCCCACGGTACAGAGCCCTCAGCTGCTTGCAGCACAGATGCTGGACCACTACAAATTACAAGTTAGCACACTGAGCCAATAGCAAAGTGGGTTTTCTTTAATACATGGGCCTAAACAGCAGTTCAGCAGCTGTTCCACAAGCCACTGAGCCATACCAGCTGCAGGGAGGGGCCCACAACCAGACTGGCACCCCACTCAGCAATCCAATTTTAGTCCACCACTGCAGATGAGTCAAAGCTTTCTGGTACATGATATACTGATCACTTCACGTTAGAAATTACACTACAGCAATGAAAGCATGTGAATCAAAACTGGTATTATTAAAAGTGATACTTATTTATCATGACAAAACTGTTACCAGAAGACACGTTTTTCTTAACTGAACTGTCAGCAAGACCACTGCTACTGTAAATCACTGCAGCTTCTAGCACGAAAACTGATTTGTTTGTTTGTTTCTGTTATAAAACAGCCAAGGAACATCACCTGTAAGTCTTCAAACAGAAAATGACAGCTTAAGTAGCTACAACAGCAAACAAAGGGTATCTGGTCCAGCAGCAAAGCTAACAAGCCTGGAGCATAAATACCAAGAAGCAAGCCCTCAAGGTTCCCTCGTTTATATTCGTCATTTGACTGGCAAAGGAAAATTAACCAAGACTAGAATTAGAAAAGGATTCTTTCAACTGAACAGTAAATCAACAGATTTTATTAGCCTTTTGTTTTCGTACAGTGAACTACTAAAAACAGTGCTGAAACTCCATGAGCATTTGCTTTGCACATACTTCTTATCTCTTGAGGAAAAACAACCTGACAGTGCCTGAAAACCCAGCTTCCTTTTCAAATTGCTCCGTGTTGTGATTTTCAGGACTACACACATACTTCTAAAGGTATTGCTGGACATGGGGTCATTGACAAAGGTATCTTTGGAAATGCCAGCAATAAACACTTAACAGTTTTTGATTAATTAGCTCTTCTGTTCAGTCCTCAAAAAGCACAGTAAAAGTTACTATGATTTTACCCCACCAGACCACCCATCTTTCAGAGAAAAAGTAACCAATTATAGGAACAGCTTCTCCCAGGACCACCACAGGCAAACTTGTAAAAACTTGGGTTGACAAAGTGCTAGAAAGGCTTTAAAATGATCACATGACCCAATCTGACAAAGCAGTTGCAATTACTGGAACTCCTGCAGTGTCTAGGTCACCTTTTGTAAAAAACAACAGACACATGCCAAGCCATTTGTCACAGATGAAGCATATGTAATTTGGTTGAAATAGAAGAAACTGATGTGATGTCATTTAAGATGACTTTAAAAATCCTACTCTTGTCTATTTCCAGTGCAACTTTAATTTACAACTCTAAGGAAGACTTCCAAAGAAATGACCTGTAATCAAAGATCCCAAAACACAATCAAATAGAAGGTTCCTACAGAAAACATCCAAAAACAGGGTAACCAGGGAGGAGAGTCACATTTAATGGCCCAGTATGCCAGCTTGTTTTGATGAGATCCACCTGGCAGCTTCCAAAGCACACTCACATGCAGAGTTTCTTACCAGCTTGGGCTATTTCACACAGGTAAAATGCACAAGCTTTGCCCTTATTTTAGCTTCTTTACACAATTTAGAAGTTTCAGGCAAGTCGCAGTACCTCAGAAAACATATTGTCCAGGAGAGAAAGGAAACAGTAATCCCATTATAAAAAGGCAGCAGCAAGAGAACCTCTGAAATTTAAGGATCAAACCCTCATCACTCAAACCAAAGAAACGACAAAAATTCAGAGTGACTGACAGGCTCTTCATTTCTTCAGTCATCTCACAGAAACCTGAAGACTAAGGCTTGGTGAAAGCCAGGAGATGGACATAGCTATGATAGCTTTACATAAATCAAGAGACAGGCAGACAATTGAGAGAAAACACCAGTTAACTAGGTCTTTTCCAGTGCTGTATTCTTGCCTTTTCCTAATTTATAACTGTCACTTTAGGCTGTAAGCAAGAAAAAAAGGCTTTCGGTAGTAAACTGGCAGCTTGAAAATTAAACTAAATAAAACTTTTAATGCCATCAGACAGCACACAGAGACACCACCAAAAGCTTACTACTACTGCCAAGAATATCTGTCCTGCTCCCCTTTCACACCCTGCTCCCAGCCCATGAGCTTGTCCTGTCCCATCTCTTCTTGTGGCATTGAACCTAAGCAACAAGAGACAACAGGGTGAATAGGCTGAATGACTGATGAGGGAAGCGATGCAAGGAAAGCAACAGAAGCATCAGTTGATACCCTCTATTACATGCTCTGGTTAGGGCTTCCATGTTAAACCCGGATGCAGTTTTCTCATCGTAACAGTCTACAGACACTTAATTACTAACACTCCCAGAAGCCACATAATTCACTGCCCAATTTCAAGACTCATTTTCAGAAAGTTTGGTAAAAAAAAACCAAACAAATAAATACATAGATTTCCCACTAGAATCGGAAGAATGCTTTCCCCAGTGAGTACAATATGTCAAGTAGTTGGTTTCATCAGTTTAAATACAGTTGTACTGTTTCATCTGCTGCCCAATTAACGTCACTTCATCACAACAGAGCATGAACTCCTTCAAATGCCAATTCCAACCTCTGCAAAGCTGTTGTATGACGTTTAACTTCTCAAATGGAAGACATAACTTTCACTAGGCATTTTTCCTCCTCCTTTCACCTGCTTGCTCTTAAGAACACACCAACTCCAAAAGGAGTTATATTTTACAAAAGTGTATAATCATAGGTTAAGCATACCTGTAGGTTTTACTGTGATCTTAGGCAAAGCAGGAAAGATGCTCTTACTAAATGTAATCCCAATTGTTAGAGCACTAAACATAGTTCGTATGAGAATACAACCCCTTGAAGTAGAGACGCGCACACATCTTAGAGACACACCTTTTGAGAACGGTTTTAAACTGTAAGCAAAGGGTGGAAGAAGTTCAAGCTAAGTCATTGTACATCTCTTTGCTTTAGTACTGCACATTCTGAGACTAGATTTTTCCCCAAGACAGCTCTTCCAAAAGCCACCAGCACTTCTGCCACTTCACTAGGTAGAACACAGTTAAATTGAGTGATTCAACTAAATAAACTGAAGAGCCTTCAAGTTGAGAAAAAGTATTACTGGCTCAGTATTACCGAAGATCTGAGATTTTGCATTTATATCCTCTTGTAAACGCCTTCACAGGATTTTAAATGGGAAGGAGATAGAATACATTGTACGAAGTATTGCAAGAACATTCAAGAGAACAAGTTACCAGTCACAAAGAAAGCAAACTGAAACTTCCTAGGAAGTAATATGCTTGTGACACTAGCAGAGTTCATGCACTACAAATGCTACAAAAAGAAAAAATTCCAAAGTCAAGGCCAGTAATTTATCAATTCATCTTTTTACATGAAAAAGCCTGCATTTTGCAGGCTCTGAGCCTGTAAGGCTGCCAGGATGTTTCCTAACTGACTACACAATCTGCACTCTTCATTCCATTCATATGAATCCAGCTGAAAATTGTTATTACCCCTGCTTTAAGTTGCACAAGGCAGAATTAATCAGTGACTTAGCTTTACGAACAACTGTGTGAGTAAGGTCAGACATCTCTTTCTTGGCAAGGATATACCAGACAACTGCAACAAAATGAGTCAGAATAGTTTAAGAACGGTATCTCAAGCAAGGCTTTCCAGGGCAATTTAAGCTAACCTGTTGTACATTGCACCACAGGTGGAGTGGTCAATTCAGGTGTCTCTGTATAGAGTGGAAGCGTGTAGTAAGTTGCCAACTACTTCTTGCTGTTTCCTGGCTCTCCCTCAAGGAACACTCAGTAGCTAGTTATATTAGTTCTACCTCCTCAGTTGCTTATCTCACTTACACATGTTGAAGAAGCTTGCATTTTTATGACGAACAGCTTGCTAGTTGACAAATCAACTTGATCAGCTCTCTTAAGCTCTAACCACTGACTATTTTCCAACCCAAGTGAGATCCCTTTGCCTTCAGTATTAAACTTGTGTATTCCAGAAATTTTCTAAACGATAGTTATATATGTTAGCCTTCATAAAAAGATTTGACTTCCAACAGTTATTACTAGTGATATCAAAAGCATGCTTACAGAAGACTACTTTCCCCAAACAGCTTTTTGCCATTACTATAGACCCAAGCAGAAAGAAAACAAGGAGTATCACTGATGCTCTAACAAGTCACTTTACATCAGGTTTCTCCAAGCCTGATTTTGGGCTGACACCACCAAGAGCACTTCACCCTGTGATCCCAACTCCGTACCTTCCAAAAGCCACTGCGGAAACCTCCACCTCTTCATCAGTACAGAACTGGGTATTAAGCCATGGTTCAGCAATTACTACTAGTACTCTCTATATCCTTGGGTTAAACACTGGAAACAGAATAACCGTAAAGCCAAAAGAATGTGTTGTCTAAGAACTTGAGGAGCTAACTTCACAATTAAAGAAAAAAAAAGTTAAACTTCTCATTAAATGGGTGTGGAACTGGACAAGCCTATGACTGTGGCTATTTGAAGAAATTAGCTAGGGCTCAGCTTATTTTTATCAGGTCCATCCACCTAGTGGTTTCGGAGAGAGGTGCTATTACTAGTGATTTACCAGCAAGGCCTAGGCCTAAACATAGGGATCAAGGTGTCAGCAGCAAATACATACATATCCTTTTGTAAGGCTAAACCTTGTTTCAGAAGGGAAGAAGCAAGTCTTCTGAAGAGGAAACTATTACCAAACCCGCTTCTAGAAATTCTTGCTGGCTCTGGGAAAAAGCTGGGGTTTCAAACAAAAGGTCACAGGAGTCTTCCCTATCTAGCCATATTAAAGGTAGAAAAGTCTTGGAAAGCCAACCTTGGTATCTGAATGCTATAAATGGAAGATGACACAAAAAAAGACTCATGAAAGCATCGCTGCCAACCTGCTTCAAACACAATGGACCAATACAGCCCCCTCCCCACTAGAAACTACATAATGATTCACAGAAAATATGTAGGCTGAGAGTAAAGTCTCACTCTACCCCATGCAAAATATACCTAAAATGTGTAAAAAAAAAAAAAAATCTACCTCTCACATACATGCAGAATAACCAACTCATTTAGTTATACTGGCTAAAAAGGCATTTTTGTCAACTTTGTGACAACATCACCACCAGAAGCAGGATTATCAAGCCAGTTTACAAGAACAGAGAGCACAGGCATAACAATTTTTCAACTAGCGATGGGCATATAACACAATAAAGATATTCATAATCTGGTGAAATCAACAATGACAGTTAAGATCTTACTCAAGGAGAAGAGGTAACATCTCTAGATCAAAGGAATGCAATGGAAAGTCAAGGGAGTGGAATAGTTTGTCTCATTCAATGCAGTTTGAAGAACCATCAAGCAGAACACAGGATATTCCAATGAATATGGTGGAAAATACAAGAGGAAGCAAGTTACTTTTTAATACCAGTTAACACTCCAATTATTCAGTGGAACTCCTTACCACAGGATGAGAAACCCATGTAGAAACTGAGTCTTGCTCAAATAGTTGCTGAGCTACAAATGGCAGGAAGAGTACTCAGAGTTATCATGCACAAAGAGGGCAAGTGTACCCTAGACATCTGCTTTTGGCAACCAGTAGGGTTAAAATCCTGAGTCAAACATACCTTTGTTCGTGCCTAGCACAGCTGCTTTTTAATTTTTTTTTTAAGTTATAAGCCAGCTTATTTTCATTGAAAAAACTGAATGCAAAAGCTATGAATGCATTAATACCCCCACTGAATTTCTTTTTTGTATTTTAAAGTCACTCAGTCACCTTCAGGTCTTTAGAATCTGCTTCTTTCTCTGATTCTTGGGTGCTGCTGGACAATATCCAAAGCCTGCACTGGTACCAGAGACCCAAATATCCTGCAATCCACACAGCAGTCGAGACACTACTGAGCTTTCCTCTTTCCAAGCATATGTACCTCTATAGAATAATCCCTCAAATAACTTGCAAAGGAAAAGCTGAACACCACACATCCTGAAAGACATTCAGAATTTCAAGAGAGGCTCTGCTAGAATAACAGTCCAGTTGGAGGATGAAAGGAAAATGATCTTTTGTTCAACCTCTTCCTGCTTGACAAGAGAGGTCTCTATCACACTGATATGGCCTCAATATTAATTTCTGCCTTATTAATAGCTAACCAAAGCAGGTCAGATTTATTCAGCACACTAGCTGACATTGCAACACTGAGCTGAAGAACCGATTCCCCTTCATTCAGATCAATTGACAATTCAGATATTCCAGAGAAAGAAAATCTGGATAACACTGTTGCTTCGACTTGATGTGGCCATGCACATTTTATCTGGAAGCAGATAATGGACAGATGACTCCAACTTCTAGAAATAGATTTAGATCTATCCCCAGCTTTTTAAATAAATGATTACAGAGATTTCAGTTCTCACCTTATCCCCAGCTGATGTACGTGCTAAAGATTCAGAGTGCTCTCAGAAGTCACCCCTTTTATCTTCCTTCAGCCATGAGAAAGGAGATAAAGGTGATTTTGAAATCAGAAACCTCACAAAGCTTAAGGAAACCTGAACTTAGTGCTTTTTACAAGAAACTAGAACTAGGGAAGTTGTCCTTCCCTATTTGTAGTAAAAGTAATTTAACTGCCTGGCACTGCTGCCAAAAAGGACATCTGAGAAAACCAGACAGCAGGGAGAAGTCAAGTGTGTGGGGACGAAAAAAAATAAAATAAATCCAGCTACCCCCAAAACTGGGAAATAAGAAATTAGAAGAAGAATTCCCTTATCGCAAATCACAAGATCAGAAGTGGAACTCTCTCTCTTGTCATTTAAGAGTTCAGCTTCAAGAGGTTTGAAAGAAGCAGTTTAAAACACTGCATATTGCACTCTCCAACTCCTGTTCCTCTAGTGAAGGCCATACAATTCACACTTAGATATGGTTCATAAAACATGAGCTGTTATCCGTAACACAGCTTCGTACACACAGCAGACTCCTATACTCATAAGCAAACAAGTTTTATTTCTCCTTTTGCCCACAAAGGAAAAGGAGATCAAACCAACACACTGCATCACTGGCAGATATATACAGCCTAAGATCAGTTGCATTCAAACAGTGACCTTATGGGCCTTTCCAAAATGCAGGACCCCAAGATCTCTGTAGTAAGAAATGTGCCTAATGCTATTACACATCCAATCCACTTGGACCAGACATACTGCAGTGATTTGAGATAAAATATGTATGGTAGCTAAGGAAAGTCTCTAAATCTAGAAACATAGATACAGGAATTTGTTAGGTACAAGAACTTCATCTACTATTTTCCTCACGCTACAAGAAAGTGCCTTCCAGTGCTATTACAGTAATATCTTATTGACACTATCAACTTTCAAAACCTTATGCCCTTAAGTAAGTTTTGTCCATTTCTTCTCTAATGAAAGTAGAAGTTACCACTGCAGCTAGAGTTCGTACTAGCACTGAAGTTACAAATTGAGATCTCGGAGTTTAAGGGGAAGCAGCAAGATCTGATCTTAAGTCTGACTCCAAAACAAGCAGAGCAGACTCAAGACGAGCCTTCCAAAACATTAAGACCTTCATGTGCACACGTGCAGTTGTACCAGTATTATGTTCCAGGCTTCACTAAAATTAAGTCCATCTCCATACCACAGAAGTTCACTGTTTTAAACTTCACTTGCATAAGGTCACGCTTTACTGGTAGAGCTCAGGGAACAGCGAAGAACGAAAAGGAAACGGCTCAAGACCAGAAGTTCCCTTAGGGGCAACGTGAAATGCCACTTGTACTTTGAAAATGAAAACAAACCCATACAATTGCAGGGAGCATTATCTGACTGATGAATTGAACACCACTATTCAGAGTTCCAGGCAACACTGTGCCATAAAATGTTCATTTTTGTTATCGATTTCAACACTGTGCTTTAGAGCCATATGCCAGCATTTAAATACTGAGCACTCAACACAGTCTTGTTAATTATCTTAATTTATGTGTACTAGTGCACCATTTGAACAAGATCTGTGGCCCTTACTACATAAAGTCCAGTCCCATAACACTGTGGCACATGTCAGAAAGCCCTCAGCCTGATCACAGACATAGTAATTGTGCAAGTCCCGAGTTAGGGTTGAAGATTTAAAACATCTTCCTCATTTCACTTTTATCATGAGATTCACGTGCCCTGTGCCCCCAGTGAAGACCACACCCTGTACAAAATGTTCACTTTATGGACTACACTAACCCATAACAGCTATACTTCCTAGAATGTAATGTTTACCTCCAGCTAATGTAAACTGCTGGACCTCACTGTTACCTGCCTTTATGACATTATTTCTGATCACACTGACATCTCTTCTCTGTACTAAGAGGCATATTGTCTCCTGGACACATCGGTAACTTTTGATCAAGTTCAGTTGTTCCACTTGACCTCTTTCCCCAGCCCACTCAGACCACAAGAGATGCAGAGATAAACCAGCAGCTATGGCCAAATAAAAGAAAAAGAAGTTACAAAGTACAAAGCACCAACTTTGATTCCTATCAAGTCTACATGCATCACAGCGGTCCCTGACTTTCAAGAGCCACTACAATACACATGAAACTCTTTACTTCAAGCCAATTTTGTCCTGAATTCCAGTTTCTCACTTCCTAAGCACACACGCACAAATTCGAAGCCTATGTGTCAAATACAGAGAAAGACGTCTGTAATTTTAGATCATACAGTCTTCCTTACGCCTCCAAGATCTCCTCTCCCACTCCTTCCACCCAGAAGAGAGATCTTCCATTTTAGGGGGGGGAGGGGGGAGGAGATTTAACAGCTGTCTCCCCACCACCTGCAGCAAAACACTGCCGGGGAAGCGTGCTCACATTCCTCCTCTCGGCTTCAGCCCGAGTTCTCCCGACCCACCGAGATGCTGGAGGTCCACTCCCCGAGGCCAGGGAAGCTTCCCTTGGGGAGCCGGGTCGGGAGCTGTACCTTCCCTCTCCCGAGGCACTCGCTGTCACTGCCCTCGCCGGGAACGGCAGGCCGGCCCGGCCCCAGCCCCTCCCCGGTCCCGGTACCCACCGGCGGCGAAGTGGAGCGGCGTGGACTTGCGGCCCGCCATGTCCTTAGCGTTCACGTTGCCCGTGTCCACCAGGCGCTTCACTCGCGTCACGTCCCCATTGCGGCAGGCCTCCAGCAGCTCGCGGAAGGCCCCGCTCGCCGCGCCCGGGCCCGCCGCCTCGGGACTCTCCGCCGCCGGGCTCGACGCGACCGACGACGATGCAGACGAGGAGGAGGACGAGGAGGAATTGCTGGAG